>JADBJO010000058.1:812500-845000 GCA_016801955.1 Conus betulinus
ATTTCCTGACCAACACTGCAGGTGCCTGTATCTCTCAGGCCTGGTTGACGCCAGGATATATTATGAAAGGAAGCGTAGAGTACAGCCCTGTCAAGTAGTCTCAGACTGAAATGGAAATCCGTAGTAGCATCATCTAATCATCCTCATTCTCATCATCAGCATAAAAAAAAAAAAATGTCTCAAGTTCTGTGGCCCTTCATGCCCTGCTCTCATATTGACCTCAATTTCGATGTCCTCTCCACGTCTGTGGCCTTGGTTTGGTTTCATGGGGTCACCGGTATCGGCGAGTCCATGGGGGCTATCATTGGGATGATGTGGTGGCGCCCTTCGGGAGAGCTCACTCAAACCGGCTCCACGACTAAGCAATTATTGTCGTCAGTACGGGGCTTGGTAGGTGGTGTCCTGCATATGTTAGATCAAGCGCCACTGAGCACCACCAAAGTGACTCGGCAGCAGTGCAGTGTCTCCTCCGGTGGGTTGCCTCTTGATGACTTGATATTGACTGCTCCCTGTGGATTGCCAGTGCCGGGGCTGCAGCGCGGGGCCGACCGGTCTGTGGCTGTGGACGGGGTGTCGGAATGAGAGTCGTGGTGCACTGCCTCTGAGGTGGCGCAGAGGTTGGGACAGCAAAAACAAAAAACAAAACAAAAAAAACCCTAATCTTATTTCATTTGAAATTCACAATCTATCTGTCTGTATTTTTCTCCTAGGATAAATCTGGGCCTTTTTCTTGTTTGTTTGTTTGTTTTTTAAGCTCATCTCTCCAAATTTAAGATATACATGAAGCACATCAAGAGCAAATCATGTTTGTGATATAATTTATAATACAGTCACATTTTCAATACACCAATATCCCAATGTTCGGTTTCAAAGCAGGTCTGTGGGAAATCACTGAGAACAGACCCATGACAAAAACTAATCTCTCTCCTCAACCGTCCACAAGTCGACAGTGGTAAGGGAGAAAAGGGATAAGTAAGGAAAAATTAAATCCCTGGAAAAGTCTGGAGAAAACGAAGGGAGGTGGGGGAGAGCATGTCGGTGTCACTATTGGCTGACTGACATACTGACGCAGTGATGTTGTCAAGAGTCAAAGGTAATTTCTGTGTACTGACAGAACTACCCTGAGTTTTGTAGATCAGCTGAAGTAAAAGGGAAAGGTGATGGAACTATGGTCCAAGTCCACTCTTCACAATAATATGTTGTGTCTTTTGGCATGATAGTCAACACGACAGAGTTTATCATCCACCGTTTCATGCAACTATGGCTTATCCTGGTTACAACCTACATCTAAGTGGCCTAACAGTTGAAGGCACTCTTTCTAAATAATACATGTGTCTATATATATATATGAGTGCATATATACATATGTGAGTGGTTTACATATCTGGATTCTCTAAGCATGCATAATTGTCACTTATTTGCCGTTTCTCTGCCTCTCTCTCTTTCCGTAAAGTGTGTGTGTGTGTGTGTGTGTGTGTGTGTGTGTGTGTGTGTGTGTGTGTGTGTGTGTGTGATTCTGTGTGCGTGTGTGTGTTTCTGTCTGTCTGTCTGCCTCAGTGCCTGTCTGTGTGTCTGTGTACCTGTGTCTGTGTCTTCACACTGTTTGTGTGTTTTCTTAATTGAGTGTGATCAAACACAATACTGTACAAGATTTCTATTCACATGCACTCCGTCTCCAGTATAAGAAGATGACCTATTGATGGCAAGAAGCTCAACAAATAATTCAGAACATTGCATTCTTCTCTTACAGGAGTAAATCTGGATGTAACCATTGTCTGACCTTTGCACAGCAACATTGCTGCATTTTCTTGTACTTCAAAAGTGAAGGATGCTGGATGCTGGAAGCTGATGACAGTTTCCTTTAAATTTTAATTGAAAACAAAACACTATATCAACTCATAATTCCTGACCGCAGTGACTGTATCCGTTCACAGCTCATACAGACTTTGGAACTCAATGCGACTGACACACTTGTGTTTGTCAACTTTGGACAAAATTATAGTATGGTCATGTGAACGGTTATTCAACTTGGCCGATAGACTTGTGATCAGAGCGAACATGAGCGGTAACATGACAGAAGACGACACGCCTTTTCACCAAGTGTTGTGTTCAACATCATTCTTTGTAGATTAACAAGACATCAAATTACCTGTATGGTGATTCATATTTGTCGCTGTAGAGACGAAATCGCATTCTGTTTTACAGCATTTGTATTACGAGGGTGATCTCTCGATCTGAAGTTTTGATACAGTAATCATGTGTAGATCCGACGTGTTGTCAAAGCTGTTTGTAATATGTTACTGACTCCCTCTTTGTACATTATTCCGTTAATAATCAAGTCCTGAAAATATTAACTCCATGTTAGTTTATTACCTTCTGACCATACATAATTCCTTGGCTCCATACATATGGGCTATTTGGATAATCACAAGACAAACAAACTCGAAGTTTTCTTGCTCAGTGAATGTCCGAGAGGAGGGTGAAATGATATTATTTCAACAGCAGCAATCATCAAGGGACACTACTTTCTTGCACTTCGCAGTTTCTATCGGTGACACGCCTCTTTTTAAAACCCACACATCAGGGTCAACCTTCGTGCAAATAGTGTTCTGTACTTAAAAATGAGAGAGAGAGAGAGAGAGAGAGGGGGGGGGGGGGGGCAGACAGACAGACAGAGGATGTGAAGGGTTGGGGGTGGTGCTGGAAGGGGCAAGTTCACCCTGAGACCGCACACAGTGACACCTTGATGAAACCAAAATTGAAATTTCTCTGTCTGTCTCTCTCTGATGATACGACTCTGTGATAGAGTAGCTTTGAGGTCTGCTGAAATGGTGTTATAGGGCCAACTCAATCGGCAGACAGGTAAGCAGTTATACATACATACATACATTATATATAAAGTGTGTGTGTGTGTGGGGGGGGGGGGGGGTGTACTTGTTTGTATGGGATTATAATACTTCTATCTATACACATGGAACTAAAGACATGAGATATCTAGACAACTAGAACGTACCTAGTAATCAGTTAAGTAAAACCGAATGTAAATGAAACTGGGACCTCATAATATACTCAAGTCTCTACAACAATAGAAATGATTCTTGACTGCTGATCTTCTTATTCACGAATAAAAACTATTTTTGAGCATGTTCTGAAGATTTGCAATGGAAAAAAAAAACACTATAACAAACAAACAAAAACGCAGAACACAAATAGTCAACGATTTGGTCGTAGACCGTCTTCGGAACTGATGACAACAAATAAAAGCCAAATAAATGTGTATACATAATAACATACTAAAAACAAAATGTGAACAGACGACGACGTGTTTAAAGTGTGTGTGTGTGTGTGTGTGTGTGTGTGTGTGTGAGCGCATGCGCACGCGTGCATACATGTGTGTGTGCGTGCTTGCAGGCACGCATGTGCGTGCTTGCAAGCGCGCATGTGCGTGCTTGCACGTGCGCGTGCGCGTGTGTGTGTGTGTGTGTGTGTGTGTGTGTGATAAGGAGAAGAAAAAAGAGAGGCAGGTTGATGGGGAAAAGGCAAACAGAAATAGAGAAAAAGAAAGGGAGAGAATGGTGGAGGAGGGGTCTTATGTTTGGAAGGGGGCGCTTGAAGGTGTGCATGCGGGGTAAAAAAAAAAAAAGAAAAAAAAAAAAAGAAAAAAAACAGAGACGCGGAAGGGAAGAAAAACAGAGACGTGGGGGGAGTGGGGGAGGGGGGGAGGGGTAGAAACTCCTATCAAAATAGGTTCATATGGATTGTCCACATGTTCACGTGTCTGTGTGTATGTATACCTGGATGGTTGAGATGGTGTTTGGGGTGCATATGTTACACTCTTTGTGTTATAAATATGATATAGATGAGATGTGAATATATAGATGGTGGGATGTGGAAAGGAGGGTAGAGAGAGAGGGGTGTAGGAGAGGCTGGGAGGGGGGGGGGGGGAGGAAAGAGTGGGCAAAGACCTAGAATTGTTGAAACTAAAAAGTCAGTTGTGGGAAGTGAGTCCAAGGCGAAAGATGACCATTGACTTTATGAACGTTCTTTCTGGAGCTGAGGAGCGGTTTTGCCAAACAGCAGTGACGGAGATATTGGTCTGGCTGTGGCGATCCGCATTGAAATGGATCCCTATTGGCGTTAGGTGGTACCACTGGGTGGCTCGGAGGTGCTTCACAAAGCTTTCGTTGAGAGTGAGGTATGTCTCCCCCAACGCATAACATTGAGCAGAGGTTGCATCTCAGTATACGCAGCAAGTTTGTGGACAGGCAGGGGATTTGACGTAGAATTTTTTCTTTGGTGCCCCTTGTAGGATTTTGGCTGTTCGAATAGTTTCCTGGCGAATTGGAAGGGGTCTTCGAAGAAACAATCTTAGGTTTTCTTCTTTTGACGGATTCTGCTTTGCTTAGGACAGTGCTGTGCTCTCAGGTCTTGTCTGAGCTTCTCCATCCCCATTCTTCTCAGTTTCTGAGGTAGCCTTCATGTGTGTGTGTGTGTGTGTGTGTGTGTGTGTGTGTGTGTGTGTGTGGGGGGGGGGGGAGATTCTTCTTCTTAGATTCTTCTTCTTCTTCTTTCAGATGTTATATATCGCGCTGGCGTCTGGATTATTGAGATGTCTTTCAGTTTTGGTTGTATCACTCCAAAGGCGTCTCTACAGTTTCTGTGTACAATCTCTCCAAATTTAGCTAGGTTTGCTCTTTCCAGTCTTTGGACTTTTTTTTTTTTTTTCATTTAATTTCTCCCATTCCAATTTTGTGTTTCTGGCGTCTGGCATCGAATAATCTTCGTGGATGTCCTTGGCACTGTGGTTTGAATCCTAGCCTTGGGTTTTCCGACGTGTTATCTGATGGCACGGTGCGCTGCTGTACATTCATCAGTCTTCATACCGCCCTTTTCCGTTTCGTGGATCTTCATGCTCCACTCAGAAGAGAATTTCCACTAGTTCATTAGTCATAGTCCGTTGTGTATAATTTCTGGTCGTGATGAGGTTAGCAGGTTTGGCAAAGGCAAGGTGGGGAGTTGGCACACAGACAGCCCGTTAGTCTAGTCTTTCCCAGTGATATCTGTTTTTTCCAGGGCGTCGTCCAGACTTATCCTGGAAGCCAATGGTCTAACCATGTGTCCATAGGCAGAAACCCGAGGAGAGCTTGACAGCAAGTCTTCAGAAAGAAACTCCCGTCACACAAGTGTTTTGGAGCTGAACTGTAAGGGACCTGGCCATATCCAGTTCGTGATTCACAGATGCCCTCCTACTGCTACTTTTTTCCCCCTGGTACTGCCAGAATTCGAATCTTCAACATTTGGATGGGTGGGCGTCTCAAAGCGTGTCTATTTAGGTGGACGTCTTACCCCACTGCTAACAGGACACCTGTTATAAGCTGGAAAATTTAAGCCTTATGAAGATTCCACCTCGACCAGATCCAGTTCGAACTCTTTACGGCTGCCTCTCTGCCATTGCCTTCAGGGTTCTGGTCCTCTTCGTGCTTGAAATCCCGAGCAGTCTCATGAGATCCGAGGCTGACGAGCCTATAAATGTCCTTGCTCCAACTTCTATGGGGCTGGAAGCCAGATTCTCTCAAGCTAGACTGGCATACTTCTCAGCCCTGTAAAGGTGCACTTGCTCTATTCTGCTTTCGTATGGCACGGTGAATTCGATCAGAATCATTTGTTTTGATAAACCTGAATGCAACAATATCAGGTCTGTGGATGATGATCTCTGGATGGTTCTCCCATTCTGGAAGATCATTTGATATCACAGCTGCATATTGATTTGTGGCCACCTGCAGTGCAGAAGTTTGTTGCTGCAGCTTCCGGTGGTGTTGTGCTTCCTCCAGCATTGCTAACCGCATGTTGTGCCTCCATTTCTGGAAGCCAGGGTCCTTCTAGCTGCTTGCTGGACTGGCTTACTTCCAAGTTTCGTAAACATTTTTTTTCCCCCGGGGCGCTGCGAGATTCGAAAACCAGTAACTTCCGCATGGGTGGTCGTCTTCAGGCGTTTCTATTTTAGATGGCCGTCTCGTCTGCGTCGCAATGGGGCACTTGTTCACCACAGTGAAATTTTTGCTGAATATAGGCCTAGTTCACGCCCAGATCGAACTGGACTTTGTTAACTGATGTGCCAGTCCGTGTGACTGGAAAAAGAGGTATCACTTTCGGTAACATTGAAAATGGTGCAAACAATAGTCGCAGGCAAAAGAATTATGCGCAGTGTAAACTGAATGAAACTAAAGTAAAGAAATACGCATTTTTATTCGTTCCAATGATTTTAAAAAAATTATGGGAGCAAAAGTTACCCCACTTGTTTATTTTGTTCCAACGAATGTCACCAGGAATTAAGTCCAAAATCCAGACCAATGTATTTCTATTCTTACCACTCGATGAAGAGACACTCTCGGCGATCTTTGCCAACAAAGTAGTAATCAATTATCTAGTCCAAAATCAAGACCAATATTTTATTTCCTCCTTACCAATTCACTTCCGGACAAGGGTGCACCCGCCCCTTTTGGACCTGCCGGCAAGAAGTGAAGATTATATTAATTAACGGAAGGTGAGACAGAGATTGTCTAGTTCTAAAAATGTCTCTTGTTATTATGTGTATGACCCTGTCAATTACGTGCATCGTGTTGCACATAATTCTGTTCAGAATGTGTAATAGTGTGCGCTGGTCTTGCGTTGCTTTGTAATGTATGTCATGAATGCTAGCACAGACTGAGTAACTCGGAATTAAGTTGGTCAGTGAGTTCTCAGACTTTCTCCATGTGTAGAATTGTAAACGCAACAATCATAGGTCACTTATCAGCAGTCAGCTGTTACATTTAATGTGATCTCAGTTGAATGAGCAGTCAGAAAACGGAAGTAATGTTTAGTACGTCGTCAGATGGTGAATGTGTAAAAAGAAAACCCCATCAAAATGTCTCTGAACCGAGTCCAGACCAGTGGAGATCAGTTTTGATGATCCATCTAATGGCAACGGCCAGATCTGCTAGTCAGTTATCATTAAAAGCCAGAAGGGTAAGAGGGGACATCATGATCAAAGTATACAAAATATTTCACCATGTGGACAATATTGATTTTAACTCTATATTTCAAGTAAGTCAGATATCACAAGAGGCAATGAAGGCAAATCGTTTGTTCGTTATTCTAACACTAACTTAAGGAGAAATTCGTTTGCCATCAGAGTAGTTAACAGATGGAATTCTCTGCCGACTAACATCAAACTTACTGAGAACCCTTGTTAACAACTTTAAAAGCCTCCTTGATGCAGATGAAAAGTTTTAAAGATATAGAATTTGAATTTGATGACTGAGACTTTTTTCTCATACTCATATATATATATATATATATGTAACTGTAACACACGATTAACACCCCTTGAGTTAAATACTGACCTATATATTGAAGGAACACGAGAGAGCAACAGCCCCCCAAAAGCCTCGAGGCTGTACAAGCTCCTATCTACCTACGTACCTAACCTACCAACCTACCATTATTACAGACATTGTAGCCACATTGGTCGGAGGGGATGGGGGCTTGAAGATGAATAGCTCAGTTGGTAGAACGTCTGACACATAATTCTAGTGATCCTGGTGTTGCGGATTGAAATCTCCACAGGGGGGGGCTGTTTCAGTCCAAGGGGACTTTTCACTCGCAGTTAACGTTGGTTTTTTTTTTTTTTTTTTTTTTTCTACATTCCCAAGAAGTCATTCAGATAAGACTATAATGGGGCCAAGGTTCCCTGTTTGAATGACACACATTACATCTTGCGCACATTGTTGTGAGACTGCCTGATCATTCAAAACCAAGACAACTCTTACATTGACATAGTCAGTCTCCTTAGATATGATTACCTCCCTCCTTATGAAGTTGACATTAGACATGCGCACACACAAAACAATAACAGTCAGACATCCAAGCTGGACTATCATTGTGCTATTCATGAAGTGTCTCCTGCGTCAAGCTATACTCGTCCACTACCATGAAGCCTACATGAGACACATGTTAAAATTCCATTATCACACACAAACACACATACACACACATATACAGGGATCTAGGTATCTGTAGTAGATGCATCTTCCTCTAAGTATAGCATTTAACAAATTCAAATTGACATGACTGTGATGAATTAATGACTGTGAGCCCGTTCATGTATAACTGAAAATCAAGTCAAGTCAAGAACACTTTATTGTCTACAAAGAAATTAAGAGTGGCCGTAAAAACAAATCACGAATCACACCCACCCAGTCACACACACAGAATGACATCACACAGACACACACACACACACACACACACACACACACACACACACACACATGCACATGTATATACCAACAAGCTTTCTGAAACCAAACACAGGTGTGTGTGTCTGTGTCTGTGAATGAATGAATGTGTGTGTGTGTGTGTGTGTGTGTGTGTGTGTGTGTGTGTGTGTGTGTGTGAATGAATGTGTGTATGTGTGTGTGTGTGTGTGTGTGTGTGCGTGTGTGAATGTGTGTAAATGAATGTGTTTGTGTGTATTTGTGCTTCAGGAAAGGGTAAGGTGACTATGCATCAAGATGATTGGGGGACTGTTCATGTATAACCACAAGGGGGAGGTGCTCATCTCCCGAGTGTTCAGAGACGACATCAGGTATGTTAGGCTCTTGTTTTTGTTGTGGAAGTTTCTGTTCTTCCCCACTCTAGAGGCCCACAGCTTAAAGAATAATGTGAACTGTAGCATACATCTGTTGAAACTGGTTACATCAAAGTCTGATGTATGAAAAGACTAGTTCCATTAGATTATTTTTTTCTACCGAAGCCCTTTTTCATGACAGAGGCTCAGGTTATTATGGAAGTTGGATCATATTTAATGAAGTGTTCACCACTGACATCATTGATACATAAGTAGCATGGACTGTTTGAGAATGTTAAGTAAATTATTTAACTTGTCTGATTTTCTCAGTCTTAACTTGCTTTCTATGTGTGTCGATGGTTTGGTTATATCATATTGCAGAACACATTTTCTACTCCCACCCACCATTCTCCTACATCCACCTCCCCTTAATTTGCATACAAATATTTATGCATGTATTGTGAATGTTTACGGAAATAACTAAATCATGAAGAGAGAAAAATCTTGACCCTGCAAAGGAAAATATTTTGAAATGTCTGAAAAGCAATGTAGAAATTTCATCTACTCATAGAAAAACTACAAAAGAAATATTTCAAAGTGTCTGAAAAGCAGTGTAGAAATTTTCGTCAACTTATAAAACAATTTACACATATGCATATGTTGTCAGTGATTGCAATCAGTCTGTTTGACATGCAAGTTTCATTATAGCCCAGTTCAAGCTCATCATTGGAATGAATGCTGATTGAGACAGCTCTGCCATCTTAGTACCTAACTTTCATTATTGCCCAAATCAAACTCATTGGAATAAATGCTGATTGAGACAGCTCTGCCATCTTAGTACCTAACTTTCATTATTGCCCAAATAAAACTCATTGGAATAAATGCTGATTGAGACAGCTCTGCCATCTTAGTACCTAACTTTCATTATTGCCCAAATCAAACTCATTGGAATAAATGCTGATTGAGACAGCTCTGCCATCTTAATACTGATTGAAAAATTCTGCCAGCCGCAATGCAGTCGACGCATTCCGAGTGAACGTGATCCACGCTCGACAACAGGTGCGCTCCCCGGTGACCAACATAGCTCGGACCAGCTTCTTCCACATCAAACGATCCAATATCTGGGTGGCAGCAGCAACCAAGCAGAATGTCAATGCTGCCATGGTCTTCGAGTTCCTGCATAAGATGGTGGAGGTGATGCAGTCATACTTTGGCAAAATCTCAGAGGACAACATCAAGAATAACTTTGTCCTCATCTACGAAATTTTGGATGGTACGTGCTCTAGAAAGTGAAATGAAAGAAATTTCATTTTTAG
This sequence comes from Conus betulinus, assembly GCA_016801955.1. Lineage (NCBI taxonomy): Eukaryota > Metazoa > Mollusca > Gastropoda > Neogastropoda > Conidae > Conus > Conus betulinus. Next base: position 822,428 of record JADBJO010000058.1, read on the forward strand.
ATAATTTAAAAGAAATTTTGCATAAAGTCAGGAGGAAAAAAAACCCTAAAAGCTGGATAATACACCATTGTTGCTGTCTGGTATTTAAGTGACTGGTTCTGGTATCATTCATTTTGTTGCATCACATGAAGATAATGAAGATGGTGCCATGGCATGACATGAACATTGTGAAAGATCTTTACAAAAGAAATGTTGAAATTGATTAAAACATAAGAAAATAAAAATGACTGGGTTGTTGATTATGTTATTTCTGTGCGATTTATGGAAAAGATGTGTCTGGGGAGGCTGAAATGATTGGAGTGGAAGTAAAGGGAAAGGGATAAGAAAATGATAAAACAAACAAACAAACAAAATACAAGACATAGAAGCAGTGAGAACAAATAAGTCTTGATAAGCAGTTTATACTGTTATGTTTCTCTGTATGTAATTTTTGTGCACACAGAATTCTGGATTACGGGTACCCCCAGAATACTGACACTGGGATCTTGAAAACATTCATCACCCAGCAAGGGGTTAAGTCACAGGTAGGCTTCATTGACTGTCTGGTTTTTGCATACCTGTACTTTGGATTGATGTGTATACCCACTGCTGTCATTGTTATGTTATTGTTCTATTTTGTTTCACTACATTTTTTTTTCAATTTGAATTGCATTCATTATGTTGTTATCATGTTTGTAGATATGTAGACACCTAGCTTTTTTTGCAGTATCCGTCTTGTGTGCGAGAAAGAGTGAGAATCAGTGGAATAGATGAAATGGATATTTTGTTTACTGGGCTTTAAATAACTGGTGCGCCTGTGAAATTTCAAAGTGAGGTGAAGACTTGTTCCTTATAGAGATGCATTTTTTGGGATTATTTTTGGCAATGTTTGTTCTAGAGTTACCTCCCATTGAAAACTTCTTTTCCTTTAAGGCTTTTTCCTTTCTTGAGCATTCCTGTTTTTTGTCCATAACTCTTCCAGTGAAAGTTCTCCCTTTAACCTTGTCCCTGCCGGCAAAATGGGTTGACCTGTTACACTTACTTGCAGCCAGTCCATATCTTTTCCAATGAAAGTTCTCCCTTTAACCTTTTGTCTGCCTTGATGATGGGTTAACCTGTTACGCTTATTGCCAGCCATCGTGTCTATATGACAGGTTAATCCATAATGGGTTATCAGGAATTTTTTCCTACCTCCAGAACCAAAATCACAGCTTCACAGTGGTGCAGTCTGGAGAAGGGTATTACTGTGCTATGAGAAAACATGTTTTCAGTGCAGTTTTGAAGCCTCAAGCTACCTTTCTCATTGAACATTGAGCCAAGTACTAGACAAAGCACCACAAAATGACAGACTGTTGGCAAGGAAGCTGCCTCGAGTTCAGGCAGAGAAAGAATAAAAGGAGGCGAAACGGATTGATGTAGAGAGACGTAGGAAGCGTTGCTTTATGTTGTTAATTTGTCCAAACTTTCAGTAAACAAAATCAGTGTGTCTGAGCATTTTTCTTGATACGGATAGCAGTGCTACAACTTTCAGAACTTGTGATGTTGACAGCAAAGAACATAGTGTGAAGCTTGACCAGACCCAAAACAACGCAAACATTTCACAGTTTGTACATCACACAGCTTTTGAAATATGCATTACAGAAGGGTCAATTGCTTATCGTTCATAAATCATCTTTGAACAGAAATATAGACTGCAGAACATTCCTTTTTTTTTTTTTTTTTTTTCCCATTTTTGCTGATATGTCCCAGGCAGAGGGCCTACCACAGAAGTTTTCTTTTCCTGGCAGTTGACCACGTAGAAGACTTGTTTTTTTTTTCATGTAACATTGTTTCGCCTTGTCTACTTTATATTTTTTGCCCCACCCCACCGTCTCCCTCCCAATAAAGACTGAGCTTTCCAAAGACTTGTGTTTTTCTGGGACATGTTTGTTAAAGCTGCTAGGATTGCCTCCCTGTGAAGGCTTCATCCCTTTAAAAATTTCATTTAAAAATGAATTTTTTGGGGGGGGGGGGGGGGGGGGGGGGGGGCTTTACACATCGGGTCCACTAGGGTACATTTGCAAGTCTGTATTATGTGTAATTGAAAATTAAGTTGTTGCTTTGTGGATGATCTGAAGATGATCAATATGATAATGAAAACTAATTATTTGCTCTGTGAAATGATAAGATTCAGGATTGTAAAGGGTGTAAAGAGGCTGAACAGTGAGCAAAGAATGTTCATTGAACCTGTATTTAGTCTCTCTCTCTCTCTCTCTCTTCTTCTCCTCCCTCACACACACACACACACACATGCATACACGCACCAATATGTGCTAAGACATACAAAGAAGAATTGCGCTTTTTAGCTGAATTTTAGAAAACACATTTAGAATAAAAAAAGAGATTAGTAAAAGTATTGAAAGTAGAACATCATATGAATAGAAACAAATTTGTTGAACTTTATTGGGAAAAAAGCCAAATGAATTTAGATGCATGTAGAAAGAAAGGTTAAGAAGTCATCTAATGAGATTTCCTGTTCTTTGGAAACAGACTAAGGAGGAGACGGCACAAATCACGTCCCAAGTGACAGGACAGATCGGCTGGCGGCGCGCGAGGGAATCAAGTACCGCCGCAATGAACTCTTCCTGGATGTGTTGGAGTCTGTTAACTTGCTCATGTCCCCTCAGGGTGAGTTCATTGACTGGTACCGTTGGAATCGTCCGTTTTTATTTGTTTATGACAGGGCATGTCGTTTTTCCATTGGAAGAGAGACTGCGCACTAGCATCAAATCCAACACACTCTTGATACTGAAAACGTCTTCAAGCAACAGCAGCAATGATAATACTTGGCCTAAGAAGAAGAAAAACAAGATAATAGAGTTCCACTCTTGGTACGTAAAACGGCTGTTTGAAAGAAAGAAATGTAATTGCAAGTCATCTGATGATGTCCGTTTTTTTTTAGATAAACCAGACTTTGTTGTTTTGCTTTATCATTTTAATCTGAATTATTGGATTTTAATCACACACACATGCACACACACATACAAGCACACATATGCATGGACACATGCACGCATGCACATGCATACAAACGCACATACACACAGGAAGTGAGCTGCTTGAAAGACTTTTATGTGATCATGAAGTTTTACAATGTAAAGTATAATGTTTACATGATCATGAAGTTTTACGATGTAAAGTATGATGTTTACATGATCATGAAGTTTTACTATGTAAAGTATAATGTTTACATGATCATGAAGTTTTACGATGTAAAGTATGATGTTTACATGATCATGAAGTTTTACAATGTAAAGTATGATGTTTACATGATCATGAGGTTTTACCATGTAAAGTATGATGTTTACATGATCATGAAGTTTTGCGACGTAAAGTAGGATGTTTACATGATCATGGAGTTTTGCCATGTAAAGTATGATGTTTACATGATCATGAAGTTTTACTAGGTAAAGTAGGATGTTCACATGATCATGAAGTTTTACGATGTAAAGTATGATGTTTACATGATCATGAAGTTTTACAATGTAAAGTATGATGTTTACATGATCATGAAGTTTTACAATGTAAAGTATGATGTTTACATGATCATAAAATTTTACAATGTAAAGTATGTTACTTACATGCCTCCCTCCTGACACCCTCTCTCTCCCACTCCCACCCCATCCCCTTCTACCAACCCTCCTCTTCCTTCCTACCTCCCCTTTGTTCCCCCGCTCCTGTGGTTAGTTTTTCACTAGCTGAATGTTTGGGGAAGACATGACTGTCTCTTCCCTCCCTCACTACTCCCTCCACCCTTCTACTCCAGTTGTCAGGTTGTGCTGCTGATCTGTTGTGTTTGCCCACTCCCTTCTCCCTCTCCCCTTCCCCTCAAACACCCTTCCTCCCACGGCACTTCTGCTTGCTGTTGCCATATTTTGTCATCTGGCTGTGGGCTTACCCCCTGTTTTTTTTTTTTTTTTTTTTGCCTTCCCTATCATTTCTGTGATCGTCAGTATTGTGTGGATGCACTGAGGAGAGTTATGAACTGGCTAAAGCTTAATCAGAAAGCACATATTACAGTTTTTGAGCCTCTCTTTATTGATAGTTTGATGCTGCTGTTGTTGACCCCGTTCCAGATACCCAGTGTTCATGTCATTGATGTGACCTTCTCTTTGCGGCAGGCCTGCTGACTGATTTGAAACTTTTGAACCAATCTTAAATAAATGTTAGCGAACCGCCAAGAGAAACATGGACACGAGTGACAAGACAAAACATGATGCATTTCGATCTCATAGGTCTTCTTCAGGCAAGATACAGACAAATAGGACAATGAAGATGAACGAACAATCACTTAGTGTTGATCACTGCAGCGCAAGGTAGGCGTTTGATTCAACGAGAAACGTGTCATGTTTTGTCTCGTGACTCGTTTGTCCACGTTTCTCTTGGCAGTTCGCTAACATTTATTTAAGATTTGTTTAGATTTCCGTCTGCAGCCGTCTCTCTTTGCAACTTGAAACTTTTGATTTAGAATAGTGGAATCTGAGCATTGAGTGGTGTATTGCCAACTTTTCAGTGAATCCATGACCATGACCACCTCATCCATACAGCTTTTTGCTGATCTGTTTGCTATTACAGCATCATGCTGACTAACACGGTCACAGAATGATGTTATTTTGCCGTCAGCCGGGCAGAATAAATTGCTTATGCCTGCAGTTGAGAAGTTTCACTCAGCATCATGTTGTCATTGTTGTCTAGCTACTCATATACTGAAAATACAATCGGAGCTGAACGGATTCCTCTTCCGGATTTTTTTCTTTTTTCCTCCCAAGACTTTTTTTTTGACTAAAGTAGTTGTTTTCGCGGTGGTTTCGTTTGACGTTTCTCTGAAATCGATAAAAATTCACAGAAAATTTAGGGCTCTGTATTACCTTTTTGGGGGCACATTTAGTTAGTAGTCTGTTTGATTGATTTGAGTGCTGGATACCTTAGTAGTTAGTCATGTCCCTCTGCCTTTTCATAGTCTGCAAGATGTTGATTGATGTTACCAGCTTGGAGCCTTTGTTGACTGTTTGATGTTGATGTTGATCGCAGGCCAGGGTGACTGATACTCCCATTTTTGGAGCCTTTGTTGATTGTTTGATATTGATGTCCATATTGATTGTTTGATGTTGAATGTTTGATGTTGATGTTGACCCAGGCCAGGTGCTGAGTGCCCATGTGGCAGGCCGCATTGTGATGAAGAGCTACCTGAGTGGCATGCCCGAATGCCAAATTTTGGCATCAATGACAAGGTGCTGATGGAGAGTAAAGGCAAGAGCAGTCTGGACGACTCCAGCAGAGTTGGCGGCGCCAGGTAAAACATGCGAAGGCTACACACAGACAAAGCTTTCATTAACAACTTAGTAATTTTTTTTTTTTTTTTTTTTTTAAAGGATTTTGAAATGGGAAGGATATTGTACCAACTGGCAGATAAGTCTACAGTAGACTATGACTGAACAAACGAAAAATCATTGAAAATAAGTCTACAACAGACAAAAAGAAAACAAACAAAAAAAATCATTGAAAACAAATCTACAATAGACAAAGAGAAAAAAAAAAAAAAAGAAAAAGAGTGAAAGTAAGTTTACAGCAGACAATGAGAAAAACAAACAAAAAATCATGGGAAAAGAAGTCTGCAACATACCAAGAGATAACAAGAAGTTTTTGAAAAGAGGTTGGGTTTTTTGTTGTGTTTTAAATGTGAGGGTCTTTACTGATAATGGTGTACCTGTGGTGTTTTACATCTTTAAGACCTGCACTGTCCACCAGGCAGTAATTGACTACCTGATTCAGTTCAGGGATGGTTAAGGTAGTGGAATGACAAAAGTTTGGCTCCACTGTGCAGATATGTGCCTTAAACATGATAAACACCTAACACTTTACTGCTCCTACAGGCTTGGTATCTTTATGTACCTTGAGAAGTGTGTGTGTGTGTTGTGTGTGTGTTTGTTTAAATGGTTGAGCAGGGGCAAGCTGTTCATCAGTTTAAATGAGACAGGAAGCTGTATTCTGAATGGTTGTGAAGTTCTGTTTGCTCTAGCATTCTTTTCACCCTGCTGTAATGTTAATTTCTCTCTTCTTCTTTTGTCATTGATGGTTGAACATGGGAGCGAGTGACTGACTGATACACCTGTGTCAGAACGTTCAGGTCTTGTACACGAGTGGTGGACTGTTCTTAAGTGCTTCTTGTGGGTGTCAGTGTTCTTCTATCTCCCTTCCTCCTTCCCCAGTTTGTACATGAATTACGTCTAAACTGACAATGAGAGTCCACTGAAACACAGTTTCCTACACATACTGTCCTCACATGTGTATACTAAGGTGCTGTTTTGCAGGTGTATCTGCAAGTGTGCACATGCACTGCCCTCGTATATGCAAAATAAGGTGGTCTTTTGCATGTGTATATGAAAGTGTGCATGCCGACTCGGGCACATGTATGTACATGCACTTTTGCCTGCACATTCCTACATACACGTGTGTGTGTACACACACACACACACACACACACACACACACACACACACACACACACACACACACATATGCACACACACCACACACACTTTTTGTCTCTCCCTCTCTCTCTCTCTTGCTCAGTCACAGAGTAGTTGCGAAGACGTGTGCTATGATGGCGCTCAAAGTCTGACCAGTGCATTAAATCAGTGCGTATATGCCAGTCATCAGCTAAGTTTCATGGTAGAGATCCTTTTCCATGCTATTTATCTATCTAGATGTAACCCTTGAGGATTGTAGTCTCATGCCTGGGCAGAAGCGGTGTTGCATATATTGGACTAGTCCGCACACAGCGATGTTCCATGGACGAAATGAAAATGTAAGCTGTAATTGATTTTTCCTTGCTCCGTATGTCAGTTCTCTTTGTAATGAGCTTACCTCTTAGATCGTATTTCAGCGGGGGCAAGACTTCAATCGCCATTGATGACTGCCAGTTCCACCAGTGTGTCAAGCTGAGCAAGTTTGAGACCGAGCACAGCATCAGCTTTATCCCCCCTGACGGAGAGTTTGAACTGATGAGGTAAGTTTGGTTCTCTTCCTCTTCCATCACAGAGACTTTGTTGTGCCTCATTTTGTGTTTATAATGGATGAGTTGAAGGGGAAAAACTAGAAATGACAGGAGCTAACATGCTAGGTGAAGAAACTGAATTCATATTGCTACTTGAACTGCTGCATGTGAATTTACATTGCTGTAGATATAAACAGACTGAATTTTCATTGCTGTGTAAACCAAATTAATTTAGGCTGCTGTGTTAGCAGACAAAATTTACATTGCTGCTCAGTACAATGAATTAAACATGATGATTGAACAAACTATCCTCCACACATACATACACTCACACACACAGAGACAAATGCATGCATGCATGCATGCACACAGTTACGCAAGTGTGTGCGGGCACACAGCGCATGCGCACACACACACATGCACACGCACACACACACACACACACACACACACACACCACACACACACACACACACACACACAGTCAGACTTATACACATTTTTCATCTAAAATCAGAATGTGAACAGATTTTTGATGAAAGGAATACACAGACTTCCGTGTGTGTGTAGTGAGTGATTGGGTAGTATATATTGATACACATTTCCGTTATGAGGTGGAATGTTCTTCCCGATGTCAAAATTTTCACTTATCAGTATGTTTTCTGAAACTCTTGAAGCCAAATTAGGATGCGTTATAACGACTCCTGCTATTGTTGTTATTATTATTTGATAATTATTTGTTACACAGGTACCGCACGACCAAAGATATCAGCCTGCCATTCCGTGTGATTCCTCTAGTGCGGGAGGTGGGGAGACAGAAGATGGAGGTGAAGAGATCGTCGTGAAGTCCAACTTCAGGCCCTCGCTGTTGGCTCAAAAAGTGGAGGTAATGCTGTGATTTCAGTCAGAGCAGTGGTCAGACCCTGACAGATTTGTTTATTGTATCTTGGCTGCTTGTAGGCCACTGTCAGTTTGCCATGAATTTATTGACTAGTTCTACATCATGCTTTTCATTTTGGACTGTACAGGTGTGTTCTTGAATTATTTTAAATGCTTTTAAAAAAAATTGCATGCTAACAAAAATGTGGAATGTCTTTCACACTGACAGCGGTTTAGTTTTATTAAGGATTTTACAATTAATGAAATGAGTGTGCCATTAATTTTGCAAATATACTGGTCCATATGTGTGTGTGTGTGTGTGTGTGTGTGTGTGTGTGTGTGTGTGTTTAAACGACAGGGGCTACTTTTTTTTTCTGGCAGCTCTAAATGAATCTTGAATGGTCAGCTGGACAAAAAACGTAACTTAATATTGGAGTTAATCTGAATTCAGATCAGTATCTGTTTTCTGCATGCCAAATGTGTGATTGATGATAGGCATGTTTCTATGAACATCCTGATAATGACTGAAGTCAGAGCCGTGCTTGCTGTTCTGTGTGTTGTCAGGTGCGTATCCCCACACCTCTGAACACGAGCGGAGTTCAGGTGATCTGCATGAAGGGCAAGGCCAAGTACAAGGCCAGTGAAAATGCCATTGTGTGGAAGTGAGTTGGCGTTTTCTTTCTTCACTCCTGGAGTTGTTTTGTGTCTGTCGGCTTCACAGTGGTTTTTACAAATAATTAGGAATGGTAGACCAGAGTGTGTGTGTGTGTAGACCCGAGAGAGAGAGAGAGAGAGAGACAGTGTGTGTATGTGTGTGTGTGTGTGTGTGTGTGGTGTGTGTGTGTGGGGTGGGTGCAGGTGATGGGGTGTTGGTGCATCAGATAGAAAGAGAAGGAAAATATGTCTGTATATGACTGCTATGAAAGAAGAATAAATGTACATGCTAGCTCCTAAATTGCCAAACAATGAAGGAAATGGTTTGCACTTGATATTTCTTTTCTTTCTTTCTTTTTTTTTTTTTTTTTTTTTTTTTTTTCTTCCCATGCATGGATTTGAAAAACACTGTATCAAGTGCATTGTACACAAGTGTGACACAACATGGGTGCAGTGATGTGTGGCACTCCCTGTCTTTCAGAATCAAAAGGATGGGAGGTATGAAGGAGTGTCAGTTGAGTGCGGAGATTGAACTGCTGGCCACCAACGACAAGAAAAGTGGACTCGACCCCCCATCTCCATGAACTTTGAGGTGAGAGCAAGAGGCACAAGCTTGGTATATCCTTTTCTTTGCTGTGTGAGCCTCTTGTCTGCTAGATGAATGGGTGCTGCAAGCAGAACTAGTTTGAAGGTGTGTACTTGTTCCTCACAAGGAGCAGAAGTCATCTTCTTTGACTCTTACTTGCAGGAGTCTGGTTCAGTCAGAACCCTAGTGTAGAGACCACACTGGCCTGTTGGACAGAGTTCTGACCTTCGAAGCAACAAATAGCCTGGTTACCTTCTCTTATCTCCTGACTAGACTGACCGCCTTACCTGATATTCCACAGAGATGTTCAAACTCCATGGCAAGTGCCCATGCTATATCTTCGGCAGTAAGGGCACTTGCACACTGTGAGCTGCCATCTAAGGGAACCAACATGGGCCATTAGCTTAACATTTACCTGTGTGCATCTCTTTCCTGAAGACTAAAAACAGTGAGTTTGCTGTTTGAGTGAATGCATTTTGGAAGATAACCACACATGACTTTTACTGGTTTTTCAATATCAGAATTCAGTGATGTAATTAAAAAAGGAACTAGCTGAATTTAACATGATGCTCTTATGAAAAATCTGGACATTTTGAAAGTGAACATAATGAAATGTATATCTTGTATAGTTTGCATGCATTGATTCTTTTTTATTTTTTTCATGTGTGTGTCTCACCTTCTATAATGTTTTTACTCCAGTGACACTGTATTTGACTCCCCATACACAGCCACACCAAGGATTGGCCATTCACAGCCCAAGCACAAGCAATTCACATGGAGCAGTCAGTGTCAAGTCGTCATTAGAAGATACTGTACTGTTGCTGAGTCACTTCAGTGGTAGAGGGCCGGAATAGCTCAGTTGTAGGGCACTGGACTCGTAATCTTGGTGATCCTGGGGTTGCGGGTTCAAATAACCGACGGGCTGTTTCCGTACAGGGGGATTTTTCCCTCGGAGTTAACATTGGTCCTGACTCCATTTCCCATACAATCCTTCCAGTGAGACTATAAACCGAGGTTCCGTTTGTGAACGCACACATAACATCTTGCACACACATAAAATCCCAATACCAACTTTGGGAAGAGAAGGCCAGTTTGGCCATTGGTATGGATGACACGTTACACATAGCATGCACCTTCCCCGAAGTTGGAGTTTGGCTGCCTTAATGGCAAGATTGAAAAAAAAGCGGTCATACACAGAAAACTCCACTCCCTTTGTTGGGTAGATGGGAGTAATCCTTGCCTGTCTATAGAGGGAGTTGTCTGCAGGAGTATCAGTCTACGTACACCAAAAACAAAAACAAAACAAAAAAAAAAACTTACAGTGGTGTTCAATGGTGTCTGCTCTGATGTTTTGGTCATGTTATGCAAGTCTGGTGACTTTTAAAATATGGCCAAAACAAGCTGTCATTAGATAATGCAAGTCCGTTTTCAGAAATCTCCATGGAGTTAAGACGTAGAAAGTTTTGAACTGAACTGCAGACATTCTTGATAGTGCCAATATCTCCACATTACTACTGCCTTCAGTCCAACCCAAAAAGGATATTTGTCTTCATGTGTCCATTGTCTGCTTCAGAATTCTGTGGTTCTCCCTCTCCCAGTTTGCAAAGACATCTTCATCTTTGCACTTGCACTTTACAGTATCTCTGTTTCTTAGCTGCTGGTGGTGTTGTCCATTTCATGATCAGAGATGAGTGTTCTTGAACCTTGATCTTCTTGTCTCTTGTCTTTTTTTTTTTTTTTTTCAGTGTGCCTCTCACAGTCTGTGTCTTAGCACAGCCAAATGGTGGAGACCCTAGCTGTTCCATAGCAACCTTTGCCAAGGAGGTTGTGTTTTGACCAGTGTCTGTCGGGTTTGTCTGTCTGTGAGCTGGATCACACAAAAAAAAAAAACAGCAAGGTGCAGAATGGACGGTGGCCAAGGATGATTCCATCACATTACGGTGTGGATCCAAATCCTGGGACAGAACCAGGATTTATTTGAGCTAAGAGGATGTCATTGCTCTCGCAAGTACTTATCCGCTAGTTCCTGTGTGTTTTTTTTCCACACAAGGGGTTATGGAATTCACCTTAATGCCCATTTACTCACAGGTGATTCTATACATGCAAAACACAATCATTTTGCCTTTGAGATATTATCAGCGAGGTGAAGAAGCAAGGAGAGAGTGGTGTTTTATCACATGGGTAGGGCTGGGGAAGGGGATGGAGAGAGAGGCAAACAGATTCTCCACGCCTGCACATCTGCCCTCTTCCACACACACGTTTGTGGGATCCATAATTGCAGTGATTTAACAGAGACGTGCTTTAAGGGTTTACATCAGTGAACAGAAGGAAACTTCTGCTTTAGCTTAACATCATGGAATGAAAGGAAATGCATACGCAGCTCTGTGAAAGTTGATTTAAATGATCCACTTGTATATTGTGGTTAAATCATGAGCAGACTTCAACTTGCTGGATAAGTACTTACATGCTTAGGGTGAGGAATCCATACAGCCCCTCTTTAATGCCTCGTGAACATCAAACGAGAACAGATGTGTCAGTAGTAGAATTCAGGCTGTGAGTTCTCATCAAAGAACAGAATCAGCAGCAAAAAAAAAAAAAAAAAATGTATTTGATGTCTTTGTTCAGGTGCCCTTTGCTCCCTCTGGCTTCAAAGTCCGCTACCTGAAGGTGTTTGAATCCAAGATGAACTACAGTGATCATGATGTCATCAAGTGGGTTCGATACATCGGTCGCAGTGGACTATATGAGACCAGGTGTTGAACCATTGCTCAACAACAGATTTATGGCCGTGTGGGACTCGATCTGGGCTGACGAAATGAGTACTGATCTTGGTGACTGATGGAGATTTCATTTGATGGAGATATCAAGAATGGATATTGATGGAGAACCTGTGTTCATATTCAGTATTAAATATGTGCAGTTTCAGTTTAAAAAGAAAAGAAAAAAGTAAGTTATTTGACATAAAGAAGAATATGAGGTCTTAGGAACAAAGAATGCTGAACGTTAAGTGACTTTGATGAGGCTGAAAAGAAGTGTTTATGACTGTTAAAAAAAGTAGGTGGTGAGAAATTGTTCAAGAACAGATGTTGATGGACTTCATAAAGATGGGTATTTAGATAGTGTAAGGAGCAGATGTTGATAGCACTTGTAAGGATAAGTGTCGAGACAGGGTAAGGAACAGATTCCGGACGTTATAAGGATAGTTGTTCATATAGTTTAAGGAACAAACATTGATGGACTTTGTAAAATAACAGATGTTGGTGGACTTGACAAATACAGTGTAGAGGTAGTGTAAGGGGGCAGATGTTTATATACTTTGTAAGAGTAGATGTTAAGATAGTGTAAAGAACAGATGCTAGGATATTGTAAGGTTAGGTGTTGAGACAGAATGAGGAACAAATGGTGACAGACTTTGTGAGGATAGATGTTGAGATGGTGTAATGAACAGATGTTGACGGCTGCTGTAAGATCAGGTGGAAGAAGAGTTCATGGAGCGGACACCGATGAACCGTGTAAGGATAGATGTTGAGATGATGTAAGGAACATACTGATGTTGGCAGATTTTGCCAGGATAAATGTGATATAAATTATGTATGAAATAACAGATCCAATGCTGATGGACTGTAAGGAGATAGAAATTTATTGGTTTGGTAATTGTTAAAGGGCAATATACTTCAGAGTAATGCGTATAGCAGTATATGTCAGTGACTTCAGCTCATACATATGGACATGGGGTATTAAATGTAGGTGGAAGCAATAGGATTTCTGTCTTTGTCATCCATCAGCAGGAGAGAAAAAAAAACTTCTCCTGTACAGTCTGTTACTTATTTCCATAGGCACTGTTGGAGAAGATGTTCTAGATGTTCGTGGAGTTCATGAAACCTGTTGGAAGAGGGGTGACTCAGAAATATGTGTAGATTAAAGTATGAAGGCCAGAATGAACTAGTGGTGATGAACTTCATTCAGTTAGATGTTGGATTTCATGTGGGTGTTTGAGAATCCATGTTTAAAGACAGTTTGGGAGGACTCACGTTGAAGACTCATGTATCAAACCCTGCAGATGGATGTACAAACCTTGTGTTGTAGCACTTTGATACTGCCTGGATAAATACGCATGTCAAACAGCTTACTGATTGGATTGATGGTCACTTTGTCATAATCATGTATACTGTTGTTATACTGATGGTCGTTCACTTACAAAAAAGAGGACGTAAATCCTTTACTGAGAAAAAAAAAAAAAAAGTACAAACAGCAAAGAAAATTTTAGTAGGAAAGCAAAATATATGGAGTAATCATAAAAAAAACGGAAGCAGTCACAAACAGTGACCTAATGAAAAATAAGAACACTCAGTGTGATGGAAATATCAATAAGCATTTACTGGTCAATTTGACCAAATTTTGAAAGAAGGACAAATGACTGTTTTTCTTCACAAATGGAAAGCACAAAATGTATTGATCTGCAATGCATCATAATGTAATTTAACCATCTTAGAACAGCGTGTCCTAAACTCTCCCTGTTTTTGTATGTGTGTGTGTGTGTGTGTGTGTGCATTTTCTTTCAGTTAAATAATACCAAAAATTTCTGCATTTTGTGTGTCTTTCAGCTAGTCTTGTTGCCATTATTTCCTGTAGCTCTTTATCAAGGAAAACACAATGAACAGCATTATGCTCGCTGTGAGTAGACAGAAATGTAAGGTTGTCTGCTGTGTGTGTCTTATTACTGTGTTAGTCTCACAACTGGCCAAACAGAGCAAGCAAACAAGTCATGGCTTGCAAGACTTTTCCCTTTCACAAATGAAGAGCATGAAATGTGTTGATCTGCAGACAGGGAGTGCATAATTAAAAAAAAAATCCCCATTTTTGTGATTATTTGCAAGGAGAAGCTTTCATTTTGAATGTAGGTAGCAGGCAGACTAGTGTTGTTTTTTTTTCTTGCTCTATTGTATCTTTTTCCTTTAGGCAGGTATCTCTGCATGAATGCACCTGATTTTGTTTTACATGTAATGCTTTTAGCAGCAGACTGTGTACTTCTGTTTTGTACTGGACAGCACAAATGAAAATATCTGTTGATTATGTCATGAAAATCTGCTGCTATTGCTTTGTCCCTTGATGAATTGGCTTTCATGCGTTATGCATTTGAGGGTGGGTTTTGTTGTTTTTTTTTCTCCCCTCCACCCCCCCCCCCCCCCCCCCCCCCCCCCCCCCATTTCACTGTGTATTAATTCAGTGATTAGATCTGTACAGGTCTGCTAGAAATGGTTTCAGACTGGCAAGTTCTGATACCAGAAAAGGCCAGGAATAGCTGCCACAAAGGTAGATTTTCATCCACAACAAGGTTACTTCAGTTTTGCTAAAATCCCCTCTTTAATAAAATTTTGAGATTTGCCAGCATCTGTATCTCAGCAGTTCCAAATTCCAGCCAGTTTTATTGGGTTCTCCACAGCAGTTCCAAAGTCCAACCAAATTTTTTTCTGGGTTCTCTGCAGCAGTCCCATCAAATTCCAAGTTTTACTGAAATTTTTTTTTTAGCAATTCCAGGTTCAATTTTTTTTTTAGTAGTTTTAAATTCTAAGTTTCATTACTGACATCTACTAGTCAGTTCCAAATTCCAAGCTTTACTGGCAACACCATAGCATTTGCGATTCCAAGTTTTATTTATGTCCCCCATGCAGCTCCAACATGTTTTTTTTAATAGTGTTGTTACTCAGAAGTCCCAGAGCCAAAGCATCTACTAACATCTCCTACTGCACAGTTCAGCATTTTTCTTCTTTGTTCATATAGAAAGGTTAGCATTGTCCCCTCCCTTGCTGTTCAGTTTTTGCTTTGACGGCATCAACGTCTTTCCTGGGGGCATAAATCTTAGGTGTGGATGATCCTAGAACCCTGACTGATTACATTTTTGCTTAATCTTTTTACACACTTTTCAGCCATGATCTTGCACCATCCTCACCTGTGTCGAGTCTACCTGTTCATGTTCATGGAGCTCCATTTCATCACAGCGTCTGTTGGTTGTGAACATCGGTGTCAGGCCAGGTGGGTCTGGCACACATTCCAGGTACTGATAGTACCGTAGCATTCAGATAGAACCTCTGGGCATTGGCTAGCACCGAGTGAAGAATGAACGCATCATGCCTTTTGTGGTCCCATTATTAGACGGAGTTTCGTAACCACAGTTTGCATTTTCTCGAGAGAGTGAATTCAGGATCGTGAATCTGTTGCACCTTGTTTTTTTTTTTTTTTCTCTGTCAGTGTATTCTTTTTGTATGTTCAATTGTGTATCACCTTGTTTACTCTTTGTTGCCATATGCCATAATGGGCTATAAGCAACATTACCTTAACATATGCCATAACTCCACTCTGTCAATGTGAAACGTTGACCCAGACCACGTCAGCAAAGAGTTAATGCTCAGATGGTACAATTGTACTGGGAGTGTTTTTTTCCACTTTAAGTAAGGTTGTATTTCCTGACACTTTTTTTTTTCTTTAATTTGTAACATATCATAGAAGTCTGTGTGCTGGAAAGCATATTCACACTCCATCATTTACAAAGGTCTGTGTGCTGGAAAGCATATTCACACTCCATCATTTACAAAGGACCTTGTATGCACTGTAAGGATTATCTGTCGTGTGTTTTGTGATGAATGTTCTGTTTCAGTTGAAAGGTTACATTTAATTTCACTTTCTTCTGTAGGCATTGTCATGGATGGGTCATTTGAATAGTGAATTGATCAAGACCATGTGTGTAAACCATTTATAGTGACAATAGTATCATCTCTTCTAGAAACTTCCAGCTTCCCATTATAATAGATAATTAAATGTTGTTATAGAAAGTTGAATAGTCTTAGTGTGTGTGTGTGTGTGTGTGTGTGTGTGTGTGTGTGTGTGTGTGTGTTTATGAGTGTGTGTGCATAAGATTTTATCCTGGAAAAGAACACACAAAGTGTTTTGGTGGGGAAGTGGGGTTGGGGAGGGGATGGGCAAAACAACAACAGACAGAAGGCTAAGACAAAAAAGTACTATTTCAAATCTTAGTGGAATTTGAACTTTTTCGGACACATTTTGAGGAAAAACATGTGATGCTTTCAAGCAGTAGTAGAAGAAAGAGTTGGTAGGAACTCTAGGGAAGAGTCGGGAGAACAGAAGATTTTCAGAGAACACACACACACACACACTTTCCCTCCCCCCATCTCCTAAAGTGTTTCGTCCCTGAATTCCCGACACTCTACAAGGGATGGGCCACATTCAGGTCACCTTCCTAATACCCTTCTGCCATCCCTTTTTTTAAAAATTTTTACTTGGTGCTGTCATGATTCAAACCTGCAGCTCTTGGAAGGCTGGGTGCCACAAGTCTTCTCAAGACTGATGCCTTGCCCACATGGCTTTTGGGCACCTGGTGTGAACTGGGAAATCTAGAAATTATGAAGTTCTCTTTAGTTCCATCTCGACCAGATGCAGCTGGGATTCTTTGCTTCTGCCACAACCTTTAGTGTGCAGCTACAATGAACGAAGGAATGAACGAAATGTTGTTTATTGAGGGAAAGGAACAACCACAAAGTCAGTTTTTTTTTTTATGTCCAGCCCTCATGCAAAGGAAAGATATCTGAAAGAAAACTGCGCACAAAACTGCGTATCGACACATATACAACAATGAAGATATAACAATCTAAAGTGAGTGATGCAATATATATAATCAGATGAGGAGAGGGTGGGAGGGGGGCAGGGATGGAGAACGACCAATGGAAAATGACGAAGAGAGAGAACTGAAATCAAGAGCTGTTTCAAAAAAGAATGCCATGCTTGAGCTAAGGTGACACTTCAGTGGCAGCAGTCAAGAGTCATGCTTTTTTAACTGTGATTTCAATGACAGTGCTATGTTGCTACACTTTGTGACAAAATGCTGTGCCAGAAAACACAGGTTAACATAAAAAAAGCTGAACAGACTTACGTGGTGGCTTAATTGGAACTGAACCAAAGCAGATTGTTAGACAGTAGACGTATTTCATCAAAAATTAGGTAACTCCAGTAAGGAGAAGAAGAAAAAGCATTGAAAAAAAAATGGCAAAGGACAATTGTGATCTTGCCGTCTTGTCAGTTGGTTTTCTTGTCGGCCATTTGATTTTTTTTGTAGTTCAAGTCAAAACCACTCAATAATTGGCAAGATTTTCATCTTTTAGTCCCCTTCATGTTGTGTGTGGAGTGAAGGTTGACTGAAAATGCTTTTGCATCCAACCTGTCACATTTCATACAAGTGCCACATTTAAGTTTGGAACACTTCACATAAAATGTCAAAATGTTACAATTTTATCTTTTTTTTTAGCTCTTGATGGCTCTTCATCGGAAAATTTGTAACCGTGGGGAGAGAAATGATACATGGCATTTGTGATGAAGGAAAGTTCCTCTACAGAGTAAAAAAACAAAGTGTAAAGAGTCACTGGAGTTGTCAGCCTGGATTAGCAAGTCTTAACCGTCCTCCTTCGATGCCTTGGCTTGTTTTTATGTCACCACCTGCTGTTGCCTACCTCCTCAGAAGCAAAGTATCATCAGAATTATTTTCATTTTATTTCACAGTGCACTTACATGTTTCATTCATTTCTTTGTGAGGGAAGAAACTTCCATGACAAGGTTTGAGTTTGGAACCATAAAAAAAAAAAAAAAAATCATGTGCATGCACACACTCACACACATATTTGCACATGAACTGACCATAACACGCCAACACAATAAAAGAAAATGATCAGGTTTAATGTTAGAAAATCATAAATAATCCAAAGTCCCTTGAAAATGACCCATAATAATCATATAAAAGAGGTCTACGGGACATGAAATTCCATATAAAGTCATTAAAAAAAAAAAAAGGATCAAAAACATCATCCACAACTCAGCTAGTTCTCAGACACCTCTCCCTCAGCAGTACAGCCACAAATGATGTGGATGACACAACGCATGACAGGGAATGCGTGCACAAGCTGTCTGCATTACTCTCTGGTTTACTTGACACGTTCGCAGACTTTCATGAATTCCACTATGTTTCGAGAAAAGTTGTCATCAGGGTTATTCTCGCTGGCAACCACCGCCTTTCTTCCAAATTCCTTAGCCTGAAACAATATGCAGATACAACATTGGCTTTCAGTTTATCAGGAACTTTGTTATTATAAGTTAACATGTCACTGACAACCATGTTTGGACCCTGAAGGCTTCAAACTGTCAAAGCTTTCAGTTTTCAACCATGGACAGAACTTGGAATCAATGTTCCTTACGATGGGCAGGGACAAGGGGGGCGGAGGTTACCTGCTGAAAGTTTGAATCATTGAAAGATGCTGTCATGTGTTAATGAGTATAATGAGTCAGTATAAAATCAGAATTTTTTTTAAATACATGCTGAAGAACATTCTATGTACAGTTTTTTCATCATAATTCTCTAACTTTTAACAACTAGTTTTCAAGATGTATGAATACCAAAGGGTAAAAAAAGAGAAGAAAAGAGACATTAAACTATTAACAGAATTTTGTGTTTTGAAAAATGCTGGATGGTGAATTCATAAGTCATATGTTTTGGCTAGTTTTGGAAAAGATATTACTGGTGATCGGGTATAGGGAAATGAAACGGACGTGTGCTCCTCCCGCCCTTTTCTGCTCTGTCCCTCACTGCAAACTCAACAACTCAAACCCCCTCCTCCCTCCTCCCTTGCAGCACAAATATAACTTCCATACACAGTTTCTCTGTCTCTCTCTGTCTTTCCCTGTGTCTCTGTCTGTCTGTCTGTCCCCCCCTCTCTCTCTCTTAATCTATCTTGCTCTATGTCTCATCTCTCTCTCTCTCTCTTCTCTCTGTCTGTCTCTCTCTCTATGTCTTTCTCTCACTCTCTCTTTCTCTCTCTCTCCCTCTCTCTCTTTCTCTTTCTCTTTCTCTCTCTCTTACAGTCTCTCTCTCTCTCTCTCTCTCCCCATCACTACCTTCTTGATGTCATGCAGCAAGAAGCACAGCATGGCCAGGGCGTGGCAGACAGACACCAGGTCCTGGGAGCGGCGATTGGACTGGTGTTCACGCATGTCGTAGATGGAGTTCAGCACCTGGATGGCTTCTGCTTCCTGAGCTTCATCTGCAGCCCAGGGAAATTAACGACAAGAAAACGTTACATGGTGACTGGTCCCAAAGACAAAAATGCATGCACAAAATGACAAGTTTAATGAAGACTTAGTTAACATACATTCTGCTTCTTCAGCCTCATCTAAAGCCCAGGGAAATTCATGACAAGAAAACGTTACATGGCCATTGGTCCTTGAGACAAAAATGCATGCACAAAATGACAAGTTAATGAAGAGTTAGTTAATGTACAATCTGCTTCTTGAGCTTAATCTAAAGCCTGGGAAAATTAATGACAAGAAAATGTTACAAGGCCATTGGTCCTAGAGACAAAAATGCATGCACAAAATGATAATGAGCAGTTAGTTAGCGTACATTCTGCTTCCTAAGTTTCATCTGTAGCCCTGGGAAATTAATGACAAAAAAAAATATTCTGTGGTCTCGGAGACAAAATTGCATGCACAAATTGACAAGTTAATGGAGACTTAGTTTCATGCACATGCTGCTTCCTGATCTTCATCAGCCAAGGGAAATAAATGAGGAGAAAATGACACATGGTGCAAGAGAAAAAAAAAATGCACACTCAAAATTGCAAGTTAGCAGAGATATAGTAAATATATGTTCTGCTTCCTGGGCTTTCTATGTTCATGCACACTTGCAGTGTCATCCATAATGCCCTTCCTTCAAAAAGATGAATGACCTCTATTAAAAGTGTGATGAAAAAAAAAAAAACATGGATCCTATGGGAGATATAGGTAGGACAAATGCTGGGGGGGTGATATTGTGTTGTAGACCCTTATCGTCTGCTGCAGCAGCTGCAGCTAGTCTCTAACACTGACCATGGAACAATCCAAGGTGTGTGATACGGTGAGGCTGATCAGTGTATTTTTTGTTCGGTAATCTTCAAAGTTATTTCTAATTTTTAAAGGGACCAAGGTGGGTGATATGGTAAGGTTGCACACATTATTTTGTGTTCAGTAATCTTCAAAGTTATTTTATTATTTTTTCTTGGTCGAGAAAATTCTTCAAATGTTTCCAGTCATGACTATAAAGCTTTTCCATGAAAGCAGATTGAATATGGCTATAGAACTCTCTCTCTCTTTCGCTCAAGGACGGGTCACTGGAGTGCCTCACTGAAGAACTGTACACCAGATCTCTCCACTTCTGTTGGTTGAGATGAAGTGCTGAACTGTTAACTTCTTAAGTCTGAAACTTCTGTTTTTAAGCTACAAATTTTTTTTTTTTTTTTTCATTTTAAACTAAACTATATAGCTTTGTAAAAAAAAAATCATAATTAAAATCAACAACACATTTTTTTTTTCATTTCAAACTCAGGAACAGGATCCATTTTCAAGTGAAAGGACGACTCCAACAGTTGGTTACACCTACCCAGACCCCCTCCTCTTCCTCCTCTTCCTTCTCGATGGCCCCTGGTCCTACCCCTCGGGGAGTGGCAGGCGTGCGGGTGCGAGACTTGACTATGCGGTCCAGGTGGCTATGCCAGATGTCCGTAACCTGTGTGAACAATACAGCACAAATGCACAATTAACCCTTCATGTACATCACCTACAATTATGCACATCATACGTCATGGGTCTCCAGAGACCCAAGCTCTTTGTGAAGGAATAAACCTTTATCATACATCCTGGGTCTCCACAGACCTTTGTCTTCTGATGGAATAAAATCCTTGCCATTGCATTGTGGTTTACTCTTTGTGGTAGTGCTCAGACCCATGATGCAATAGGCCAGTTCTGTTTTTGTTTACTCTTTGTGTTTAGAATGCAAGGGCCTGGCCAGACCCACGATGTACAGCACTCAGGTTTTCTTCTTTGAGAGTTTGGGTCTGACCCATGACATACTGGGACTTTCTCATTTTTTTGTTTACTCCGTTGTTTACCAACAAAAAAATGCCGTTTTTGGTATAGGTATTGGGCCATTGTTTGTTGACAAAGTCATAGAACTGGATGGAGATTGCTTCAAAAGGTACCCAGTTGTCAAGTGAAAATCATCAGTGTGGGTCATCTCAGACCCGCGATGTATGGGAAAGGTTAAAGGTTAAACATGCAAGTGGTTCAGAATCAGTTCATCTTTAGGACAACAGCCACAAAGGGAGGCTGTGGACAGGATGGAGAAAAGGAATAGGATGAGAAAAGTTTGGTTTGTTTTGTTACTGTTTTGTCTCTGCTCCTGCCCCCCCCCCCCCCCCCCCCCCCCCCCCCACATTAAAGTAGTTGTTTTGGGGTACTGGTTGGGGATATTAAAGGGCTGCGTATTTCCCCATCCCCAGGCTCATAATCCATCTTTGGTGTGAGAGTGTGGGTGTGTGTATGTGTGTGTATGTGAATATGAGTGGTGTGTGAATGAGTGTATTGTGTGAATGAGTGTGTGTGTGTGAGTGTATCTGTGCACTTGTACGTGTGTGTGTGTGTGTGTGTGTGTCTGCGAGTATGTGTTTGAGTGTGTGTGTGTGTGTGTGTGTGTGTGTGTGTGTGTGAATGAGTGTGTGTGTGTGCCTGTGGGTGTGGGTGTGGGGTGTGTGGGTGTGGGTGTCTGCATGTGTGTGTCTGCATCTGTGTGTATCTGCATGTGATAAAAAACAGGTTGAGAGAAAGAAATTGTGTGAAAGCATATGCTTGTTTATGTGTGTGTGAGTGCATCTTTGCACACATGCAGGGATCTTTTCCAATAAAAATATCTGATCTCCTGTCTCTCTGTGTGTGAAAGATGTTGAACTGAAAAGCAACAGATGTAGACAAATAAACAAACACATATAAATACAGATGAGATTCATGCACGCATACACACCAGGCCCATGATTCAGATGAAGTTGACAACTGACACAGAGCCAGGCATTCTGCATGCACAGCTAGCAACACTGAGTGTATTTGCTGAGTTTCCATTCAGTTTCAGTTTCATCAAAGAGGTGCCACTGCACGCGGACTAGTCCATATATACACCACACCTCATCTGTTACGTTTTGAGACCACAGTGCACATGATTTAAAGCTAGTGGATAAGTGAATTGATTGACAAAGATTATAGAATTTCAAATGAGAGTCTCATGGCTATGACTTGGCAAATGCCTGACCTCTGTATTAGCCCAACGCGCTGGTCAGATCTTGAGGTCATTCTATGAGTATATGTGGAGTTGTCAGGCTCTTCATTAAGTCTGGTATCAGGTCAACATTGATCTGGGCCCAGGACTCCAAACATTATACACATGTAAACACACACACATTCATGCAATGATTCTCCTTTCTACACCATGTAGAATCCAAGGTATAGTGCTTTTTTTCACTGAAACTCATGTACTGAAATGTAATCAAAGAGGTATAAACTTGTCCATTTTTTTTTAT
>JADBJO010000058.1:850000-932500 GCA_016801955.1 Conus betulinus
AATTTGTAATAAGCTTGCTGAACAATCCTGAATCAATCATATTATCTGAATATTCACCAAGGATGTACGCTAGAATTTAATTAGTTTGACCTTGGCCTACATTTAATCTTTTGACCAGGTTTGGCTACAATGAATTCAGGATTTTTTTTGATATATAGATATAAGCGAAATCAAATAATATAAACAAAAAAAAAAACAATAGACCTGGTTGAAACAATGAATTTACAATGAATTTAGAAATTTTTGCGTAATCTTGTTGACAGACAAATAAGCAAACACACTGATAGACGTGGGTTAAAACTTAAAACATAAACTAGGGGGGGAGGAGGTAAAGAAGTAATCCACAACAAACAAACCAGAATGTGCATGTACCTTTTTAACCAACATCTGAGTCTCTCTCTTCTGTCTCTCTTCCTCTGATGGCAGGAAGGGTGCAGGCTGACGCAGCATGGCCAGACTGTCGCATATTTTTTCATGTATGCCCAGCCAGTCTGCCCTCTGGTGCTCCACACAACTGTTTTCAGGGAAAACACATATACACATACAGGAGCACACACACATACACATGAAACATACACATGTATACATACACATTCCTACACATGCATGTGTCAGTAGTTACCCACGCAAATGCCTCATACAGAAGCCTTTTGAAATTGACAAAACTGTTTACGTTTTCATAGTCTTCATAGCACACACACACACACACACACACACACACACACACACACACACATACACACACACACATCGTACACACAATGCACCCCAAACAGAGGGACACACACACACACACACACACACACACACACACACACACACACACACACACAAACAAACAATATGATAATCCTAACTGTGAGAATTGTTAATGTTTGGTATCCTCCTCCTCCTCCTCATCCATCGAGTGTCCACAATCATCAGGTTGATTATTCTGACACTTTTGGGAGGTTGACTATTTACTGCAGGAAGCTGCTAGCTCTTGACCTGAATAGGTCAAGAGTCTCTGATGTCACAGCAGCCTCTGTCAAGTTGTTGTTCCACTCCTGGATGGTACGTGGCGGGAACGAATTTAGTGTATAGTCTCATACACACTGGAGACAGTTTAGCTGATGAGAGTGCAGTCTTCGTCACGTGAGGTTGCAGCTCTGAGTTTAAATTTTCCATCAGACAAGGACTTTCCAAACTCCACATGCACTAAGTCCTGTTTGATCTTGTAGAGCATGGCGAGCTGTGCAACTTTTCTCCAGTTTGGTAATGATGTCCAACCTAACTCATTGATTATTTGTTGAACACTTGCATGTCGGTGGTATTTGTTGTTGACAAAACGGGCTGCTCTTCTTTGCACTGCCTCGATGGCAGTGATGTGGTCTTTTTGTATATGGGCCCCAAACTGTGCACGCATATTCCAGAACTGGGCGCACCAGTGCTTTGTAAGCAGTCTCTTTGATGTTGTGAGCACTGATCTTCAGGTTGCGCCTCAGGAAACCTAGGGACTTGTTTGCTTTACTGATGATGTTTTTTTTATGTGTAGGTCCCAACTTAGATCTTGAGAGATGGTAACCCCTAGGTATTTCGTTGAAGTGACGTTTTTGTCAAGATGGCTGAGTAGATGGTAGCTTCGGACACTAAGTTTGTTCTTTCGTTTGGGGCTGATGACTGGAAGAGTTGTACATTTGGCAGGATGGAAAGTCATGTCCCAACTCTTTTCCCATTTTTCAAGCTTATGAAGGTCCTGCTGTAAATCATCTTGGTCTTGGCTGGTTGTTACTTGCCAGTAGACAGCTGTGTCACCTATGAAGACACGTTTCTGTGAGGAGAGACTATCGGGCAAATCATTTATGTAGGCCAGGTGAAGACTTGGACCTAAAACGGAGCCCTGAGGTACTCCGACTCGACACAGATGAAGTCTGATCTAGTTCCATCCACCACCACAACTGCCTGTCGCCGATCTTTCAGGAAACCATCAATCCACCTGTTGACTTGGCCCCCGTACTCCATACTGATGTAACTTGTGTGGAGGAGGAGTGAGTGGTTTACCTTGTCAAAGGCCTGCGGGAAATCCAAAATGACAATGTCTGTTTGGCCGCATTTTCCATGGTCTCTGTCAGTTCTTCCATCAACTCTAAAAGCTGCATTTCACAAGATCTTCCTCTGCAGAAACCATGTCAATGTGGGGAAAGTATCTTGTTGCTCTCTAGATGGTTCATTAGAGCTCTGATGATGATGTGCTCCATGATCTTACATGGCACACTTGTCAGAGAAACTGGCCTGTAGTTTGCGGGATCATAGTGCTCCTTTTCTTGAAAACTGGCCTGACATTTGCTGATCTCCAGTCTTCGGATACAACTCCAGTGTTGATGGAGGACTGAAATATGCGAGTCAGTATGGGACTATAGGGAGCGATTTCTGGTGCAAGAGTCTTCAGTACCTTGGGTGTTATCTCATCGGGTCCACAAGCTTTGTATGGATTTAAACCTTTTAGAGCTTTAGGACACCATCCTCGGAGATCTGGATACTGGTCAGCTCTGGAAAGTCTGCATTTCTCATCTGGCATTTTTCTTTGAACTCTTCCCTCGTGTATCCTAATGCCACAAACATCCTGACAAGACAGGAGAAACGTTATACTGAACCTTGAAGTACTGGTTTCACGAATGATAACTTATCTATTCTAAATCAACCTTGAAACACTGAGAGCTGCGTAATAAACTGACAGAATCTTTAATAACTTGTATGCAAAAGTAGTAACAATAAATGTTTCTCACCAGTAATACGTAACTCTGCATTGCGTACATTGCACAAATGCTGGTTTTTGACAAAGTTCGCATACCAGCTTCACCCCTTTCGGGAAAGCCAAAGGGTTCAGAGTCATCGTCGTTTCTTACGCTTGTTCGAGCACAAGAAGAAGCACTTTCTGATTACTTTTGGTAGCCAGCCTAATACCCCGCCATCTTTGTTGTCGGCGTTGCTACATTACCACGCATGCGCAATAGCAATGGTAGATCAATGCAGACGAACTTCCGTATTACCGGCGACTATCTCCATGTGACAGCGAAGGAGGGAAATTAACTGCAATAATGGATTTTCTGTGGGGAATCCTGCTTTTTATGATTGTCATTGTGTCAGTTCTCTTGGGTTACTGGAAATTAAGGTTTGTACTGACAACAACTGCCAGAAAAGACAGCATGTGGTACTGGAGTTCAACTATAAGTATTAGCCGTTGTTTCTAAACATAGGCATAACTGATAAGTGGCAACACGTGACAGGCTTGAGAGAATGAGATTAATAAGAGCCTTTTAGCCGGCTCAGTTTGGTTTATGACAGAATCCATTACAGGAGGGTGTCTTGCAGCATGGAACTGGCAAACTTCCCTAACTTGATAATGCTAAAATTTAATTTTAAACCAATGTTTCCCAATGCTTATCAAGCTTTAATTTTGGCATTATTATTGAGTGCTTTTACAGAACTTTACAATAGTGTGAGGTGAAAGAAAGCTGATTTAACTAACTAACTTCATTGGATCAACCCCAAGTGTTGGAAATGTTGCATGAAAATTATGCTATTTATTATTGGTTATAGTCTTGCGTGGGAGCACGCTTCATGTTTGGAATCACAGAAGAGATGAGCATCCAGAAAACTGTGGATGAAGACCAGGAAAAAAAAATCTAAAAAGCAGTGTATCTTGATTGTTGGTTACTGAGATGGTTGATGAATTCATTTTTTATGAAAATGCTGAAGTCTTTAGTTCAGACACAGACAATGATGAGACATAACAGAGAGATTGATTGATCTTTATATGCAAGGATGAAGATTATAGGCCAAAGCCTAGTCTTACAATCAGTCCTTGTCATGCATGTATACATTATTTTAACATCATTCATACTGACAGTTCAACATAGCAACACTGTAATCTAATTCTACAATGATAAGCAAACTGTTCATAAAAGTAATAATGACATGGTGGGTAGTCAAACATAGGGAAGCTTACAAATATGCACAAACAAAACAAACAAGCTAACAACAAAAAAACTAGAGAGGGGGGGGGGGGGGGGGGAGGGGGGATAGGTAGGGGGAGGAGAAGGAGAATGGTGGACAAGAGTGGGAGTGTGG
The DNA here is from genome assembly GCA_016801955.1 of Conus betulinus. Classification (NCBI taxonomy): domain Eukaryota; kingdom Metazoa; phylum Mollusca; class Gastropoda; order Neogastropoda; family Conidae; genus Conus; species Conus betulinus. The sequence goes on from JADBJO010000058.1 coordinate 854,111, forward strand.
ATGATGACGATTTAACGGAATAGGCTATATGTTGAGATGGTGTATTCAAAATATGGTTTTACGAAAGACTTTTCGAATGGACACTTATCATTTTCATCAAATTATCAGATTACTGAGACATAAAAGAGAGAGAGAGAGAGAGAGGAATATGAATTAAAAAGACAGCAAATTTCAGTGGACACGGTTAGCACTTTTTGCACTGTTTGTTACCATTGTTACAGATTTAGTGCTTTTGAAAAGCGAAAGGTATGCTTTTTCATTTTAATATCTATCTTTCTTGTTTATTCATGTCATACTGCAAGGCATACATTTTTCATTTCAGTTCACTGAAATAGTAAGTCTCACTGCCAGTTTGAAGAAATACAAAATTTTTCTTCTGTATGGATGTGGAATTTATACTGGTAATCTAGTGTGTGACCAGCCATTTCAGATGATGAAAACAAAATAATTGCAGTTTGATTATTTGGTGTTGGGATAAGGGTGGCAAAAGGCCAAAATAAGATTATAATACAGTTAACCAGTTAAAAAACCCCTTAACATTTCTTTTTGTCACAACAACAGCTACTAAACTCAGCTTCCATGACCATCTACTGATCTAGTGATGTACCTGGATTACTTTTGAATATTTAGCAAACAATGTCTACGTGGTAGTTTGGAACGTGGTGACAGTCCTGAGATAACCTCTGCTGTTGACAGGACTATAATTTTAATCTTAATCTCAATCTAGCAAACAATGTCCAAACTGATGCCATGAACAATCAGCACCATACTATTACTAGTACTACTGTCATTTCATTGTCACCTGTACTTAAATCGGGCAGTTAATGCCACCTAGCTGTATCCATGAGAGAGAGAAAAATCTAAGTGATTTTTTAACAATTTTGTTATGTGGACTTCTAGTTCAGTGATAGCTCTCTCTCCTGTAGTGTAATGATAGAGTGAAACTGAAAGTATGCAAACTGTTGAGTTGAATCATGCTTATACTACAGGCACATGTATTCAAGAAAGAAGACGTAAGGTTGAGCTTCTTCCCAACAGATTCTTTATTGATAATCTAACATGAGAATTGAGATGCAAAGTTTTATGTTGATTATCAACAGTTTATTTTGCAGATGTGTGGGAAACCTGTTGAGCTGACTTGCCATGATTTTTTTTTTTTTTTCAGGCCACATTTTCCCATACAGGTCAACTGCTGGTTTTGTAACCAGGACACCCAAGTGCCCTATGGGAATCGGAATTGTTGGGACTGTCCTCACTGTGAGCAATACAATGGCTTTGACTCGGTGAGTTACCACAGTGCTCTTTCTAGCTTATAAGGGACAACCACCTGGATATAGATCTCATGTAAATTGTGCATATTTATTCATAGTGGAAACACACTCACACACACACAAACACACACACACACATACAGACCGTGTGGAACACGTACATGCTCACAGTCACACACAGATGTATACATGAGCTCTCTCTCTGTCTGTCTGTCTGTCTGTCTGTCTGTCTGTCTGTCTGTCTCCCCCTCTCTCATTCACGAAACATTGAATGATTATAGGCAGTGTCGAAGTTTGTCTAAACAATGTATTTTGCATCTCCTTAGTACAACGGTCATGGAGTTTGTCACTGGATAGCTTCATATCTGGGATTCTTCGACAGTTAAATGAGCTTGATAGTGATAAAGGTAGAAAAGGGGGGTACATGAAAGTGAAAGGAAATATTCACAGAACTGTATGTTCCTCTGTCTGCTACAGACCACACTTGTAGAAGTGGGCCTTTATTAAAACAAACTTTCTTTCGGACTATGGCAGTGAGAATTTTCCTTAAGTAAACAATTTTCAATTAGTTGACTTTGAAATTGCTGAAGATCATGTATTCCAACCTTGGGGATGGGACAAACTGCTGTTTGTTGATCTTTGAGCAGGAATTCATTACTCATGCACATGTTTGTGTGTGTGTGTGTGTGTGTGTGTGTGTGTGTGTGTGTGGTATGGCTGCATAACTTAAAAAAAAAAAAAAAAAAAAAAAAAAAAAAGCTGTGCACACGTGATAGTACATGGCTCCAAATGAGCCCACGTTGGTATTTTATGTCAACTCGTTTTCAACTGTTCTCTTTAGGATGGGGGTTACAACAAGCCAGTGCCAGCCCAATTCACGGAGGACATCAATCATCCAATCAGCTGTGAACCGGCCCCGTTCTTGACCCGGAGGGCAGTTTCTCTGTCCGACCTGCCAGCGGAATCAGCTCCTGAAGACCAACAGCTGGCTGCCTTTGAGCCCCTCAATGAGGTGCTGTTTTGTGGTTGTGTTGTGCTTGGCTGTGTTTTGGTCATGGTTGTGGCTGAATAAGCAGATATTTCTCTGAAAAGATTTTTAAAAAAAACATTGGTGAACATGAGCTCCATTCTGTTATGTTAAAATACTTCTGTATTGTTTTTTTTATGCTTTTTATACAGATGGGGGAGGCTGGGGAAGAGTGTGTGGATGGAGGGATAAGCTGGGGAAAGATAGGGGTGGGTTGGAGGGATATGAAATCATCTGCAGTCATCTGGTAAGGGATATACTTCATTTTTGTTTCAGTAGGTTAGATATATATTGATGGTTTGTTTGGAGAGGGAATATGAAATAAATTGATGTTCAGTAACAATCAGGTGGAGGTGCTGCTGGTAGAACCAGATCAAAAAAAAAAAAAATCGATCTTGTGGAAGAACATTTATCAATAAATACATGAACCTGAAAACTCTTTTATTGTTTGTGTTTAAGTTTGTGGAGATTCAGTTTTTATCTGATATAGTAAAGTTATTTCTTGTTAACAAACACAATGGTGGAGTGGTTAGCTAATAGATCTCTCACTGGGAGGTCACAGGTTTGATTCCCATCAGAACCATTAATTTATTTTGTAATGTTTCATATCCAAGCACCCACCTAGAGTTGAACTTCCAATGCGCTCTATTGGGAAAACCAGCACCAAACAGTCAGGTTTCATCCACTAAATGGATTTATCTTTGTGAGTGTAGCTCAAGTTGTCTGATCAACACTGCAGGTGTCTCTCATCTCTCAGGCCTGGTTGATGCCGGTATATCTTCAGAAAGTAAGCATAGGCTACAGACTATCATGCAGTCTCAGACCACAATGGAACTCCATACATCATCATCATCTTTACTGATCAGAGCTCACTACTCTGAAGTTGGTGCATTTGACAGTGTTTGTCAATGAAACAACATTGCTGCATCTCAACAAAGAGTTTGCATCTTTTGCCTTCTATCAAATCTGCAGAAAAGTGATTGCCTGATGACTGAAAGAGCTGTGAATCCCTGGGGTTTTCTGTGTGAAAGTCTGTGTCAGTGTGTGCAAAGTACCTCAGTTGTGCATCATAAGGAACACTCGTAGCCATTGATGGTTTTGTGCCGAGGTCACCAATAAGTTCATAGGGACTGTCTGTGGATGGATGTGCTGGTGCCGACCCAGAGAGGGAAACATAGTCTCTCTGGCTCTGCGATTAAGCGGTTCTTGTTGTCCGAGGGGAAAAGAGGTGGCGTAGTTGGTGGTGTCCTGCATGTGTTGGATCAGAAGAGGCACCACTGAACCTGTCGAATAGACTCAGTAGCAAAGCAGTGTCTCCTTTGGTGGGTTGTCAATTTGACATTGACTGCTCCTAGTCATTGTCGGTGCTGAGACTGCAGCCGCACAAGGGGAGCCTGAATGATCAGTGTGGGGTCAATCCCTCTGAAGCTGCTGCACAGAAGATAAGACAGAAAAAAAGGCAATCTCTTTCATCAAATTGACTGTCATTAGAAAATAGGGGATTGTGCCGCAAAAAGCAGAATGAAACAAACTTCAAAATGCAACACTTAACTAAAACCATGTTTTAATGTTCTCTTCACTGACATACCTGGTTGCACAGAAAACTAATATTTTAGTTTGGGTATGGCTGCTAGATGATGGAAAGACTGAATCAAAATTTCTGTCATCTTCTGCCAAACCATTTCTGTTTGAATGAACTCTCATCTTGTGTCTAACTGACTCACTCAAATGGTGGTGGTAGTAATTTTTTGTATATTTGTTTGTCCATGTCTTTACGTTGTCTTGACTTTTCTTCAAGTTTGTGAGCTGGAGTGTGTGTGTGTGTGTGTGTGTGTGTGTGTGTGTGTGTGTGTGTGTGTGTGTGCACGCATACATGTTTATGTGTGTTTTCAGACTATGTATGAAGAAGAGATCTCATTTTATAAGCACCATTTGGAAAAGGTGTACGCCCTGTGTCCTGCTTGCAACACTGTCGTGAGTAGGGAACTGGAGCGACTGGATGAGTCCTTGAATCGACAGCAGGATGTTTCCAAAGATGCACCGTCACTGTCTGGCAGCTCTGCAGAATCTGAGGTATGCTGTACTCTGGACCTTTAGCCTAAAGAGAAGTGTATGAGGGTGGTTGAGTTGGGGAAGAGAGTTGGGGGGAGGAAGGTGGGAGGGAGGGGTCAGTGTCTGTTGTTTGCCTTGCACAAACTAAAAAAAAAAGAAAGAATTTAGTATTGCGGGCTGAAAATTGTGTGATCTGGTCCCACCTAGAAGTGACAGTGACTGTGTTTGGCCATTGTTAAGAAAAAATTCTGTTCTAAGGAATGTTATTTGTTCTTGCTTACTGATGTGATTGAGCAACGCTGCAGTGTTCACATGAAATGCTACCACATGCCCTGCCTCCTCCCCCCCCCCCCCCCCAAAGTTTTCACCCATACCTTCACTCAATTCTGTCTGTCTCTAGGTGTGCGCACACACACACACACACACACACACACATGCACACACACACCTCGCGCATGCAGGGAGGCATGCATGCGCGCGCTCGCACGACGTGATTGAACAACACACACCACACACACACACACACACACACACACACACACACACACACACACACACACACACACGCGCGCGCGCGCGTACGCACACACATGTACACACACATGTACACACACAGAGAGGATAAATAGTCTACACACACACAGTGTTCACCGAGTGAAAAATACAGTGAAAGCAAATCGATGATGTTCCCCGCTAATAGATTAAAACTGCATGAAAGCTCCGAGCTACAAACTTAAGTTGTCCCATGATGACTGGAAACAAAAAAAAAAGAGGAAATTCTGCTCCTGTATGTTGAACTGACTCTGGGAAAGAGTCCAATTGGATGACCTCAGCTTCCTTCAAGGACACCTATCAATGTGACCTTAACTCTTTCATCCCTACAACCAGGTTTTCCGGTTTGCAGAAATTGTACCTTCCTTCCTGCAGCCCGGAAAACCGGGCAGCACAAAATTCCTCCTTTCCTTCCTGCAGGCTGGAAAATGGGTTCTTGCGGTAAGCGCTTTGAACTTTGCGCGAGTCGCGTCATCAGTACATGTCCATGTCATGACCGGGTCGCTCGTGCGGCAGTTTTTATGAATGGAATGGATGCCAGACGGCCCCTACAGCGTGGAAAGTGGCCGCCGTTCTATTCTGACCTGTTTGCTACTTCATACGTAGCAGTTGTTATTTACATTTTTTTTTTCTCTAAATCCAGGAATGAAGGGAATACTCACATTTAGGAATCTATGAACAAGAGGAAGTAATGGTTCATAAAAAAGTAGGAATGAAAGAATTAAGATCCCCTTGATCAACATCAACACTTGAGAGGCAGCTGGTGCAGACAGAGACTCCTGGAAGGAAAAACTCTTGTCATGGACTTTTAAGTAGTTTTAAAGTAGATGTGTTGCAGGTTGAGAGAAAAAGAGAAATGCCAGAGGACAAAGCCACTGCCAGAGACCTGCAGACATCTCTGGACGTTTTTCTGCACACAGATGTGGCAGAACTGCAGCGCTTAGATAGGGCTGCAGCTGACACTGCTCAACCACACCCAACACCCAGCAGGCAAACTCCAGGATGGAGAACAGCAGACATTTACGAACAGCCCAGCTGTAGTTCATAAGAACACTTCCAGTCATTTAGTGACATCTCTGATTTTAAGATGGTGCCCACTCTCCTGTGTGTATGTGTGTGTGTGTTGACAGACCAGCCGGTCCATCTACAGGATTCTGCCTGCCCTGCAGTGGCTGCCCCGTGTGGTGAGCCTGACTCCCACAGTGTGTACTGTGCTATTGGGTGGGCTGGCCATGGACAGTTACAGGCCGGGCACTGTGCAGGGATGGGTGGTGGAGAGGTGGGGGACCATGTGGACCGGCTGGGTGTCAGTCTGTGTGGGCTGGTGCTATGTGTCTTCTCCAAGCTGCTTCACGGCATGAACAGGTGGGTAGGGATATTGCACTCTGTGTGAGTGTGTGTGTGTGTGTGTGTGTGTGTGTGTGTGTGTGTGTGTGTGTGTCAAAGTGTGTGTGTCAAAGTGTGTGAGTTTGTGTATGTATGTTTGAAGCTGCATGTGTGAGAGTGTGTGTCAGCAAATGACTGACATTCTCAGAGTATAAGCATTATTTATCAGATCTTGTTGGACACTGCCTCACTGTCAAGGTTTGAATGTATTAGCATTGTCTAGCAGTGTGTGTGTGTGTTTGATACTACCTGTGGAGTGTGTAACTGGAAAATCCTCACACGTGTGAATATTGTAATGAAGTGAGGGCAGAAACATCTAGAACATTCACTTGTAGAAGATACCGTTAATCATGACACAAGTCTAGTTGCTGAGGCAAAAAGGTTGAGAACATTCACTGTGTGAAAATACTGTTAATCACGACACAGGTCTAGCTAGTCTTCCTCTCCTTCCTCACTTCCGCTCCTCACCTCTTGTTCTCTATTGTAGTCGTGGGGTTCTGTCTCAGGCTGCATGTGTGGGATGCGGTGCACATTGTGCTGTGGCTGGTCGTGGTGTTGACGGGGTGGGTTGCTGCCCCATCCTCTGCTGAATGTCGCCTGCCTGCCTGCGTTGCTCCTTGCTCTGGAACTGCCTCTGGCCTTCAGACACCGGCGCCTGTCAAATGTCATGTTGCCCATCATGAAAAGGTTTGTGTGTAGACCTGTATGTTGGAGAGTTTTGTGCATGAGTGTCATCCATTAGGGAGTTTGTTTTTTTTTTTTGGTTAAATATATGGAAATGTGTTTATCATCTGTTTGGAGCAGGTCCTGGTGTTTTGTTGATGAAGAGGTCTGCAAGTGTGGCTGTTGTGGATATGTGTTGTGCTTGTGTCTGTGTCAGTGTGTGTATATGTGTAGCATATTTGTACATGTGTTTGACTTCAGTAGTAAAGAAGTCTGCGTGTAGCTGAAAACTGCCATGATGAGTGTGTGTGTATGTGTGCATGCATACCAATGGTACGTGCGGATTTGGAGTATAGTGTGATTCCTAATAAAACCACATTTTTGTGTATGATTTGTTTTTTTTTTTGCTTTTGTTTTTGCTATTGCTATTTTTTTTTCCTAGGATCTAATCACATGGGTCTGCTTCGTATGATATACTTCAAACCTTTGGGTATTAGAGGATTTGTGTAGTTTCAAATGAGAAGCAAAAGCAAATTAGGACTGTGAACTATTTGTTAAAAAAAGGAAAAGAAAAGAAAACAAATAGAAAATGCTGTTAACTTTCATTTGTCTAAAAAGAAAAGAATTTACCTTTTTTTTCAGACTACAAAGTGATTTGGAAAGAAGGGCCCGCCTCTCTTGAGTTGATCCCTCAGCCCCCACTCCTCTCCCCTGCCCCTTTCTTCCTCCTCCCTTCCACGTCACCTGTTTGATCCATGAACAGGGCTGCCATAGGCATCATATATTGTACTTTGTAGACCATTGCTATCTCTAACCAAAAAGATTTGGCCTGCCTTGTAGTTGTGAATGTGACCATACTTTGAGCATACTGTGCAGTAAGTAATGACGCTTATAGCCCAGCTGACCACAAAGGGCAATATCAGAGCTGTTACTGCGTAGAAGTCAACTCACAAGTCATATATGATTATGTGTGTGTGTGTGTGTGTGTGTGTGTGTATGTGTGTGTGTGTGTTTATATGTATATAAAGTGCTGAACAGGCTGTGGTGTGTGTGGACACAGGCACTGAATGTGTGTGCAGGTCACCATAGCTAGTTGACCTGTATAGTTAGATGCCGCAACTGATTTAAACCTTATGTGCTCTGGATACAAGATTCCCTAAAATTCAACAAAATATATATATTACTAACATATATATATGTCAGCCCGACAGAGCAGCTTAAGTTATCATCTTCAGGCTGCAAACAGGACACTGCCAGCTCCTCTCCGTTTTGTTACATCTTCATCTCTCTCATACTGACCAGTGCACCTTGTGGCATAGGCTTCCAAACTCCCACCCATATCTTACAGTCATGCCCCACCTTTGAAGCTTTGAGACACCAGACATGGCCCAGACTAGTTGAGGTCCAAGAGAAGCTGTGGGGACCGGTCAGATCTCTGTGGTGGACTGTAGACTTTCGCGTTACTAGCTGGATTGAGAATCTAGCATGGCAGGGAATGTGAAAAAAAAGTGTTCATGTATCACTTTGTTGTGTGGAGATTAGGGTACTAATAGATCATTCAATGTAGCTGTTGTTCATTGGCCAATTTGCTAGTATGGTGTTGTCTGCTGGGTCAATCTGCAGACTGTCTCTGGAAGGAGGGGCCTCTGCCGCCAACAGTGACGCTGCTTCAGACGCCGTGTCGTCCGTCAGCACCAGCTGCCGACAGCGGTGCCAGTCTCCAATCCAGGACAATGGGGACGGGCCTGGTGTGTCTGTCCTGAAGGCGCGAGCAGTGTAAAAAAAACACTAGCCAGCAGGGGAGCCCAGGGACAGTCATCAGACACAACCTGTGAAGCGGTAAAGGAAGACATTGTGCTGGATGAGCTGGGGAGAGGCTTGGGATCTGTTTTGCTTGGCGTTCCATCCAGCGAATCAGGTGAGGCTGAACCCCTTATTTTCAGGCTTAAGAGTGTGCCGGTATGAGCATTACAAGATGGTTTTACCTGTTCTAAATGAGTCGGTAAATCTAGCCATTAGCCTTTGTTATGAAGCCAGTCCTCACAGTTGAATGTCTGTCAGTTCTTAAAATGTGATCATAACGCCTACCTTTGTATGAGAGCAAAATTTTTGACAAATTTTGTCTGAAGTTTTGCTCTCAAATACAAAGGTAGGTGCTAGAGGGTAGCCTGTTCATTTGACAAACCAGTTTCCATGTGTGGCAAGTGGCATTTGGCAAGTGCATGACTGTTGCTGTTTCAGGCTACAGCAGCGGCAAGTCTACACTGTTTGGTTCCAATGCCTTGGACCGGTGAGGCGGATGTCAGTTGGTTCCAATGTCTTTGAGCCAGTGAGGCGGACATTGTTCAGTCCAGGAGTCCCTTTCCCTCGACCTCTCATAACCCCTGCCAAGCTCAGTGCACTCTCCTTTTCTCAAACAGGTGGGTTCTGTCGTTGTTTTTGTCATTCCAGTACTTCATCATTTCTTCACATAAATGTAACTATCTCTTCTGTCAATACTTTATCATATGATTTTCTCTCTCTCTCTTTTCACTTGGAAAAATCTCGGGAGGAAAGAGTAAAAGAAAATAATGGTCTCAAATTTCATCTCCCAGTTTTTGTTGTTATTCCAGTTACTGGTCACTTTTAACATTCTTTGTGTATTCAGTTAGAATGATAGAGATTTTTGCTGATTTCTTTTTTTTTTTTTTTTTTTTTTTTTTTTACATTACCGTGATGGTCTATCGGGTCCCCGTACTATCTAAGATACTACGACCTGAAGTGCAAAGTAAAAACACAGGGGGCACATCCAGTTCATTGCAGCACTGTTTCCATGAATTCAGTGGGGAAAGGCATGTGAGAAAGTGACCATCTGGATTGAAAGGGAGACATTGGTTTCCATATTTTCAGTAACCAAGGAGTTGTTAACCCTCTTCTGCATGTGCATTATCTGCACTTACGTAGACTGAAAACGTATGGCAAGAGAAGCAACTCCGTAATTTGAACATGGTTCCCCAATTTAAAGATTAATCTGAAATAGAGGAAAGAAAATATTGAATGGAAATAATTTTGAAACTTTCTGGGAATACACATCTTGCTATATGGTAAGTTTGAAGAATGTCACATGAGCCATTTAGCTGAAAAAAAAAAAAAAAATCTTTGTCTTCAGAACTTTCTCCCGAATCATTGTTTATCATGTATATGACCTCATCCCAGTCAAAATCAAGGTCACTCTCAGCTTCATTAGCCTGCACTTTCATTAGATCTTCTTCCGTAAATTCTACAAAATCGGATTCATCTTCAACACTATGTCCCATGATAGAAAGGCAGAAATTGAGATAATCCATTTTGAAAAGCAGAATTTCGATAACAAAACTTTGTATGTGCAGGTCCAGGAAGCTGCACAGTGACCAGTAGTCTATGGAGTCAACCCAGGTCGCTGTTTTGGTGGCGGGGAGGCGCATGGTACTGTCAGCAGTTCAAGCCACGCTAATCCTTTCCTTCTGCAAGGGGTCACGACCACTGTCCATATATTTTCCTCCAGAACGGCAGACAGGACCCTCACCAGCATTCCTGAATCAGGTAAAGTATTGGATTGCTGCAAATGGAAGCATGTCCATTTTTTAAGCCTGCTGATCTTCAGCTTTTTTCAGCAGATTTGAGTCTTTTTTTTATATGCAGATGTGAATTAGAGAAAGAGAACGCACACATGCATGCACACTCACACACATATACAGACACACAATGCTACATTCTATTTAGAAATGCTGGAAAGAAATATGACTGACAACTTCATGATGCTATACTCTAGAAGAGTCTTTTTTTGTAAAGTAAGTTTTTGAATGTGTGTATTGCAAAAGTGGGTGTGTGCACATGTGTAGATGTATATGTGTCATTACGTATGTATTTTCCATTTACATTACAGTAGTGAGGGAGAGATGCGAACATGCACATGTGCATATCTGAAGTGTCATTTTGTCTTTTTTTTGGTGAGATAAGGCAGTTGTGTGAGTGGGGTGGTCTTTTTCATGTGTGTTGTCTAATTTACCCCAGGTTTGCATTGCTCAGATTTTACTGAAAGAATAAACTCCTATTTAAACAAGTCCAACGTGTAGAGCCACTCGTTTTCTACTACAGTAAACTGGCACATGAACATTGTTGTAGTCTCCAGCAGAAACTTTGCACATCAGTCACTGCTGGTTCATCCAAGTTTATGCAGAAGTTCCTAGTTTTTTTTTTCATTTCTTTGTAAATATTTGTTGTTTATTATTTTGTTTTATAGTGTCCCAGTATCAGACTCCCTGCAGTTCCTCAACCCTGTTCTCCACAATGACTAACCGCAGCATACGAAAGCAGACAAAGGCTTCCTCAGAGATCAACTTTCCTCTCAGCAGAGTGAAGCCCAGCCATTCAAAATCTGTGACAGCCTGGTGGAGATCCAGCGCCTCAGACATTATGGACAACAGAGATGACAAGCCTCACCGTTTTGATGGCAGGGGTGTTGTGTCCAGCACAGCCGAGAGCTGGGACGACAGGCCCCTAAATATGATGGCTTCTGTGGAAAACAGTGAGACGCCGGTGTTGGAATCGACGCCAGCAGAGTGCGACAGTACCACTCCTTTGTTGTCCCAGCTGAAGATCAGCACAGCTCCAAAGAAGAAGAAGAAGAAGACGAGCAAGCAGCGGGTGAAGGAGCTAGCGGACAGTTGTGTGTTTTCGGATGATGAGGAGGAAGGACAGTTCATTCATCCAACCCCCTCTACCGTGTCAACTGTGGTCCTGCAGTCAAAGCAAGGTAAAGTGGTTCACTTTGGATCCAGTTCTGTTTTTAATATTTAGTATGGAGGGAGGGGGGGGGGGGGGGGGGGGGGGAGGAGATATTGGTAAAAGATTTGAGCTATCTGTGTGGTTATGATGTATCCTTGAGTAGGTATTTACAGATAACTCAGAAAGGAAGTTTGACATCAGAGGGTCTTCATCGAAGAAGTCCTCCTCATACTAGTGTGTTGGCTCTGGACTTGCAAGGGAATGTGTAAGAAGTTCAGGTCTGTAATACAATACAATGATAGTAAAAAGTTTTGTTTTGAGGGAGTCAGAAGGATTTGGGTGGGGGGGTGGGTGCTTCTTTGAATATTACAGAGTAGCAGCAGAACTGATTTTTGTGTATGTGTGTTGGAAGGAAGGGGTAGAGAAAAGGAGAGGGTCTGGGGTTCAGCCTGGAATAATGATATCAGTGTGTGTGTGTGTGTGTATGTTATTGTGAATACTTTATAGCACCTATCCTCGGCTAGAGACCAAGCTCTAAGTGCTTTACAATCTGCATTCTCGTTTACACAGTGGGCTGCCTACCTGGATAGAGCCGATTGAAGAGCTGCCTGCTGGCACTTCATTCAGTCGTTTCCTGTGTCATCCAGTCAATATCATTCGCTCAATTTCCTTACTTCCTTCATTCTTTCCATCTCTCATGCAGGGTGCATGTTGTGTGTAACATGTCATCCATATCAACAGCCCAAACTGGCCTTCTCTTCGGAAAGTTGGTGATGGGATTTTACGTGTGTGCAAGAAGTTGTGTGTGCGTTCACAGACAGAATCTAGGTTTATAGTCTCATTCGAAGGACTGAATGTATGTGTTACATACCTGTTCACAACTGCGCTTCCAAATGAACTAATTGTGTCCAGTGTCCTATTGAGCAAAATTTCAGTGTTCTAGATGTGCAAAATTTCAATGTTCTCAAAATTTTTGTCAAACCAGCATTTTTTATGGTTCCAAACTTCTTACTACCAAGTTGTTTTCGGCAAAACAAAATGAAAACACCTAATAAGATCATGAATGTAGTGTAATGTGCATGTGCTTTTTATGTGTTGATGATGGTTCTGATGGAGATGGAGCATTGTGGATGGTCACTCACCTCCACTCAGTGTCTTTCCCCTTTATGTCTGATTCCCCACTTGTGGGTCACCTACCTGACTGACGCCAAACATTAAATGGATTTCGGTTTCACATTTGTATAGTCTGCACATACATCCGAGTTGTGTTTGTTGATGTAGTTTCAGGTGTGTGTGTGTGTGTGTGTGTGTGTGTGTGTGTGTGTGTGTGTGTGTGTGTGTCAAGGTCCACACTTACAGTTCAAGGTCCACACTTACACTTAAATGTACTCACTGTCTCTTGTTACTATAGGTATATGGTGATTTAAGAAAAAAAAACATGTTTTAGACCATTTTTATACAAGAAAAATAAATTGTGCCTACAAGAGCTAAAGCTACTCTGTGTGTGTGTGTGTGTGTGTGTGTGTGTGTGTGTGTGTGTGTGTGTGTGTGTGTGATGTAACTGAAAGTATTTAGCATATATAGACTTGTGGAAGAAGTGTTTTTGCTTCAGTTTTTCAGTTTATGTTTGATGAATTGGGTTGAACGTTGGATTTGTACATTAAGAACATGTTAAGTTCTTAAACGAATGCATGCACACACAACACACACACACACACACACACACACACACACACACACACACACACACACACACACACTTTTGAATCCTTTCTTTGTTTCACCATAACTACCATCAAACCACTTTTCTTTTACCCTAAGCACACAACAAGCCTCTGCCTGATAATACTACCACTGTGACAGGAAATCATAAAAGAGGGTTAAAGAGCAAACAATAGACAGCAAACAATATACAAGTACAGTGGAAGAAGCAACAACTAAGATGGTAGGCAGGATAAACAACTAAGATGGTAGGCAGGATAAAGAATGAAGAAATACTCCCCCTAATGAGACAAAGGCACATGACTTTATGCATTACAGGCAGATGCTTTCATTTCACCAAGGAAAACCAAAGAGTAAGTGTACTCTTAGTAACTTTGCTGCAGTGTTTGAGGTGGGCGTCTGTCATTTTCTGCCCACAGACTGGAGCTGGCTGCAGTGGATGGTGATCGGTGTGATGGCTGTCAGCGTCTCCACCAACCTTTTCCTCACCTGGGCCCATGTGGACGTCCAGGTCATGACCCCATCGTCTGCATTGTGACGTCAGCCATCCAGCCATGACTCCGTCATTTGGGTCATTATATCGTCTTTCAGATTATGACACGATCCAGGTCATGATACTGCCACTCAGGTCATCAAAATCTTTCAGGTCGCAGGTCATGAAGGCTGCCATCCAGGTCATGACATTGTTATCCAGGTCATGCCGCCAGGTTATAGCCATGTGCTCCGCATCATGATTCTGTCATTCTGATCATGTCAGCACTGTCCAGATCATGGTACATCTAGATCATGGCAGTTTTGCTTAGCTAATGGCGTCTTTGTACTGCGGTAAATCATCGAGATGTATCGCGGTAAATCATCGAGATAGTGGTACGTCCAGACCATAGTTGACCATTTCGGTCATGACAGTTCTGTTCAGATCATAGGACATCATCCAGATTATGGTAGCAGTATCCAGTTCTCAGTACATCATTTAAATCTTGCTAGTGTTGTGTAAATCATGGTACATCACCAAGATCATAGCAGTATTGTCGTCATCATGGTACATCATGTAGATCATGGCAGTATTGTCCTCATCATGATATTTCATGAAGATCATGGCAGCATTGTCCTCATCATGATACATCATGTAGATCATGGCAGTATTGTCCTCATCATCATGATACATCATGTAGATCATGGCAGCATTGTCCTCATCATGATATATCATGTAGATCATGGCAGCATTGCCCTCATCATGGTACATCATCCAGATCATGGCAGCATTGTCATCATGACACATCATGTAGATCATGGCAGCATTGTCATCATTGCACATCATGTAGATCATGGCAGCATTGTCCTCATCATGGTACATCATCCAGATCATGGCAGCATTTGTCATCATTGCACATCATGTAGATCATGCAGCATTGTCATCATGGGCACATCATGTAGATCATGGCAGCATTGTCATCGTGACACATCATGTACAGGGTTCGTACGCCCCTTGAAGACCCTTGAAAACCCTTTAAATTTCAACTGGGTCAAAAAGGCCCTTGAAAACCCTTGAAAACTGCAGATATCCCTTGAAATCCCCTTTAAAATCGTTTTCAGACCAAAACTGACCGTAACGTTTGAAGACGAATCGGAGAACAAACGCAAAAACGAGACTTCGGACATCAATTTTCGCCTCTCGAATCGTGTTGCGTGTCGTCTGCTTTTCAAGTAAAGGGAAGCAATTCAATAGTCGGTTATCGTTTGCGCATGCGCAGTTCGACTTCCGACAAAGGGCGCCATGCTCCCTCATCTTCGGTGAAGTCCGATACTGTTGCGTCTGTCATCATGCCGAAGGGAAATTACGCATTTGATCCGTTGTGGCTACAGAAGGAAGAATATCGAAGCTGTATCACTGAATGCAGAGACAACAAACATGCGTTTTTCTGTAAAGTGTGCAAAAAGACCGTTTATGTTCGGACAAAGGGCGAATCGGCTGTTGCAAATCACGGAAAGAGGAAAAAATACATGGAATTAGATAAAGCGAAGTAGGCCGGTTGGTAGTCTTACGGACTTTCGTTCGGCAATCATCAAATTCATCAGATCGGGTCAGACCCATCCTTAGTAAGAATCGTCAACCAATCCACAATAACAGCAAGTGGGACAGATGTGTGTTGAAAGCTGAAGTGTTGTGGACGATTCATGCCATCAACAATCATAACAGTTTCCGATCTGCTGAAGACAACGCGAAACTGTTTGCAGCAATGTTTCCATATTCCTCGATTGCGATGAACTATCGGTGTGGGGAAACCAAAAGCAGATATCTTGCAACTTTTGGCATTGCTCCTTCTTTCTGTCAGAACTGAAAAAAGAGTGAAATCACAGACTGAATCTTCAAATCAATTGTCACGTCATCTCCGTAGACTTTAAGTGACTCATTTAAGTGCGCATTTGTTAAAAGAAAAGAAAAAAAAAAAATCCTACTTTCTTGTTCAAAAAGACAGCATTCATACCACACCCCTCCCCCCAAACTTACCAACCAGCTAGCCTACACACACACACACACACACACACACACACACACACACACACAAAAACAAAAAGAATGATCAATTTTATTCACTTATTTTTTTATTAAGTTAGTTACTTTCATTTTATTCATCTAGTTATCGTAATCACTACCACTATCATTATTATCATTACTATCCCTTCTATATTATAATTATATGGAAAAAAAATGATATATATAATATAAAAATTATATAATATAAATCCCCCCCCCCCCCCCCCTTGCCCCCCTTAGAATTATTATTAATCCACCTTAACCACAACCATCAAAAATATATCACACCACCCCACTAAACCAGCAACACAACCCCATCGTTTCACCACCACCACCACCACCCCCCCACCCACCCCCCCCCCCCCACACACACACACACACGCATACCCCCCCCCCCTCCTTTTTCCTCTCCCATAATCCCCTCTGTCGTTTCCGTCTGGCGGCCATTCTTCCTACCACATGGACAGATAAGTCACTCTTCGTTCTTTGTACTGTCCTAAATGTTAAAATGTTTTTTTTTTTTTTGTTTTTTTTTTTTTTTTTTTTTTTTCCTGAAGAAGATCCAAGAGGTTGAATTGTATTGTGTCTTGTCCTGTGCTTTGTTTGTCAATGTCCTTGGCAGTAACTAAACCTCCACTCATTCTAATTTGGTTAATTCTCCATCAGTCACTCCATTTTGAAATGAAAAAAAAAAAAAGCCAGTTAAGTGTGGAGCTGCAGGAAGGCTATCCACATTCGCCTTTTCAAGAGGGGTTACCCTGCTCCCTATCCTGCCCAGAACAAAGCATTAGGCCCGCCAACCATTCACACACACTTCCACATGACAGCACATACAGTGGCTGTATTTTAAAAGTAAAGTTTGCTGAGCTCCCTCCTGAAATATGCTAGAGAGGAGGCCTCGGCTGCAGCTGCCGGTAGAGAATTAATGAATATGTCATGCTTTTTGATGAATCTTTGAACAAGGACTTGAAACAGAAGCAGCTGGACATTCATATCACTTTGTCAGATACTGGTCTGGAAAGCAGATTGAAAGTTTTCTTTTTCTGATTTCTCAATTTCTGTATAAAGAATTCAGTTTTTATTTTTTTGTATATATATGATATTGAGCGTGGAAAAGACTATAGAAGTGTAATCACCTTATCATCATGGTTGGATTACATGTGTGAGGTTATTATTCACTCTTTTTTTTTTCAGTTGTACGGCTAAATTTGCCCCTTAAAAATTAAAATATCCCCTTTAGAAACCCTTGAAAAAACCCTGAATTTTTTTCCTGTGAAAAAGTGGGAACCCTGATGTAGATCATGGCAGCATTGTCCTCATCATGGTGCATCATGTAGATCATGGCAGCATTGTCCTCATCATGGCACATCATGTAGATCATGGCAGCATTGTCCTCATCATGGTACATCATTCAGCTCATGGCAGCCTTATCCTCATTATGGTACATAATGTAGATCGAGGCAGCATTGTCCTCATCATGGTACATCATTTAGCTCATGGCAGCCTTATCCTCATCATAGTACATCATCCAGATCATGGCAGTATTGTCCTCATCATGGTACGTCGTGTAGATCATGGCAGCATTGTCCTCATCATTATACATCATCTTGCTCATGGCAGCATTGTCCTCATCATGGTACATCATGTAGATCATGGCAGCATTGCCCTCATCATTATACATCATCTTGCTCATGGCAGCATTGTCCTCATCATGGTACATCATCTTGCTCATGGCAGCATTGTCCTCATGGTACGTCATGTAGATCATGGCAGCATTGCCCTCATCATTATACATCATCTTGCTCATGGCAGCATTGTCCTCATCATGGTACATCATTTAGCTCATGGCAGCATTGTCCTCATCATGGTATGTCATAAAGATCATGGCAGCATTGTCCTCATCATGGTACATCACATAGATTATGGCAGCATTGTCCTCATCACGGTACATCAAATAGACCATGGCAGCATTGTCCTCATCATTTGTACATCATGTAGATCATGGCAGGATTGTCCTCATGGTATATCATATAGATCATGGCAGCATTGTCCCTCATCATGGTACATCATATAGATTGTGGCAGTATTGTCCTCATCATGGTATATCATATAGATCATGACAGCATTGTCCTCATCATGGTACATCATGTAGATCATGGCAGTATTGTCCTCATCATGATACATCATGTAGATCATGGCAGCATTGTCCTCATCATGGTGCATCATCCAGATCATGGCAGCTTCTGACTGAATTGGCTGTGTCAGTATATATTTGATGCTCAGGTTATGGCAGTGTTGTCTACGTTTAGGCGTGTCTGTACCATCATGATTTAGACCGAGTGATAGAAGGAACACATTTACTGTTGTTTTACTAACAATTGCAAACGATGTAATTTAATGTGTTATTTGTTGCCTACAAATTCCGTTTCTCCTATCATTTACATGAAGGGGAAGACTTGGCAGTCAGCGCTCTATCACACATATTCAGATATTGTTTTTCATTTCAAGAGGGCTGTGGTGAGTGTCATCTGTTGTGAAAGGGACACACTGTGGAGAGATTTGATGACTGGAGGGTCTGTGATGGAGATGCCATGATTGTGGAGACGAGGACTTCACCTGGATTTGGTCATCACCCACATCAGGTCTTCACTTGGCTCAGATCGTGCTTGGGTCTGGTCCTCACTTTGGATCAGGTCACCACCTGGATCAGGGCTTCACCTGGATCAGATCGTGCTTGGATCTGCTCCTCACTTGGACCAGGTCATCACCTGGATCAGGGCTTCACCTGGATCAGATCGTGCTTGGGTCTAGTCATCACTTGGACCAGGTCATCATCTGAACCAGGGTTTCACCTGGATCAGGGCTTCACCTGGATCAGGTCTTCACTTGGATCAGATCATTGCCTGGGTCTGGTGCTCACTTGGATCAGATTGTCACCTGGATCAGGGCTTCACCTGGATCAAGCTGGCTGCTTTGTCTGAACAACCATTTCCAAAGGTGCTTATTTTCATCGTCAAAGATTTGTGTGAGGGGAAGAACATTGTGTGAAAAGGGGGGAAAAAAATCAAAAAAAAGGAGCAAACCCCATTCCCATTTCCCATGACCTGTTGTTAGTATTTTGCCCAGGAATGTTTGAAATGTCAGTGTATCAGACTGTGTTCAGGCACTTGTTGCTTGAGGGGGAGGGGATAGGGAGGGGGTGGACGGATGCTGGAATGTGTCTAGGAAATGACGCTTTTATGATTGACAAAGTAAGTGAATAAAATGTTAAGATTAGTGGGAGAGAAAGAGAGAGTGTGTGTGTGTGTGTGTGTGTGTGTGTGTGTGTGTGTGTGTGTGAATGAACATGCAGACGAGTGCTTGATAGATGGCTGATAACTGGAACCAGTTTGCATACAAGTTTCCACTTTGCTTGAAAGAAGAAAAAAAAAAAAAAAAAAAAGGATGTGCATCACAATTCACTAACGTGTGTTATCGTTATTTCATCCTGAATTATGTCCCATAGCCAAAAAACATTATTATGATGAACTTTTTCTTGTAATGGTGGGCATGGGAAAAAGTACAGTCACAATGTGAAATGCCTTTTATTTGTTTGTGTCTTTTTGTGTTATTTTGATGTCTGGAAATAAAGGTCTTCAAAAACAAAAAAATGTTGAGTGATTTCTGTCATAGATATGATATGCACAAGCATATGCTATGTGCACACATTCACATTCACTCACACACACACAAACACACATGCTCACACACATTTACATATAGGATTAAAGAAAAAAGCTGTGAAGATTATTCTTTAATCTTCAAGAAATATAATTTTGACTTGCTTTCACACACACACACACACACACACACACACACACACACACAGAGGCACACACAGGCTTCATTATATATGGCTGGTAGCTATTGGAAGGCTTATCAATCTTATTTTGGCTTGTGTGTGTGTGTGTGTGTATGCCGTATTAGTAAACCTGATTATCTACGCACACACACATGTTATATAATTATCCCTTTTTATTATTCATGTGTGTGCGTGTGTCTGTGGGTAACTTCAATATATATATATATATATTTTTTTTTTGCTATTACAAGCACAAATACAGCCAAACTCGGTAAAAAAAATTATTGGTTAAAGGTTAAACCGTTCAAGCAAGGAGATTTTGCCCAAAAATTGGTATGGCCATAAGTTCACATTTTCAGCAGTACTTTCAACTCAAGTCATGTTGTTTTTATAGTCCATTGGCATTTTACAGCAGCCATTAGTACTTTAGAACAAAAATTTGCTGGATGATGAATATGGTAAGACCTTCGCAGCCTCCCTGCATAAAGTTGTCACCAAATGGACAAGGCATAAATATTTGAATTATGTTTCCAGCAAATTTTTCATTATTACTAATAAGTAGTTTCTGGAAAAAAAGTGATGAGTAAAATTCTTTTGAAGAAAGGTATGTTACATTATATTTTATGCAAATATTGCGTAAAAAAATAACTTATGTTCTATTGATACTATCACGTTAACCTGCCAATTCTCTCTGTGTGTCCTGAGGACACTCCAGTTGCAGTGTGGACATTCCCTCAGGACGCTGACTTTGGGCTTTTTTTTTTTTTTTTTTTTCCCCCTGTTTGGGTCTCCCACAAACATATTGGTAAGCTTTCACATTGCGTTTCAAGATTTATCTTCTATAAAGAACTTCTAGTTAACAAAGAATAGAGTATAAGACTCATATTTTTGCTTTCATGCTATTGCAGGAGGTGCTACCCCAAAATCTTTTTCATCCAGACATTTCTGTTCCATCAAGATCTCTCCATTCTTCTTCCACTTACCAAAGTTCAAGAGAGAAAGGAGTGGGTTTTAGTATTTCTACTGTACAAACCTGGAACTAATTGCTCACAGTCCCCTACTCTCATCCTTCAAGACTAATCTAAATGCATTTCTTTTGAGGCAGTCTTTTTCCCCGATGCCTTACTCTAGACCAATCTAAAAGCAAGGGCACTTTTTCAATGCCTTTGAGGCAATCTAAAAGCACTTTTTTCGGCTCTCTTTTCCCTGATGCCTGCTATAGACTTATTTAAAAGCAATTTCTTTTTGAGGCAGTCTTTTTCCTTGATGCCTTCATCTAGACTAATCTAAAAGCATTTCTGTAGAGGCAGTCTTTTTCCTAGATGCCTTCCTCATTTACGTGCCTGTTAATGGTAGTGGTGTGAGTGCATTTGTGTGTGCGTGAGAGTGTGTGTATGGGTGTGAGTATGCATGGGAAAGGAGGGAGAGAGAGAGCGCATGCAGGCATGCCTGTGAATATGTGTGTCAAAAAAGTGAAATGTATTCAAGCTTCTTATTGTAAGAAACGAGAAAGGCAGTATGGTAACTGCACAGTGAGGGAACGGTACCACTGTTGTGAGAAACTCTTCATTCTTCAGGAAAATCAATGATGTGCCCTCTAAGGTCGGAGAACATACGGATGAAGAAGAGTACAGTGACAGAATGTCAACCTTCTCTGGTACTTCCATCTCCTATCCTTCACAAAACAACTGATGCTTCAACTATTCCCAGCCCACCTTCCCCAATTCCATGTGTACTCAAAGCCTTGATCCCTCCTGATCCTGTACCCATTCACCTCCCAACTCAACGACCAGGGATACAACACCATCTCCCCACATATCCAAAAGACTACGAGATGACCTAGAAACTTGACAGACCAAACTATATCAAAACGAACATTCACTCATTCGCACTAGTCATACCAAAACAAACACTTGTTTGCTGATAATGGTTTTATTTGAGTACATTTTTTTTTTTTACTTCACAAAGAAAGGAAAGAAATGTGTTTGTGTAGTAGGTGAGATATGTTTGATATGCTAGAAGAAATTCAAAGAAAGAATTTTGGAAAGTATGAATATGATTATTTTTTTTTATAATGAAAATTTGAAGTTCAGGTGATTGATTGAAATATTGCAACAACATAATATGAACTTCCAGAAAAAAAGTGACTTCGAAAGTGTGAGAACTGGACTGTGCAAGACAAGAGTAGATTTATGTTCTTTTTAAAAAGGAAAATTGAAGAAATGAAAAGTTTACATCATTCAGAGTGAGCTGTTCTTGGATATGACATTAATGATTTTTATACGTAGGTAGTGTGATACCAGATGTTTGCTAAAAATAATAGAGTTAATTATGTATTGTGGGTAAATGATTCTTTAATTCATTTGGGGAGGAATGTAGTGTTAGTCACCAGCCTCGTTGTTATATAGCCTATAACATGACATGTATTCCATAAGGACGAATAAGAGATGTGTGCACCTAGAGCTGTTGACATGGCTATGTGACATAGTTTTTGATGATGAAACATTCATTTTGGAATTATTTATTGTTCTCCAAATTGTTCATTTGATGAAAAGAACAATCTAAAAACATCATGGTTAGTACTTTCTTTAGTGATGAGTCTATGAAAGGAACTAAAATCCTGGTTGGTGATTTTAATCACCCTGAAAGTAACTGGCAAGAAGTTTGTTCTAGTGGTCCTGAACATCCTGCTGCTAAATTTTTAAGAACTACCTTAGACAGTTATGCCGTTCAGTTGGTTTCTGAACCACTTCATTTTAGAGCCCTACAAAGACAACTACTATTGACCTGATCTTGTGTTCAAATCCAAACAAAATTGAAGATATTGATCACCATCCTCCAGTTGGCAAGTCATCACTGCAATTTTCCTTCAGCATAGATCTTGATAAGGAAACAAATGAAAGTAAATCTAAAGGGAAATTTTACTTTTTGGATAAGGGAAACTTTGAAGCTATGAGAGACGAATTAAGGGGAATAGACTGAGATTCACTATTACTCATTAAAACTGTAGAAGAGATTTGGATTCAAAATCACTAGTAAACTTCTCCAGACTCAAGACAAGCATATTCCTTCCAAAGGATTCTTTTCTGGTCCAGGATTCAATCAAAAAAGATAGTTCCTTTTACAGTTCTTGACAAGATCGGAACCAAAAGAGAGCTCACAGATGGTGTAAAAGGTTCAGAACACAGCCTAACTACAACGCTTACGTAAGAGCGAGAAATCACTCTAAATGGGCAACAGAAAAGTCTGTGAAAGAAAAAAGAGAGAAAATTAGCGAGCAATATTAAAACTAACACTAAAGCATTCTTCAATTATGTTAACTCAAAGACTAAACCTAAAGAACCCATTGGGAACCTAGTGACCCCTAACGGTGAATTAATTACAACGGATAAAGGGAAGGCTAAGGTCTTAAATGACTTCTTTACTAGTGTGTTTACGGATGAAGATGTAGAGAATATTCCTGATAAAAAAAAAAACAAAAAAAAACACAGATATAAAACTTTTCTGCTTCTGTTTCTGAAAGAATTTGAAAGAAAGACTGTCCAAGCTAAATATCAACAAACCTGCTGGACCTGACAAAATTCATCCAAGAGTATTAAAGAAATTGAGTGATGTTTTGGCTTTTCCTTTAAAAGTACTATTTGATAAGAGACTGCAGCGTGGTAAGTTACCTATAGAATGGAAGGTAGCTTGGGTAAAACCAATTTTTAAAAAAGGCGATAAAAAAGTGTCCCGGTAACTACAGACCAGTAAGTTTGGTTCAGTAGTATGTAAATGTTTTAGAGAGTGTACTCAGAGATTTGCTAAATTCTCATCTGATAGACAATGGCTTGCTCTCTGACTGTCAGTATAGTTTTACCACTGGAAGATCCTGTGTTTCACAGCTGCTCTGGATGATGATGTACCACTTGATGCAGTTTATTTAGACTTGCAATTCTGTACCACATAAAAGACTAATATCTAAACTGGAAGGCTACGGAATAGGTGGAGACATACTCTCACGGATTACTGATTTTCTAAGTAATAGACAACAGTATGTTGAAGTTAGAAATCAGGTTCCTGATCTTGGGAAAGTTACTA
Source organism: Conus betulinus (assembly GCA_016801955.1). Taxonomy (NCBI): domain Eukaryota; kingdom Metazoa; phylum Mollusca; class Gastropoda; order Neogastropoda; family Conidae; genus Conus; species Conus betulinus. The sequence continues at coordinate 877,987 of JADBJO010000058.1, forward strand.
GTGGGGTCTCCCAAGGTAGTGTCCAGGGACCCATCCTGTTTATTTACGACATAAATGATATGCCTCCTGATGTTAGTAGTCTGGTCAAAATCTTTGCTGATAATACAAAAGTTTACACCCCCATAGAGACAGTTGATAATTCCATTGAATTACAGAAGAGTATTGATGAACTTGTTGCATGGACAAATGCCTGGCAGATTAAATTTAATGATAAGAAGTGTAAAGTTCTTCATGCAGGTAAAAATATATACTATGTATGATTATTATATGGAAGGTGCATTGCTTGAAGAGACTAATGCTGAAAAAGACCTAGGAGTGATAATAGACCCTGATTTATCATTTGATAAACACATTAATGAAACCATTAAAAGAATAAATAGACTAGCTGGGATAATTGTAGACAATATTCAGTGCAAAGATAGTGAAGTAATGGTTCCTTTTTATTTAAAACACTAGTCAGACCGGTTATTGAATATGGCAATGCTGTATGGACAACAAATTTGAAAAAAAAAAAAAAAAAAAAAACCCAAAAAAACCCCAGTATCCCATCGAAGATATTCGAGAAGAGTTACAAAAAAGATTAGTGGATTGCAGAAGTATTCATATGAACAAAGGCTTCAGTTTTTAAAATGATCAATTTTGGAATACAGGCGCCTACGTTGTGACATAATTAACCCTTACAAAGTCACACATGGATTTTATGACATTAAAACCACTGGCACATTATTTCAGTTGAATACAGAATCTACAACTAGAGGGCACCGGTTTGAAACTAAAAAGAGATTGCTAAAACTTCAAAAGCAGATTCACTAACAGAATTGTTAATGCTTGGAATAATTTGCAAGTCAATGTTGTTGAAGCAGAAACTGTTAACACTTTCAAAAACTGTCTTGATAAACACTGGATACACCTTATGTTTCAAACAAATATTGACTTGCATTTTTAGAAACCATGCATGTGCTTTATAAAAGTGCAAAAAACAAGACCAAAATATTTCTCACTAAAACCATAAAATTACCGACATTGAGCAGGCCAAAGGCTGAAAATGCCACTGATATGATATGATACGGCTGTGCCACTGATATATATGATACGGCTGAGCATCCTGTTTCTGTTACCATTTAGTTTGAATTAATTGTTTGAATATTATACTTGACTTGACTTGATCGACGATGTAGGCCTCTCCGGAGGCCTGTTCACGTTCTAAAAACTGTCACTGACTTGGTTGCATGCGTAGGCTAGCGAGCGCAGGTGAACCAAATCAGTTGGTCTGGCAAGACGGGTCAACCAGGTATGTCCCTCCAATGTCAGCTGTGTTATTGTTATACTTTTATGGATCTTTTAAAAGCATCATCATCAAGGTCATTATGTGCATTATTGTTTGCTTTTGTTTTGGTTTTGGTTTATTTTTGAACATTGCGATAGTTTTGTTTTTGAAGTCACACAAACAGTGATTTCCCTTGATGCCTAGTTTCCGGTTCCCCACCATTTTGTAACGAGAAGGAAACGTGAGGGCAGTTCTCTATCGCATCTTCTGGAAAACTTTTCCTAATTCTGTGTTCATCTGAGCTATAAGAAAGGTTAGTATTTATCATGGTTAGTGTAATTTATGCTCTACCGTACAGATTGATTTTCTGAACATGAAACCGGTGTCTTGCAATGTTATTTAACTCGATTAAGTCGCAGCCAAAATGGACCGGTTTGTCCCTCAGATCACACAATTTTAGGCAGTTTAAAGTAAAATCGTAAAAAGTAAACTGCTTCACCTAGGGGCATAAAACATACACCATTGGATAGTAGAAACATTTATTTATCAGAAATGCTTACCTCGAGTGAGGAATCCACACAGTTAACATGATGCAAGTAATCCAAAATGATACACATTTGCAGAAAAAACAAAAACTCGTGCACACGGTAATCCACTTCTTCATCCTCTCTGCCCTCCCAGTCCCACACAAGTTCAGGTACACTCCTGAGCTCTTGGCGTTACCAAAGGAGAACATTGTATTTATGATAATTGCATAAAACAAGAATTTTACCACAAAATGCTTGATCCACTCCCATGTTCAGCACGAACCTACTTCGCCTGTGCGCCGCCATGTTCAAAATTGTGCGATGCGGGAACTGAGATTAGTACCATCCAAATCCATACAAATTTCGACAGAATACACATAGAACAGTCTTAAGGGAAGCAACTGCAAAAAAGACTCTAAGCAGTACCTGAACAGAGATTTATTGCCCTAAAGGCAGTATGGTTTGGAAATCATCAAACTTTGTCGGCAGCATGCGTCTGACACGATTTCAAGCAAAGTGAACAGTGTGGGAAATCCACTTCTGACAATACTCGATTGATTAACAGTTGGATGGGTTGATCAATGATCATGGTCTTCTGAAGCTAGGCATGGATAACTTGCCCAGTTTAGGCAACTTGCCCAGTTCAGTTTTTTAGGCCTATCCTATGGACAAACTGTGTGGCACCCCCGACATAAAACACTCTGCAAAGAAATAGAGGGTGTACAGCGCCGAACCACAAAGTTGATCTCCTCAATCAGAGAACTACCATATTCTGCAAGACTAGAGCGACTTGGCTTGCCCAGCCTGGAGCACCGACGTCTCAGAAGGGATATAATTGACACCTGTAAGTACGTCCATAGAATCTACAAGACCGAAAAACCTAAGCTTGAAACTCCCGAGGATGTAGGTACAAGAGGAAATGTGATGAAACTGTCCATGCACCACACCCACTGCGATAGCAGGAAACATTTCTTCAGTGAAAGAATCGTCAAAACATGGAACAGTCCCCCAGACGAAGTGGTTCTGGCACCTTCTCTAGAAGCTTTCAAGAGTAGGCTGGATTCTTGCTGGAGGAAGAAACCTGACCAGTACAATCCGTCTTGCCAGTTAGCCACGCATGCAAAGTTATTAGGATACTAGTCGTATAACCCACACGGATCGATGAAACAGGACTTCATAGAAGACCTCACCCATCGTCAAAAGAATGATTTATTTCAACAAAATGATCTGTAATCAGGCTTGAAGAATTTTTATGAATTTATGACTAGTATACCTCGCAAACAAATAAGTCACACTCTAATACAGTATACCTATAACTTTCTCGTCTTTGTCTGCATCTGATCCAATGGCGCTCTTTGGACAGAAGAAATGTCATTTTTTAAACATGTTTGCTTTGTTAGCATGAACTGTTTAAGAGAAGGAAGGTAATGTTCTTCCTCAATGACTGACCCAGTCAGTTTTCATGATCAATGGATGTTGGTGAGGATAGGCTTAGTTTCTGGCTTTGCCCTCTGCTTACATCCGCCTCCTTTCCCGTTAATCGTCATCATCAGTGGTTGAGTGTTATGTCTTATTGGCCGGAGGCCCTTTACTCTCTCAGTAAAAAGTACTGGCAGTTTTTTTTTCCTTTTTGAGTAGTTCTCAACAGTTGGGGTCACTGGGGGGTCACCGAAAAAAAAAACATTTAACTACACCTGAACAAAATATGTTTTGATTTACTTATCTTCGTTTATTGAATTTTATTTATGCTAAGGAAACTGTGAGCAGCCCAGAGCCCCAAAACAAAATTATGTTTACCAGAGAGAAATTTCTGACAAAAAGTGGCATCCAAAAACCGGAACGCTTACCATTGCTCACTTCTGAAGTTCGTTTTTGCAAAGATCGTCACCCTCGGTAAAAAATTCTTATGATACAGAAGAAGATTAAGGATGTGTTAGCATACAAATCTGATGTTTTTGATTTGTCGGCTTGACGAACAATGACCGTCAATTTCTGGTAACGTCCACTACATGCAGTGTCACTGTCAATGACCGACTTTAAGCCAGGGTTCGTACGCTTCTTGAAACTCATTGAATTCAGACAGGGAATTTCAATACCTTGAAAACCTTTGAAAATCAATGAAATGTTGTTCTGTTGACCAAACCTTGAAAACCTTTGAAAATCAAGCCATCAGCTCCAAAAATCTTTAATGTGCCAAAAAGAAATGGCAGTTTGATTTTTCTATGTTCAGGTTAATGAAAAACTATTTTAAAACAAATTTTTACAAACATTGTTGCAATCCTGGATCATCTGCAATTTTACCAAGGGAGATAATTTGTAACTTCATCAAAATTGATTAAGTTACAAATTGTCTCCCTTGGTTGAATTGCTGACGACAATCCAGGATCGCGATAATGTTTGTAAAAAAAAAAATTTTAATGATTTTTTTCATCAACCTGAACGCGGAAAAATCAAACTTCCATTTCTTTTTTCAATTTTTATGCAAGTAGTGTAGAGAAGTGGCACGAAAATTGACCATTTTTTTTTCAAAAATTATTTGGGGTTTTATGTGTTTTTGTGCACAAGAAAGTCTGTTGAAACCATCTGTGGTGTTCATTTTGTCTATTTTTCACATTTTCTTACTAAAAAATGACTTTATTTGGACTTGGAGGATGTGTATGTGAAAATTGCTTTACTTCTTTATTTTCAAACGCCATTTTCTCAAAATTACTTTTTTCAACAATGGTTGATGTGCAAGGAGTACAATAACTCTAGATCCAGACCAGTTAACAGTAAACAAGTGGGGTAGTCTTTGCTCCCATAAGGAAACCTAACACAAAGTAACTTTTATTCAAGACTGGCACAGCCTTTTAAACTTGAATAAAGTCAGACAAATATAAAGACGAACAATCTAATAGTGGGGGAAAAAACAAGCGCAGGCCAACAACTAAATTGTCTTCATAGTAATGACTTGGCAAAATTTTGAACTTAAGGAGGACTGGGGGGGGGGGGGGGGGGGGGGGGGGGGGGGGGGTTGAAGATGTAAAAACTGGGAACATGAAATTAAGAAAATATGAAAACTCTTCACTGGCTGCATAAGGGAACCATCGCAATCCCTTTTAAAGGCAGATATATTTGTATTGCCTGCTCTGAGGCCTTTCGTCCGCTGGGTCGGAAACTCATCAGGGAGACTATTTGCATAATATCTGTAGTTTTTCAGCAATTATTTTCCTCCCCACACTTTCGTTTGGTTTCCTTTACTACTCTTCGCTGGCTGCTTCGGGGGTGCTATTGGATTCTTTTTTGCACCCTTGGTGGTGAGAACACCACGGTATTATGGACTGTGGTGTGTGACAGAGTGTCTCTATTTGATGCCAGGAGCGCAGATACAGCCAGCCGTGTCCCCCTGTTGAGTTTCCGACCCAGCGGACGAAAGGCCTCGTGGGACAAAAACAATTGAAGGGGATTTAGCACAGTCTTCATTGTCGCTTAGACAGTGTTTTTCTCTTAATTTGCACTTGATTATGCAACTGGTATGTTTGTATGTGTTTTAGTATCAGTATTCTTTGTAATGTGTTGATTTGGTTGATGAAGTAGTAGAATGTATCGAATTGGAAAAAAGAGTCACATGAAATGCATTTGTTATCGCTTCAAAGTTTTGTCAGATGGCACCCTCGGTTGAACTTTTCTTCACCTTATCTTGCATATTTTCATATTTAATGGTTGTACATTGTTCATATGCTATAAGAACAGAAACAAATTGGGGTCAGTGCAATGTACGTTACATTTTTTTTTTTTTTTTAAAATGGTTTTTGACAGTTTTGTACGTCTGATCGTTGCTCGAGAAAATTTCACATATTGAATACGCAGGCAAAATTTGAGCTTTGGACAAGGATGTATTTTATAATTTATGTCTTAGGCTTTGTTGCCAAATGGTAATATTGGTTACATGTGATACAAAGATCTTCTTCATCTTCTTCTTCTTTCTTTCTTTTAGTGTCCACAGTCATCATGCTGATTATTCTTACACTTTTGTGTGTGTGTGAGACCATTTTTATCTTGCCATGATTAAGGCAGCCAGACTCTAACTTCGGGGAAGGTGCATGCTTTGTGTAACGTGTCATCCATACCAACGGCACTGTCTGGCACTATCACAGCAGCAGTGATGGCACATGAAATGAATGTTACTTTTTCTCTGTGGATAAAATATGTTTTTTTTAATTGTTCTAATGACATGGTTAAAGGAGGAAGGGATGGGGGTTGAGAATAAAGGGTTATGTTGTGCTACAAAATGTGACAAACCTTCATAATACTAATAGTTTTTCTTTCAATTTTACAGGTTTTCCAAAAAAGTTGATTCTTGTACATGTACAAATGAGATTGTTTTTCTTAATTCTGGTCAGCTGACCGTCTTTCTGCATATATGAAGTAATAAAATTGCCTTCATTCTATGTTTTTCTTAATTCTAGTCATTTGATAATCTTTCTACGCATGAAGAAATGAAATTGTCTTAATTCCATTGTTTTTCTTAATTCTAGTCAGTTGACAATCTTTTTAAATCGAAGTGTTTGTGAATTCTATTGGTTTTCTTAATTGTAGTCAGTTGACCATCTTTTCATATGTGAAGAAATGAGATTTTGTTTTCTTGCTTCTTAGTAGTTGATACTGTGTACATGAACAAATGAGATTTTTCTTTATAATTCTTGTTAGTTACCTGCTCATGACCAAAGAATCAAAATGACTTCAGCAATTGACATTTCTGTAATAAAGTTATTGTTGTCATTAATGGTTTGGTTGCAAAGTGAGATGACTGCAGGCGGGAATCTAAACAAATCTTAAATAAATGTTAGCGAACTGCTTAGGGAAACATGGACAAACAGGTCAAAAGATAAAACATGAGGCGTTTCGACCTCTTAGGTCTTCTTCAGGCAAGACACAAACAAATAGGACAATGAAAATGAACAAATTTTTCACTTTGCTTAGATCTCTTCAGCTCAAGGTAGGCAGGCGTTTACATTCAATGCCTGCCTACCTTGCGCTGAAGAGATCTAAGCAAAGTGAAAAATTTGTTGATTTTCATTGTAAAGACCCACCATCACCCTTATGGCTGGGTTTGCTCTCCCTTACGGCTGGGTTTGCTCTCCCTTACGGCTAGGTTTGCTCTCCTTACGGCTTGGTTTGCTCTCCCTCGGTGTTTGCTGCTATGTCATCTCGCAGGAAATTCCACTCTTTCCCCTGTACCCCTTCCTTTTTTTTTTGATGGGTTTTGTGCTGTTACGATTCTCTTCTTATACTGCTGCTGGCTTCTTTCAAAGACTTGGAGTTAGAGTTGCCAAGTTTTGTCCTTGGTTTGACTCCTGTTAGCCTGACCTCATGTCCAGATCCAGTGTCCGAGTTTGTGTCTGACTTTTGGAGGCTGTATAAAACTCTGCCATCCTAGAACTGTATGCTTACATGAGAATGTGTGGTGCACAAATTCCAGTGATTTCTGTTGGGAGGGGAGGGCGATGCCTGTCGTTTCCTTTTTTGTGCCGAGTCTAAGTGGAAGAGGTTGCCTTACAGAATCAGTATGTCAGTCAGGCTGGCAGTGCAGGCAGTTCTTTTGTCCAGTTGCACTGTAGTTTTGCATTTTGTACTGCCCAGAATGTGGACAGGTTCCGAGAGATTGACTTGAAGAAATCAGTCAGTGCTCAACCTCATGGCAGCAGCAACGTTGGTGAGCTGTGCTGTTTACTGTGCAACACACATCATAATACTATTAAACGCTGGGGCTCTCAAGCACAACTTTGCGCAGATGACGCCAGTGATTCAGAAGGAACTGATGAGATTTCTGTTGAGCGTTTCTCAAGTGCATGAAGTTGAGGGAAAACAGGAAGGAAATGAATTGAAATGTATCTGGTACAGCATCATTGAAAATGTACATGTCCTGAGAAGGAGTAATGACTGTTTGCATCATTTAGTTAACTTTTGATGCTAAATTATGAGTAAATATTTGAAATACTGTCATGATTATGGGATGATGAAAAGCTGTTTAGTCATGGATGTGCAAGACCTGAGGAAGAGTGGAAGAGTTGCTTTTTGTCAAGTCATGGGTCTGCCTTATAACAGTAAATGAGTAATCAGCTAATTTGTAGGAGAGAGAGAATAAAAACCATAAAATACTTAAGGAAGAGAGGGAGATAAGAAAGAGAGAGGGAATTTTATCTTCAAATATGATAACCAAATGTAAAATGACTTGGAAATTTGAGGGAGTTGCTGGAAAAAAAACTTGGCAGCAGTAGACTGTAGAGTGATGCATACATAAAGTTGAATGCCAGAATTTGAGTTTGCTGGTGTTTGTTAATGCGTGCTTTTATGGTATGGGTCTGTCCTTTTGCTACAGTTCAGTATAGGATGAGTTGTGATCATCAAACATACAGCTAAGCTTAAGAGGCCACCATCACAACTTGTAACTGAATGAAATGAAGAAAGATAGTCAAGATCAAATTATCCTAAAAATATAATTTTTTTTTTCGTGGCTCAGCATTGGTAATCCTACTCTCTCAGTAGACCTTTTTTTTTTTTCATGGATTTTTTTTTTTTTTTTTAGTAACAAATCATTTTTCAAACACACATACATTACAAACCAATTACATATACAGCAATTAATTGCAACGCAAAAACAAAATCAAAAGTCCAGCTGAAAAAATCAAACATCCATACACACAAAACAAAAAGGGAACCAGGAAATCTGTTTTTTTGTTATTTCATTTTCAATATTTCTTTGTTGTAATTTTATTTGTCACCGAGTACTAATGATGGTGAAATAACAGGCTTTGAAATGATGGGTTTCAGTGCCACATGTCGGATTCAAGCAGCAGCAGTAGTTCCCCCAACAGTTCTTTTGAAACAGGGGGAACTCAAGTCCAGTCCCGAGCAGTACAAGAAGCGAGAGAGGGCGCTGGTGATCAGCAAAGGGGATCAGCAAAGGAAGGTTACCCTGGCGTCACCCCACCACCCCGATGTGTTCGAAGTTGATGACAGAGACACTGTGTAAGCACATTGCTCTGCCTAAGTGGTTATAAATATCATCATCATGATGCTGTTTGTCAGTATCTCATTCGTTTGATAGGTTCACACCATGTTTTTTTGTTGTTTTTTTACACCCCCCCACCACACACACACACACACACACACACACACACAAATTGTACAAATTATGTCTGAGATGTGGGCAGTCCCAAGACAGTGTTTTGTGTTAGTGGGTTTTGTTGTTGTGGTTGTTGCAAATTGAGTGTTGCAAATTGAGTGGTTTTCCAAGGAACAGATATGATTCTTGAAAGAAGTTTATGAAGTTAAAGTGATGATTATGTGTACGTTATCTTTTTGTTTAAAGAAAAGTAACAGTCAGAATTGCTTGCCATTAGATTTATCAATGATTCAGTTTTCATTAACAGTTTAATACATTTCATTGCGTACTATTTGAGTAACACTTCATTAGAACTTGTGAAAGAATAATTTCAGGGGTCTTGCTGGTATGTTGATAGTTCCCTCATCAGCTGTTTTAATAACATTAACGTGGTGAATATCATGTTAGCTGTGTAATATTGAGAACTGGAATAAATTTCCAGCTTTGGTTTCACAAACAAGGGAAAGAACAAGAGTCCAGCCTTGAAAGCCAGGTTTGTTCTTTGCTTACCTTTGGCTAGTGCTTCAAACATTTCACTGGCCAGGTCAAAAGTTTACTCACCAACCCATACAAGCAGAAAAGCTGTTTTGCAACATAAATTGCACATATAAAGTGAAAATGACAAGGTTGAAAAGCAGAGACAACTTCTCAGTCCAAAAGTAATAAATAAAATGAAAATAAAACAAGCTCTTTTTTTGTCAGGCAGTCAGTATGAAAGCACATGCATTCATCTGTGAATGAGACAATGCATTTGGATGGCAGGATAAGAAAAGCCACAAGACAGTGAAGCTCTGATGAGCAATAAAGTTTACGATCATTTTCATGAACTGTTCTTTGGTGAGTGAAGCTCTTATTGTAGTTGCCAAATGTTTTGTCTGTTTGCTATGGCAGATAAAATACTGGTTACTTTCAGGGCTAATAGTAATGAATCTTCATCTCAGTGGCACTGGTGAATTTAAGCTATCAGAAGACCTTGAAAGCCAGATTAGAAAAACTGAGAGTGTTAAGTGATTGAAATTGTCATTGAAATTGTGCCTGCAGTGAATTTCATCTTTGTAAATGTTTGGGTGTATGCTAACTGTGATAAAATTTGATAAGAAATAACACTCAGAATGGTGTGAAGGTTGTAACAAGGGAGAGAGGCAAAAGGATAAGATCATTGTTGCATTTGTAATGCATTATGCCAATGTTTTTTATGTTGAAGGTTTGTTTGATCTGTTACAGGGATGTCATTGAGATCCCTCAGATGACGGAGAGATAGAGCGTGATGCACTCAACATCAAACCACCACAGTCTCAGGCTGGTCCAGTGCGCCGAGAGAGAAATCTCACAAGCGAAAGCACAAGGCTGAGCGTCGGCGTGAGAAACAGAAACAAGCCCGTGAATTGGAGAGAGAGAGAGAGACCGTGAGTGTTCTTGTTTGTTTTACTTACATGTTTTGTCTTATTCTGGTTTATTCTCTTTTTCTTTTGAAAAGTTTTATTTGTGGACATATTTTGTGTTTTGTTCTATTTTGTGTCAGAACAAATGTTGTTTATATCTGTCTTGATGTGTTTTGCAGTGTTGTGTATCATAACGGACATTTCTCTTCACTTGGCATTGTTTATGCAGGAGGAAGTCACCGTCACATCATGGATCATCATGTTCGAGTGGAGAGAACTGAGGTCAAGGACAGAGGGATCCGAGGTTTCAAGGATGCTCGTGAGATTGTGCGTGAGCGGCAGAAGGGAGAAAGAGAAACGTCTGAAAGAGGTGCCTCGAGATGACTGGGCACCCCGTGATGACAGGGATGTGGGCAAAGAAGCACGGAAGAGGAAAGAATCACAGAAAGAACGGTGAGCAGTGTTTATTTGACTGTAAATGAATACGTCTACATTCGAATGTAATGTTATCAAATTATTAGATTATTTTTCAAGAGAGCTAGACATAGTAGGATAGTATTCAAAATTTAAAGAATTGCCTGCAAAATCTACTAGCCCACATTGGGTTTTTTTTTTTAATCAAGTTTCAGTATGCCAGTTCACCACACTTGTGTCAAATAATACAATGTTGTCTCCATTTGAATCAATTTCACTTGTGTTTGAACAGTTTTAAGTAATGCATTAATTATGACTTTCAGTACATGATGATTATAAAAAAAAAAAAACACACACACACACACACACACACACACACACACACACACACACGCATACACACATAAACTCTCATTAAGGAACAAGTGGAAATGGCAGCTGTAGAAATTGAAGAGATTGAATCAAAAAGTCAAGTGTTAACACTCAGCTCTTCCCAGATAACCAGAATGGAGTTAGATTCATGATAAATGATCTATGGATGCACAGAATGATTCATAGATGCACAGGTCAGCACTGAACAAACAGTGAGAGGTGGACTAATCGGTAAGTAAAAGGTAACCTGAATGAAGGGACTTAAATTTTGTTTTCAGATTTGCAACATTCCGAAGTTGAATCAGTCCATCAGTTCATGCGAATTGAAATATGAGCATATCTGTTTTCAGATAAGCTGTACATGACTGTACTAACCAACTGTCTGTCTCTGCAGTTGTAATGCAGAGGTTTGTTCTTAGTAGGGAATTTTTTCATGAACATGGCTGATGGAAGACAACTAGCAGAGCTGTCTGGGCTCGTGCTGCATGTTAAGAGTACATGATGTTTTCAGAGAGAGGCTGGAGAACATGGAACGAGAGAGAAGCAGCGTGAGCGTCGCCTGCGTGAGGAGAGAGAAAAGGCAGATAAACAGAGGCGTAAAGAAGAAGAAAGACGACTTCAGCAAAGAGGTGAGGGTAAGTGCTGTCTGTGTATATTCCTGTAGATTTTTGTTGTTTAAGGATAATTCCTAAAGGAACAAAAATTGATGTCACTTTTGTAGCCTGATACATTCTACAGGACTTGGCAAGGAATCTTTTCTGCTCATTCAGATAGTATATTTAAGGGAAACTTAGCATCATCAATATGTATATTTAATGGAAACGTAGCATCAAATGTTAACACATTGTGGCCGCAAGTTTTGGATGACTGGAACGAGGAATGTTCCCATCGTTAAAAAGTTACTGTCTGATTTGAATTGAAAGAGCCTTTCACCTTTTCTCCCTTAAAATCTCAATGGAAAGACTTCGCAGTGTCATAGGGGAAAAAAAAAACTTATTAACTCTCTGGCATTCAAGGTGGAAAATGCCTTAATTTTCTGTTTAAAAACATGTCCTAACTTTTGTGACATCTGAATGTGAAGTGCTGGATATTGTGATGGTCTATTGTCTCATATATATGCATGTACATATCTAAAAATTTTTTTTTTTTTTTTTTCTTTTTTAAATGTTTTATTTCAATGTGAAGACATGGTCTAAACTGGTTATGTTGTTGGTGATGTTATAGATACCAGACCAAGAGATAAAGGGCCGCGAATTGACCGCCATTTGGAAAGAGGCAATGAGCGCAACATTGACAGAACTAGCAGGGAACGTGGTCGTGGCAAAGAGCAACGGCGTCAACGAATGGAGCGAGATCGCAGTGATATACGTGAAAGGGACAGGCCCCGTAAAGAGGATGATGATCGAGGTATTAAAATTTTATTTGTTTGTTTTATGTTAGACTTTAAAGAAAAATTCTGTTCTTGGTTTCAGCAGCAGCGCATGTCAGTTAAGTGATAGTCTGTACACAACCTTTGTGCCTTACTTTAAAAGAGTCAGTATGGTAATGTAGGTTGTTCTTCATGAGATAACCGAGAATAAGTAGCTGGGAAACTGTTCAACAGTATTGTTTATTTCTGAGATTAACAGGAAGGTATTGCTACAGTTGATCATAATATAAACTACTGAAGCTAAAAAAAAAACAACCTTCAGTCAAATAAAACTTAGATGATGTTATTGTAAGAACTTAGAAGGTAAATCACTATGTCGGAAGCAGTTCTTTTTAAGGAGGTAGAATTATGGAGTTAAATGTGTCTGTATTTAGTAGAATTGGAAGCACATAGGTTAAGGACGTTTATTCAAATTATGTAGGCCTCCATTTGAAGTCAAAATTTGGCGGATTTTTTTTTTTTTTTTGTGAGGTAAATTCATTAAGTACTGTTGGAAGCCTGGGCCAACAGTTGAGAGAACTTTGGGATGCAGGCCTTCCATTAAACACCAGAAATCAGTAACAGAAACATTCTGTTTTGATAGTCTTCAGACTGGTGAGATTGTGCTTGGGTGTTTTTAGGATCAGCAAGATTTGTCTTTGGATACTTCCCTTTTCAAAGCTTTTGGGCAAAAGCATGCATTTTATTTATTGTTCCTTTTCCTTTGTAATTTGGTTGGTAATTTGTGACTGAAAATGAACAAAATATCCTGAAAATGAATTTGTTGATGGTTTTTCCCGATTGTTCAGTTTGGGGGGGATGATATTAAAAGCACAGTCATGATTTACCAGGAGCTGTTTAGTCGAGGAGTGAAAATGAGATGAAATACTTTACCCCAGAAATGATGATGATATCTTCAAAGGAATCAGTAAAAATCATGTGCAAAATTGCTGGGAATGAATGATGAACTGCAGTATGATGACTGGTGCACAAACTTTATCTGAAGATCAGCGGAGCTGGTGTGAATTTTTGTGTATGCAGTTTGCTCTGGCATCTCTCCTGGAAGGGATGTCGTATATATGCATTTTCACCCTCTCCACTTGTACCAGCAGTTTTGAACAACGTGTCCAGAGAGAAGTACCAGGTGATCCTCATGTACACCCAAAAATGGACAGAGAACTGGATCAGCCTCATATTCAGTTTGCTGGTAAAGGTTTCCTTTTACTCCCTGTGAGACTGGACTTCTTGTCTCAGCTCAGGCCGAGGAAATGGCATTTGGACACTGTGTCCCTCTTTCTGCACGCCAGCCACATGTCAGTCGATATCTGTCATTAGAGAGATGTTTCCAGCCTCCATGCATAGAAAAATTTTGAGGGAGAGTGGGGACTACTTTCATATCCAGACTAAGCCAGGGAGGCAGTTGCATAACACCCCTAGTGGCCACTAACATGGAGCTCTAGGCTTGGGAAACTGTCCATAGATTTTCTCGTGTGGTATCAATGTCCTGTTCAGATAATGGATGGCTTCAGTAAAGTTCAGAATTGTTGGGATGGCCACAGTGTTCAACTTCAGAATTACTAGGATGGCCAACAGTCAGTTTCAGTTTACTTGGATTGCCACAATTCAGTTTCAGGATTGGTAGGATGGCTACAGTCCATTTTAGAATTGCAAGATGGCCGAGTTGAATTTCAGAATTGCTGGAATGGCCACAAGTCAATTACAGTGATGCTGGAATGGATACAAGTCAATTTCAGAGATGATGGGGATAGCGACAGTTCAATGACAGAATTGCGGGGATGGCCATAATTTAGTTCCAGAATTGTTAGGGTGGCCACAAGCCAGGTACAGAATTGCTAGGATGGTCACAATGCAATTTCAGAATTGCTGAGATGACCACATTCAGTTTAAGTTATGCTGTGGTGGCTATAATTCAATTTCAGAATTGCTAAGACGGCCACGATTAATTTCAGAATTGCTGAGATGGCCATGATTGAATTTCAGATTTGTTAGGATGGCCACAATTCTGTTTCAGAAATGCTAGGATGGCCACAACATAATTTCAGAATTGTTCGGATGACCACAGTTTGATTTCAACATTACTAGGATGGTCACTTCAGCTGCAGAGTTGCTACAATGGCCACAGTGCAGCTCAAGATCAGGGAGTCTTTCCTCTTTGGCACCCTTGTAAAGCCACGCATACTAGGCTCAAATGTTTTAGACCTGTGTGTTTTGTTAGTGTTTTGTTGGCATTGATGATTGCAGTGTAGTTCTGTATGTCTAGGTCGACCTCGAGGTCCTCGCCTGCAGGAATTGAGCTCTCACACTGAACACCGTGAAGAAGAGAAGAAACCAGCTACTCCAGAGCCGGTGGAGGAAGAAGAAGAAGAGGAGGAGGAGGAGGAGGAGGAGGAGGAGGAAGAAGAGGTGGTAGAAGAACCTCCCTCGCCTCAAGCCAATGCTCACTCAGAGGAAGAAGACCATTGGATAAGACTCCCCCACATGAAAAACCCAGCTCGTCAGAAGAGGAGTCTGATTCCGGTGAGTGGCCATATGATCAGTATTTTTTTTTTTTTTTTTTATTTTTTTTCTGTTTCTTTCTGTTTTCACTTCACTGTTTCTGCTGTGTTCAGATGTCCTTGTTAGAATATCGGGGTTTGTGTTTGGGTTGCTTTTCTCTTTGAAGCTGCCAGTGTCATCAGACTGGAGTTCTGTTGAATGCTTGGTACCCCTGCTTTTTTAATAGTTGTTTATTTTGAAATTGATGAAGCTATGCTTAAAGTTTCCATGCACATCTTTCTAGATTTGTGGTGCACATCTTGCTCTTTAGTGTTCAGTCTCTTTTCTCTCTCTCTTTTTTTTCCCCCCCCTTTCTGCCTTAATTGATGTAGTATTGTTGCTCTGCATCGGTTGTATTCACCAGTTTCCGGACTTCTTTGTGCCCAGTTTCAAAGTGCAGAAGTGTTTATATTACTGTATTTTCTGTAAAATACATTTCAAAATCACTTAACCAAGGATGTTAGTGTTCTCTGATGTGTAGAGTCATTGTATCTAAAGTAGATGACATATATATTTATACAAAATTATCAGCTTTTGAGTTTGACGTAGAAATACTTTCAGTGACAGTAGAAGCGTGTATTGTTGTCTGATGTCTGTGATTATCAGCTTTTTTAAGTTTGCTCTAGAAATAGTGTGAATGTCTCTATCCGTATTTGAACAAAGTAAAATAGGAACTGAACAAAAGCTTTCTTGTCCACTTCTGTGTCAAACAGATTTGCACTGTTAGCATTTGCTGATGTTTGCCTTGGTTTCTGCTGTTTATGTGTCAGTCTCGGGGGCGCAAAGTGTATACATATTCACTTTCCCCTTCATTCGTCTTTCTCTGACCTACTGTTGTAGAAGTCATGGATGATGTGCTAGTTTGTTAACTGACAGAAGAGCCAGCTTTGTTTTAATGGTTTTGTACACACACACACATCAAAGCTTAAGATGCTCTGCTTTTTTGGAGGAGACATTTCCTCCTTCCTCCTGCCTCTCTCCCCATCCCCTGCTTCTCCTCAGTTTTCAGCAGGAAAAATGTTAAATGTTAGGGGAAAAAATTGCAAAGGAAGGAATCTGTCTCATTCATTATCAGGTTACCCTGAGTAACATGGTTAACATGAATATGCTTGAAAAATGTTTGAGCTTTCAGCAACGGTTCAAAACAAGTGGCAGAATGAAAAATTATGAGGTATGTCATTTATATTATCTTTGGTGTTTTTTTGTGGTCAAGGAGAATGATATGCTGAGCTTGATAGGTAAGCAGTGAAGTAAAAAATACACCGGACTGGAAGATTTTAACTTTCTTTTCTTAAAAAAAAAAAAAAATTCTGTGGGGCCTGTCCTCAGAGCCCCTGAAACTGGCATTTGTTTTCCAACGCACAATTTCTTTTTTTTTCTGTGGTTGACCTTTTTTTTTTTTTTTTTTTTTGGAAGCTCTAATGCATACAGTCATACATAATATGCAGATGTGTATGTGTACACACGATTAATTGCATACCCACTCTGTTATTTCTTTGCCATCACTCTTGAGCAGTTGAAAGATGGAGAATCGATGTGGTGCTCAGACTATAGCCATAAACAAAAAGACATATACTGACATAGGTTCTGCACCAGTACACCTATTCAGCCTGCATGCATCCGTGTGTCTCTACTACTCCAGTACATGCATAGGCCTTTATTAATTTACTATATCAGTCACATTTGGAAAACTTTGTTTCATTCCTACACCGGACTGAAGTTGTGCTGCTGAACATGCTTCAGCGTGGGCCACATGTCTGCTGCATGGGTTTTGAAGTCATATGAAGTCTTCTTGAAAGAATTCATATTTGAAATAGCACTAGGGAAATCAAGTGCCAGGTTTTTTTTTTTTTGTTTTTTTGTTTTCCCAACCTCTGCGACTTCAGAGGCAGTGCACCCCACGCCGCTCATTCCGACACCTCGTCCACAGCCGCAGCCCGGTCAGCCCCGCTGCAGCCCCGGCACCGGCAATCCACAGGGAGCAGTCAGTGTCAAGCCGTCAGGAGGAGGCAACCCACCGGAGGAGACACTGCACTGCTGCCGAGTCACTTCGGTGGTTTTTCAGTGGCGCCTGCTCTGATCTAACATACATAGGACACACCTACTAAGCCCCCTACTGACGACAATAATTGCTTAGCGCGGAGCCAGCGTGAGGTAGCTCTCCCTCTGGAGGGCGCCACCACGTCCGTCCATCAACAGCCCCCACGGATTCGCCGGTGACCCCGACGGAACCAAACCAAGACCCAGGACGTGGAGAGGGACATCGAAAACTGAGGTCACCATGAGAGCAGGCATGAAGGACCACAGAACTTGAGATATTTCTTTTTTTTTTTTTTTAATGTTGATCGATGAGAATGAGGATGATTAAGATGATGCTACGGATTTCCATTTCGGTCTGAGACTACATGACAGGGCTGTACTCTACGCTTCCTTTCACAATATATCCCGGCGTCAACTAGGCCCGAGAGATACAGGCACCTGCAGTGCTGGTCAGGAAATTTGAGCAACACACTCTCAGAAACGCATCCATTAAGTGGATGAAACTCGACTGTGTGGTCCCAGTCTTCCCAGCTGAGTCCGCAGCAAACTCAACTCTGTGTAGGAGCCGGTCGGGGCAGTATCTCCTCCATTTTTAAAAAAACCCCATGACTCTGATAGGATTTGAACCCACGACCTCCCAGCCGGGAGTCCGCAACGCAAACCACTTCGCCACGACGGCTGGTATCAAGTGCCAGTTTGTCAAAGAGTAGAAGGAAAATAATCACAAGACATATCCAGAAGAAGATTGCCCAAATAACGTACAATCTTTCAGAGGTACTCTCAGAATCGCAGTCAGACTTAGAATGTATATTTCAGTTGGCTTGACTCGCGAGAAAACACAGCATCTGCTTCTTGAACTGCTGTTTCTCTGGCCCTGTATCCTTCTTCTTCTTGAAAAAGACATGAGACCATGGTCCACTTGCACCCCTGCATTCTGATTGGCTTTGTTCTGTTGTCGCTTTTGATGTTGTGCATGACATTCTTTGTTGACTGACGGAGCGTTAACGTTTGTTTTGTTGCATGTTGTATAGATCACAAAAGCTCCGGCAGTGATTCCATGGATGAAGAACGTAAACGTAAGGGCTGGTTTTGTCTTTTCCCACTCAGAGATATTTTGCATGGCAGTGCTGTGAGATTTGGTCTGGTTTTATTGCATTGTTTAGGGTACTAGTGTGTTGGTCCTTATTTCATTGATTAAACTTTTGGGTACGTTGTATGGACAGAGCTTGGTTGAAATTTCCAATGTTTTGCATTTTTTCGTTGAGTTGTTTATAATAAGAAATTTCATAATCCTTGCCTTCTATTGTCTATGAAAATTTTGCTCGGTGAGTACATATGATAAGCAATGAAGCCGTGATAATGATCACCAGATATTCTTAAAAGTGAGGCCTTTAAAGGGAGAGAGTCTGAATTAGGAGGGAAATCTAGTGCAGACAAAAACAAAAATGTTCCTGGGGGAAACATCTTTAAAGATGGGGAGTCTGTAATAGGAGATAAATCTGCTATAAGCAGTGACAACAATGTGATGGGGAAAAAAAATGACTTTAAAAGGAAGTTGTATTGAAAAAGACTGTTCCACCCAGAAAGCAAGTCTAGTAGGGAGGAAGTTTTTATTAGGAAGCATATCTATCGCAGACAAAGAGAAAAAGTGTTCCAGAGAATCAGGTTCTTCAAGGGAGGGAGACTTTATAGACATAAGCTCTGTTAAGGAGGTTTCAAAACTCTGTTAAAGGAGGTTTCATGTGGACTAAGATGAAACATGCTTTGGAATAATGCATTTTTGATAATGCAGAGCTGACTAACTGCCGTAGAATGCTATGGTCTGATACGGTATAGTATATGACGCCAGATAGGGAGTATGATAAAAACTCCCCATTTTTCAAAAAGATGCTGGTCTTCCATTCATTTGTTCAGAGTGTTTCCCCAGGCCCACAGTGCAAACATGAGGTTGAACGTGGTTGTACTCATGTTCAGTTTTGAAAAGTGTTGACTTGAACTACAGACTATCATGAACATTTTCTGCTTCATTTGTAGTCCTTTGATATTACTGGCTTGGTCAACAACTGTATTCAATGCTCCATGCAGCTGTAATGTTGTTCATTGCTGTATTGTAGACTTGCACTTTAGACTTACAAAGCTGAAGATTGTCAAGTCCTCTAGGGAAGGGAGAAACTTCCATTTCACTTATTCTGAGTGAGCGTAAGAAGACTGGAGAACCTGACAAACAGGGGTGCAGAAGAACAGTGTTTAAGTTCGCTCTATACGTATTGATGCATAAACCAATTGGTCAGCAACTGTCCATGTTCCATGCTTTTGAAAAATGTAAGTTTTTTTTTTGGAAAATGTTATAGTTTAAAATCATTACTGTATTTATTGTGTGTTTGGTGGTTGTACAGACAGCTATAACTTTTTAACTTTTTAAGTTCTGAATTTAGGTTGACTGCTTGGTTCTGCAGTTCATGTTGCAGTTGCATTCCCTTCTGGGTTTCTGAGAGAGAAAAAAAAAGCAAAAGTACCACCCATACGTATCAAACATAAAACCAAGAAGCTCAGAAACTGTCTCATAGTAAGGAGAATACAGAGTTAGCTTTGTCTAAATATGTCTGCCACTGCTGCTTGGAATTACCAGAGGAAGACAGGTTTATCAGCAAGTCTTCTGAGGTCCCGCTGTCGCAGAAAAACTGGTAGACAGGATGGTGAGAAGGGATTGAAGCTCACCGGTTTAGCTGCCTGATAATCTGATAAACCGGCATGTTGTATTCACAAGATAAATAATGATTGCTGGTGACTTTCAGATAATATGTAACCTACAGGTGAATACTTTGCATGGCTGAAAGGTGTATTGTGGAGGTAGCTAAACATCAAGCATAATTTTGAGTGTGATTTTTTTTTTAGCAAGAATATATTAATATTTTATTTTGATCTGTTGTGCAGGTCCTGCCAAGTCTAAGTTTGAGAATGAATCCGACAACGAAGAGGCAGAGAAGGTCAGGCAGAGGTCGCACAGTTTATCCTCTGAGTCAGAAGAGGAGGAGGAAGGTGACTATGTGCTGGACAGTCCGGAGTCCTCTATCGCCTTGAAGGAAGACTTGCCAGTCTACCTGCCTGGTGTGCAGGTAGTGTATCGAGACAGAGACAGACCTGTGTGAATGTGGCATTATCAAAGGTAGCAGATTTGACCAGAACTGCGAAGTGCAACACTTTTGGCATAGCAAGCAATGATTTGGGGGGGCGGTACTGCACTGTTGCATGCATTGTGATGAAATGCTGGCCCCAAATCAGAAGACGCTTTGCAGGGTTGTAGCAGTGCTTAAAAAGAATCGAGACAACAAAGATCTTTTTAGACTGCAGACTTATTTCATGAAAAAATGGCCAAGTTAAATAAGCAAAGTAAGAAAAGGCACCAGAAAAATAGCAATTTTTGCTGCTGTGTCTGTTGGCTTTGTTATTGGCCTTTTTTATTTTTAGCAGGTCCAGTCAAAACATCACAAGAACATGCGTCATTTTCATTGTCTTTGTCACTCATTGTGTTGTGTCCAAAGCGAAGTGCATCTGAAAGTGTTGTTGAGTCTGACTTGTGATATTGCGTGTGAGTGTTAATGCCTAAATTTGGAATTCTACAAAGTTTTACTCTTTGTACTTTGCCTTGGCAGCTCTTTGACAGATGTCAATTTAACGCACATATCTGTAAATGATGCAATGTCACACCCTTTTTCTGTCCTGTCATGTGGACTACAGCCAGTATTGGACTGTCTGTTGTCTGGGTTTGGGGGTGTAGTCTTTACAGGTGGCAGAATCATTGTCATGAAAGAGGATGACCTGTCTGCTGGCCGAAGTTGGCAGGGTGTGTATGTTTATGAAGTTGATTATGTTCATTATGTTTTTTTTTCCCCCTTTGTTTTGTTTAAGAGTTGGTGTTTGTAGATGTGCTGAGTAGTTGCTGCTGTTTACCATGGTGCCTTTGTGTTTATTTGAATTCCTGTTCTTGAAATTAGATAAAAGAAAAGAAGAGTTTTTGTTCAAAATTGTCCAGCGTTGTATGCATGCGTGTTAAAGGTATTGTAATATTGGTCACTGTGTTAGAACTTTCTTTGATTCTGCTGCTTCTGGATTTTTTTTTAAAAACTTGATTATTTCCTTTCACTATCCATGCAAAATCGCACACACAGAGATCACCATTTTGTGTCTTTCTCTTCCAGGGCTGCAGGAATGTGGAAGAGTTCCATTGCATGAACCGCATTGAGGAGGGAACGTACGGCGTGGTGTACCGGGCCAAGGACCGTAAGACAGGGGAGATTGTGGCCCTGAAGCGGCTGAAGATGGAGAAGGAGAAAGAGGGCTTCCCCATCACCTCCCTAAGAGAAATCAACACTCTGCTCAAGGCTCAGCACACCAACATTGTCACTGTCAGGGTGAGATTGATTGATAGCATTTGTGTCTGCATTACATAATGGCATCTGCCAGGGAGCAGTTATGTCCCTTCATGTGTTAATGGAATGCCATGTGCGTGCCTGCACCCTGTGTGAACACAGCGCAGACTTCTAGGGTGGTGCGGACTGCTCTCAGCTGCTTTGTTTGGCAGTTGAGGACAGTACTTTTCTGGGGTCCTACCCGCACTTCGGAAGTATCTTTTTCTTTTATTCTTGTTGAACTGTTATTTTTTTTCTAATTTTTGTACTGCATTGTGGATCTCAGTTGAAAAACGTCCAAAGTGTTCAGGAATGAAAGTTTGGGAGAGATATTCTGAGTCTTGTAGAAGTAACATGAGATTAATGACAACTTCAGGGTCAAATTAAATAGCTTATAAAGTTTTGTGGTACTGCTTCGGACATTTTTTTCCTGAATTTTTTTTTCACCAATGCTTACAAACTGCCTGTCTTTGGGGAAAAACTAGGGTGGAAGTCTGGTAGTACTGATTAGTTACATTTATCTACATCGACACAAACACTGTGGCATATATATACAGGTATGCTGTGTATGTCTCTTGTCTGCCTTCCTCTGTATTGTCTAAGTTAGCTTGTTTCACATGAATCAAGCTCAGGAGCCTGGAGTCGTCACTCTTCTTTTTTGTTTCAGAAGCTGGGCCTGCCAGTGTCCTGTTCATTTATTATGATGTCTGTATGTTGCCTGTACAATAGTTTTCCATGGGGTGTGCATGTGTTGCAGGAGATCGTTGTGGGCAGCAACATGGACAAGATTTACATCGTGATGGACTACGTGGAGCATGACCTGAAGAGCCTGATGGAGACGATGAAACATCCCTTCAGTGTGGGTGAGTTACTCTTGTGTCTTCAACCACCACTGCATTCATGCATGCATTGCAACACCTCTGTATTGTGTTTGGGTTAGACCACTGTCAGCTCTCTCACATTATTTGAAGTTACTGTAAGTTGGAACTTAACATATTGTAAGCAGACCTGTTTACCCCAACGATTTTGCTGTTATTTTTTACGGGGAAAAAAAAAAAAGAAATTACAGGAGTTATGGTCCCCCTAAAAAATTTACGGGGAAAAAAACAAAGAAAGAAAATTGTTAGCAGGAAGTTTCATTTGCAACTCTTTTGGTCAAAAGCAGTAAAAAGACATTTCCCAATGTGCCTTGCATCTTTTACCTTGTCAAAGATGGCAACGAAGCAGTTTTACATGCCAACGGCCGGCTCTTCCAAATCTTCAAAAGTTGCAAATGTGTTGCAATTATGAAGATTACATTTTTTCAAATTACAGGTTTTTGTCAGAGATATTACAGGTACACGAATTTGGGGTAAACAGGTCTGGGTTAGAATTTTGGCAACCCAGTGCGTGTGTTTTCTTCACTTTTTTTTTTTTTTTTTTTACCTTTTCAAGAAAACAGAGAAAGAAATTCTGCACTTGTGGCTCAAAGAATTGAAACAGGAAAACGACCCTTTTTCAGGGACACTATAAGAAACAAAATGTTTGAAAGTGGGAAAACGGGGTAATTAGTCAGATTGGAGGTGGTGGTGTAGGTAAGGATTACTTATTCTGAACCAAAGACAGTGTAAAGTGTTTTCAGAAAACAGGTAAAGAGAGAGAACAAGTTGAAAGAACCAGTATGATTTATTTGTGTAATGTGTGGAGATGTGGTTCAGTGTAACTTTTAATTAAACTTAGTTGTAGAAATGTGTGTTGAAATGATTAGTTTTGATGTTTTTGTTGTTTTAAGCATCGTAGTGTTTTTCCTGCAGCTTGTTGCTCCAAGTGAATTGCTGATAATAGTATGTGTCTAGTTGCTGTCACATTAGTGAATGGTGGTTGTGTATTGCTCTCAGGTAAGGTGAACTGTAGGTGTGCGTGTATTGCTCTCATGTTAGGTGAACTGTGGGTGTGTTTGTGTATTGCTCTCAGGCAAGGTGAACTGTAGGTGTGTGTTTCTTCCCAGGTGAGGTGAAGACCCTGATGATCCAGCTGCTACGAGCTGTGGCCCATCTCCATGACAACTGGATTCTGCACAGAGACCTCAAGACCTCCAATCTGCTGCTCAGTCACAAGGGTATCCTGAAGGTCAGTGGACTGAAACAGGAGTGAGACATTGTTCCATCAGGGATGGAGGGTTAGGAATTTTAGGTAGGGACATGTTAAGATATGGCTTATATTAGTTTCCTTTGCAGTGCATTTTATCATGGTAAAACATTACATAACAAGCTGATGAAAAATCAGTACAGTTAACTGTTCTTCCATCCATTATAGACTATCAGATGTACAGGGCAGCACACTGATATGCATGTTAGAAGAAAAAGATGTGGAAAGTTTTTTGAAGCACCAAAAACA
The DNA here is from genome assembly GCA_016801955.1 of Conus betulinus. Taxonomy (NCBI): domain Eukaryota; kingdom Metazoa; phylum Mollusca; class Gastropoda; order Neogastropoda; family Conidae; genus Conus; species Conus betulinus. Next base: position 901,885 of record JADBJO010000058.1, read on the forward strand.
GAGTCCTTGTGATCAAAAGACAACTCCAACAGAACACCAAGATTTTGTATTGCTTAACAGTTTTACAGAATAGCTGCAGGCCTAGCTTTTGGATTCTGATTGTCACAGTGCTCTTCTCCTAGTTTTACCCAAAATATGACATTTGTTTTCAGAGCCTTTTCACAGACATAACAGACGTCTAAAATTCTTACATTTTTAGAGCTTAAAAAAAAATTTTTTTTTAACAACTTCTGAAGGTAAATGTTACTTGGAGCAATCTTTCATTTAGGCAAAAGAAACGGTATTTGAACTGGGAAGTCCTGCAGGAAGTAAGTGAAGAATGGAAATCATCCTGCAGGCATTAATAACCTTCCGTCTGAGCTGTAACATGTTTGTGTGTGTTGTTTGTTCGTTTTTGGTTTTCAGGTTTTTTTGCCACCTAATTTAACAGGTTTTTTATAAAAGATGTCAATATTGCTTTGTGTGAGTGTATAAGGCCAGATGAAAGTTTGTCAAGTTTCAACTTAGACTTGTCCATGAGCGCTTTCATTCCAGCTTTATTTCTCTTTCCTATACTTTTTGTTGTGTTTCTGTACGTATGTAATTATTTCTATCTTTTATTTTGTTCATCACAGACAGTCATAAGGTGGCAGGGCTCACAAGATGTGTAGTAGCCTATAGTGACCAGCCAGCCTACCATGATTCCTACTACTCTGATGAAACAAAACTGTGTGTGATGTGCCAACAGGTGGGGGACTTCGGTCTGGCCAGAGAGTATGGGTCTCCACTGAAAGCCTACACTCCTATCGTGGTCACCCTCTGGTATCGTGCCCCAGAACTCCTCCTCTGTGTTAAGGTTGGTTGGAAGTGTGGTGAACATTAGTGTGTGAGTGTGCGTGTATGTCTGTGTGTGGCTTTTTGAGTGTGCTTGTTCACACATGCATGTTTCTGTATAGATGTATGTGACTGTGTGTGTGTGTGTGTGTGTGTGTGTGTGTGTGTGTGTGTGTGTGAATTCCACTTAATGTTAGTCTGATAATAAACTAGCTTTGATTAGTGTGCATGTGCGTTTATGTGTATGAATGTATTTGTGTATAATTTGTGTCTAAATGAACACTGACGGGTTGTAGATTGTGTGCAAGTGAAATGCACTGTTATGTCTTTGTGTGTGGTGTCTGCATCTATTAGTTTTAGTAGTCCTTATAGAGCAGACATTTAAATTTTCATTATTCAGATGATAATGGGGTGATTTTTTTTTTTTGAAGAAAGTAATTGTGTGGAGAAGTTTATTCAGATGATAATGGGTGATTTTTTTTTTTTTGAAGAAAGTAATTGTGTGGAGAAGTTGGTTTGACTGTCTCGAATGATTGAATAATGACTAGATTTGTTGTTTTCATTCTCCATTCATTCATTGGTTTTGTGTTGTTGTTTTGTTTTTCATTTTTTATCATAATGATTTGAAGAAAAGCTGAATACCAGACTTCTACATACACATGCATGCTTGCAGTGCACGCCTGCACACAAACGCACGCTCACGCATACACACACACACACACTCACACACACACACACACACACACACACACACACACACACACACACTCCAGCAAAACTATGGGTAATCACTCTTACTGCCTAAATGGGTATGGAGGCGAGGTTAGCTTCCGGCTTTCCTTTATTTTTTTCTTTGTTGAAAATCTTGATAACATGATGATGTTCCACACCAAGTAGGATAAGGCATTTGTTTAGTTGTTTAGGCAGATAAAGGATCTGGTAAAATTACTTACCGAAATCCCTATGATGAGAAATACTCCACTGTTCCAGCAGCAAGTTTTGAGTGTATCTGTTTGTGTGTGTTACAGGAGTACTCCAAACCCATCGACATGTGGTCCGTGGGCTGTATCCATGCTGAGCTGCTGACCATGAAGGCTTTGTGGCCTGGCAAGTCAGAGATTGACCAGCTCAACAGGATCTTCAAGGTACGCTCCTACACACACACTCACACACACACACACACACATACACGCTTGCATGCACGTACATATTTGTATGTATGAACACCACGAGTGACTGCAGCAGTGCAGTATCTTCTCTGGTAGGTTCCCTCATGAAGACCTGTCATCGTAACTCCCCATGGTGCGCTGGTACAAGGTTTGTGGGCTGCATGAGTACAGGTGTGGTTGTGTACCAGGTGGCCGCAGTGAAAGGTGCTAGGGTGGATGACAGTAGGGAGGAAAGAGGGGGAGGAGACATTCTTCCCCATCCCACCCAGTCACTGGCTACTCCCTTGTCCCTATGTACTTCAATGAAATGTATGTTATTCAAGAGGATAGAAAGTATTGAAAAGAGATGTACTGAAATGACTGAGGATTTTTGTGTATTGATTAGACTTTTTTTTGTGTGTTGAGGTCTTTTTTCGTGATCTGTTGCATTGCTAGGAGTTAAATTCGTGTATAGGTGAGAGTCTACAACTGCCAGCTCCTCATTATGTTAGTCTGTGGTGAGCCAGTTTGGTCCTGTTGAAAGCTGTCATGGTATGCTCACTGCGGTGGTGGTTTGTGTCAGTGTGCATATTCTGTGTAGCTATTCCTCACTGGCAGTGAGTCAGGGAAGAGGAGGAGGTCATTGAAATGAAGTGCAGGAAAACATGTGGAAAAAGAGACTCTGTGTGTGTGTGCGTGTATGTGTATGCATCCTCTGTGTGTGCACACAGATGTAGCCACACATCTCAACATGTATATGCATAGATGTCAGCAAGTATGTTATACTGTGCATGCAAATGACTGTTGCTGATGGTACAAAGCACTTGTTTGTTCCAGGACCTTGGCACCCCCAATGAGAAGATCTGGGAAGGGGTCGGCGAGCTGCCGGGCTTCAAGAGGGCCTCTTTCCAGCAGCACCCCCAGAACACCATCCGCAATCGCTTCGGGCCCCAGTTCTCTGACCTCGGCTTTGACCTGCTCAACAGGTCGGTCACACACCTGTTTTGCTAAAATTCACTTGCTTGTAGTCTTGATATGGTTTGACTGACTTGCTTTGGTGAGAGTCAAGTGTTGATACATAAGCTGGTAAGAGTTAAGAAACTTGTAGGATGGGATTGGACCATGTCAGTTGTATATAGATTTGAATTTTTTTTGTATTGTATCCAAGCAAGTATTGTGATGAAGGTTGCTTGTAACAGTTAACCCTCTTGACAAGTGAGCGCCCGGCCGGAAATCACACAGCCAAAAGGCTGAGCGCCCGCCAGCGCCCGGTAAAACACGTGGCAACAATGGGCGCTGCCATGTTTCTCGTAGAAAAGGAAGTCTCGCGAGAACGTGACTTCCTTCTTCCTGTAGCCATTTACTTCCGTTTGCAAAAAACCGCGAGTTGATACGTGCCGTGGTTCTCGAGTTATGAATTGTTAAAGTTTTGAGGTCGAAATGCCGTTTTTTCACACCGTGGCTAACCTTGATTTCTGCCGTTCTATAATGAGATTTAGTGATGGAGAGTGTGTTTTGTAGGATTTACGGCATAAGACTTAGTGAAAGTGCTGGGTAATGAAGCTTAGAGTGACCTAGATTTCGACTGGGATGAGTTCCAGGTATGATGAACAACAATTCAGAAGAAAGTTCTGAAGAAGATTTTTTTTCCCCCGAGTAAATGGCTCATGTGACATATTTCAAACTTACGATATAGCAACATATATATTCGTAGGAATTAAAAAAATTATTTTCATTTCGTTATTTCCTTTCTTCTCTTTAAAATTAATTTTTAATTGGGTAATCATGTTCAAATTACGGAGTTACTTACCTTGCCGACGGTTTTCGGTGTAACTAAGCTCAGATAAGTGCATACTGAAGAGGGTTAATGAACTTGTGGGTTGTAAATGGAACATGTGAGTTGTGTATAGATTTTTTTTTAAAAAAGGGAAAATTTGTATTCAAGCAAGTATTGTGATTAAGGTAGTTAATATGGGGAGGTTCACAGGGATCGTCATTCAAGGTACCTAGTGGCATCTTTTGAAGGGAAATGCTCACTGATTCTGGTTGCAAGAAAAAGCATTTATTGTTGTCTGTAGGTAGTAATGTTCATACATTGGATCAAAAGGGCACTGCTGAATATAACCAAAGCAAAAGTGCAATGTTCCCTTTGAAAGGTTTACTTATTCCGATGTAATACTGATTGCTCCATATTGACAGGAAATGGCTGGAATGAGAGGTGTGGAAGTAATGCATCGGGGAAGATGGGGGGAGGGGTGCAGTGAAGATGAGACTGGAAAATAAGACAAAAAAATTGAGTATCTTCTAAAGGGAGAAGAAGAAGAAGAAGGCAAAACATTAGATACTTTGTGAATGCACTCATTGAATATTTTCTGAAAGGAAAAGGAGAAGGCAAAATATTCATTCAAAGTGAATACACTTAGTTCATTGATAGATATGATTAGAATTAGTTCCTTACAAAGTTCTGGTCTTTTTTTTCTTTTTTTTTTTTTTTTAATAAAGCTTCATTAAGATCATCAGTTTTTGCATTTTACAGTGTTACCTTACTGGTGGTCTTTTTTTTTTTTTTCTTGGAGGGATTCGGGTTTTGTGGAGATACTGGTCAATGCGAGGTCACACACAGGGTTACATCAGCTGCCCTCGTTTTGCAGGCTTTTGACCTATGATCCCAAGAAGCGAATCGACGCGAAAACAGCCTTGGATCACAAGTGGTTCTCGGAGTCGCCGCTGCCGACCGACCCCAGCATGTTCCCCACCTGGCCTGCCCGCAGCGAGCAGCCGGGCCGTCGACACAACTCCCCTAAACCTCCCTCGGGTGGGAAGGCCTATGCCAAACTTATGGTGAGAACACTGCTTTTTACAGAGGGGGGGGGGGGGGGGGGGGGGGTGTGGGGGGGGGGGGTGACTTTTGCTTTGTTCTAAAAGTTTCTTTGTTTGTTTTGATATTAAAAGAAAATTTTTTTTATCTTGCTCCAATAAATACTGTGCCAGCTGTTCTGTTGTGATTTAGTGCCATAGAAATGCAGGATTAAGAAGGTTGTGAGGATAGTGGTGTGGCTTTAAGGACAAATCAGTGGGTTAGAAGGAGGAATCACTGGGTTATAAAGAGGAATCACTGGGTTATAAGGAGGAATCTCAGGAGGGTTAGAAGGAGAATTGTTGGGTTATAAGGAGGAATCACAGGTTAATTGGAATCATGGGTTATAGGGAGGAATGTCAGGATTTTTTTAAGACAGCCATATGGTTGTAAGGAGTAATTGCTGGGTTATAAGGAATAACCATAGAGGTTGAAGGTATAAGAGTGGATATAAGGAGGAATTGCCAAATTATAAGAAAGAATGTCAGGGTTTTGAAGCAGTGGTATGGTTGTAAGGGGGGATCACTGGATTATAAGAAAGTATGTCAGAGTTTTGAAACGGTGGTATGGTTGTAAGGAGGAATCACTGGGTTAGAAGAATCGCAGGGTTTTGAAGCAGTGGTATGGTTGTAAGGAAGAATCACTGGGTTAGAAGAATCTCAGGGTTTTTGAAGCAGTGGTATGGTTGTAAGGAGGAATCACTGGGTTAGAAGAATCGCAGGGTTTTTGAAGCAGTGGTATGGTTGTAAGGAGGAATCACTGGGTTAGAAGAATCGCAGGGTTTTTGAAGCAGTGGTATGGTTGTAAGGAGGAATCACTGGGTTAGAAGAATCGCAGGGTTTTTGAAGCAGTGGTATGGTTGTAAAGAGGAATCACTGGGTTAGAAGAATCGCAGGGTTTTGAAGCAGTGGTATGGTTGTAAGGAGGGAAATCACTGGGTTAGAAGAATCGCAGGGTTTTTGAAATAGTGGTATGGTTGTAGGGGGAATCACTGTGTAATAAGAAAGTATGTCGGGGGTTTTTTGAAGCAGTGGTATGGTTGCAAGGAGGAAGCACTGGATTATAAGAAAGAATCTCAGGGTTTTAAATCAGTGGTATGGTTGTAAGGCGGAATCACTGGTTATAACAAAGCATCTCAGGGGTTTGGAAGCAGTGTAAAAGAATCACTGGATTATAAGGTCAAGTTTTGAAGACAGTGATGTAAGATAGAGCCGTCATGTTGCAAAGAACAATAGCGTAAAAGAGGGAACCATGTCAGGGTAACTTTGAAACCATGCGCACGCACCAAATCATGCACTGAAGGAACATGCAAAGTTTGTGACTGTTGGGCAGGCGGACGAGGTGAGCCTTCAGGCCTCGGGATTCCACATGGACACGGCGGCCAAAGGAGCCTCGGCACAAGGCGCCGGCTTCCAGCTCAAGTTCTAGACGAGTCCTCCCCTGCCACCTGGTCACCGCGTCAGCGTTGGCAGCATCTCCCGTGTTCATGATGGAAACTGCGTGGTAGCCAGGAATGGCTCGGTCGGGTTTCTGTGGGACATTATGATGACTGCGTCATCTCCGCCCCCTTTGGCAGGTGCAGAGGTTTTCAGTAGTACAGGCATGTTTACTGATGCCTGCATGAGAAAGACTGAAACCGGGAGCACAAGCAGAATGGAAGGGAGATGGGGAGGGGGAGGGAGAGGAGAAGAAGGATGGATGCGGGGAGAGTGGAATCTAGACTGTGGACCTTGCTTGTGAGAGTTCAGTGGTCAACAGGCAGACACAACTGTTCTTCAGTGCAGTCTTGTAGACATGATCACGAGCAGGGGCTTGCTGATGTTTGTGTATGTGTGGAGCAGAGAGTAAAGAATGTCTGTGGAGTAGAGAATGTAAAGAGCGTGTGTGGTGCAGAGAATGATAATAAAATTGTTGTGTAAAAGAGCAACTGGTTGGTGTTTGAATGGAAAGACTGTATGTAGAGGAGTGAACATAATGTATGTGTGTGTGTGTGTGTGTGTGTGTGTGTGTGGTGGCTGAGAATGTAAAGAGTGTGTGTAGAACTAGAAGAATGAATATACAGTGCGTGTGTGTAGGTGTTGAGCAGAGAATTTATGGACGTGTGTAGAATATATTGTGCATGTGTGTGTGTGTGTGTGTGTGTGTGTGTGTGTGTGTGTGTGTGTGTTCAGAAGAGAATATTAAGACTGCGTATAGAAGAGTGAGAATACAGTGTGTATGTGTCTGTCTGTGGAGCGAAGAATATATAAAATTGAGTGTAGAGGAGTGAGTACACCATGAGTGTCCAGGGCAGAGAATATAAAGAGCGTGAAGGAAAGGAGAGGGTTTACACATTCTATGTGCAGAGCAGAGAGTACAGGTATCAGTGGAGGCAGGAGTGCAAAGAGTGTATGTGGAGCAGGGAGTATAAAGAGTATGTGGATTAGAGGGTATAAAGACTGTTGAAGTGCGGGTGCAAATGTGAGTAGAATGAGTTTAAAAAGTGTGTGTGTGTGTGTGTGTGCTGAGAGCTGAGTGTATAAAGTGTTAACTCACTCCATACCATGAGTTTTTTCCCCTTGCTCATCCCTGAAAACCCGGGGTTTGTATAGGGTAGGAAAAATTTCTGACAGTTACAGATGAGCAGACAGACACTTGAAATTTGGTGAGTGGATACAATGCATATTAGTCTAAATGTGAACAAAAAATAAAGTAATTTACTTGCCATCTTGGTGGTGAACATGGGCTCCATTTTTTTTTCAGCCCTTTTGTACCCTTCAGAAAAACACATGTAGTCAGTGTTCCTAGCAGCTCAGAAATGTTCTACATCACATTCTAGCACAGCTGGAGTCACTGAAGACACAGAAGATACAATACTGTGTCATGAGCAGGTGATGGAGGATGTGAAAATACAAAAAAAAATGTCTTGACAGGATGAAAAAACAAACCAAAAAAGTTCACTGCACAAAACACTGGTGATGCATCACTTTCATTATTCTTTTCTGGAGTGGAAAAGCTCACGGTGAGTGACATTGCTTCCTGGGCACAGCTTCACACACACTGGCAAACCATGGACTGCAAGATGCTTGTAGAGTACCCCAGAAAGAGTCAAGGTCATAAGATGAAAAAACAGCTTCTTCCACCACTTTGTGGTCTTCCTATTCAGGGGCATGTAGGCCATGAGCTGATCAGTCATGTCTACTCCTGCCTTGTAGTCCTGTACTGCTGCTGCTGTTTTTGTCTCTCAGGGCGGTGTTGTGTTGTGAAACTCATCATGGTGGTTGGCAGCATCACTGTTGTCAGCACATAGGATATTTGTCCTGCCACCTCAACACAGCAACATGACCTGCAACCATACACACAAAAATGATCACATGAGCTTTTCTTTTCTTTTTCTTATATATCTGTGTATCCCATTGTAATAAACATTCATGTGTATGGATGCATAGTTTGGTGCTTTTACAAGTTATAAAGTAGAACCAACCTGGATTTAATTACCTAAAATTACTTTTATTATATTTAACAGTTTATGCTATAAATGCACAAATTATGGATTTTTGCACAATATATATCAGTAAGAATATGCCTGGAAACACAAACATACCCATGCACAGAGTTACAAAACATGAACATGTGTAACTGTTCTCTCTCAAACACACACACACACACACACACACACACACACACACACACACATGCAGAGTAATGCACAAATACTCAGTACATATAATTACTCACTCCCTTTGTTTATCCCTTCCTTCTCCCCCACGCCTCTCCTCCCTGCCCTGCCCCCCTCCCCCCTCTCTCCCCCTTGTCTACTGATACATGAATCGATCACTGTAAATAAATGCACTCACATAGTGTGTAAAACATACATGACACATTTACACATAGCACAATTTTATGTAGTAATAATTTCTCTTTACCCCACCTTTGTGGAATGCATGGATAACTCAAAGAACTGCAAGGGCTGAGTGTTGACTGGCCAGTCGTTCAATAAACCTGGTGTGCCTGTGAACAGATGATTGAGAGGAAATAAATAAGAATTATCAGTCCAATCGTCAGTGAAAACAGCCCTAAAATTGTCGACTACTTCTCCCATTTCAGCGTCAGTATCCCAATCAAACACTTGTTGTTGAGGCCCATGTGCTGGCACAGTTTCATCTGCTTTGCCACTATCAGCGCCCACTTCAGTGTCGGAATCATGTCTGTCTCCCCACTGTAGGGGTCAAAAATCCTTATCAGAAGAATTGCTGATGTCTTCTTTGACATCTCACCCTTCAGTCCGGATCATTTCCAGTGTGTCTTCAATGCTAAACTAATAATTCACCAGCCCTACAGTGTCGAACGCTTGGTTGTGACACCATTTTTTTCAATCACAGAGCAGCAGAGCTGACCAACGGTACTCTTGGTTCTTGTTGGCTAGTGAGTGACTAACGTTTCATGCACGGCGCAAGTGAGTGGAAAGTTGGTAGGGGTTAACTAAGGAATCATCTCTGTTCTGGAGTTTCGTACCCGATACGTCACTCGGACAGTGCAAATTTTCCAAATCCAAATGCGCATATGCAGACATTGGTAGCGAATGCTTCATCGTACGATGTCCGCATATGCGGACATTGTTAGCAAGTGAGTTAATAAAGGAGAGAATGTAAGGCCCATGTGTTGAATAGACAGTGCAAAGTGTTTGTGTGGAGGAGAGAGTATAAAGTCTGTGTGTGTGTTGGAGGGGAGGTGGGTACAGAGTGTAAAGTGTGTGTGTGTGAAGGACGGCATAAATGAGTGTGTGTTGAAGAGAGCACACAGTATGTGTGTGTGTTGAGGAGAGAGTATGAATGTGTGTGTGGAGCAGCAAGTATAGAGTATGTGGAAAATAGAAAAGAAATTGTGTGTGGGGAGGAGAGAATATAAATAAATGTATGTGGAGGAGAGGGTAAAAGAACATGGATCACAGAATATTAAGCGTGTGTGAGTGAGGAACAGAGAGAGGGTCACATAAAGAAAAGCATGGGGTAGAGTGAAGTGAAAAGATGCCAATGAAATCTTTTGGTCATTCTGCACTTGTAGCCTGATGTCTTAACTGTGACCACAGGGACTTTGTGGTGTGAAAGCGTGCATGCCTGTGCATGGGAAGATCGAGAGAACTGAAAAACAGAAGAGCGATGAGGGCGAATGTGTGCATGCTTTCGGTTTTCACATCTTAGTTGAGAGACTCATTTTAAAGTGGCAGGGAAGGAAGCGTGTTATGTCCAGAAAAAAAGAATGGCTTGAATTGTTGATGAGTGTGTGTGCATCTTACATGCGTGTGTGCCTTTTGATGAATGTGCTGCTGCATTTACTGTTTTGATGTCATGTTTTTGGTAAACATGCAAAGTCTGATTCTTGTAAATAAACTGTTTTTTGAAAGTATGATGAGCTGGTTTTTCATTATGAGAATGATATCCACAGTCGTACACTTACTTCTCAAACAAGTAGGTGTCAGTATTGATAAGTTTGGTTCTGAAGCTTAGAAGCAGTTTGCATTGAAAGCCAGACACTGTCCCAACAATCATAGGCAGCTGAACTCTAAAGGAGCAAAGGCTTGAGGGACTGGGCAGTTTAAGCTCCTGACAGTACACCTCGGGACTATGGATCTTTTGTCTCTTTTTCCCCTTTCTCTAGCCCCTCCTTCCAGCACGCCCTGACCTTTTTTTTCGTATTGTGAAATAACTGCTTAGAATATCCCTCGCTCCCTATTCCTCCTTAGAAATTGAATTCAGCACTTCCAAGAGCAGAATTTTATAATTTACTTGTTTCTGCTGTACATTAATTTTGTATTATAAAGAATGAATGAATGGGGGGAGGGGGGGATGTGACAATTTGTTTTGTTTGCTAATACATTTGTAATATAGAGAGTGAAAATGGGGCTGAAAATGTTGAAATTTACTTTGTGTTCTGTACATTTGTGTTTGAAAGAGGGAAGAAAATGAAAAAAATTATCCCTTGGGTTAGGCTGTCATCAAGAAAGGGACGGAACCCAGTGTCCGTGGTTTGAGTCTTGTGCAAGCAGTGGGGGGGGGGGGGGGGGGGCTCTCCACTCCACTATTACCACTAAACCTTAAGTAATGGACTGAGTGGCTAGCCTTTTGGCTGAGATGATAAACTATGCTCCCATATGCTGCATGCATGAAACACTTTAAAGAACCAGTGGCAAGAAATTGTCCCTGGTGGAATTCTCCAGTGACATGCCCTACAATGGATTAATAAGGTATACTTCAGCAAACAAACCCATGCATGGCACTGGACTTAGGTGATGCATTCTGTAAGGCAAAAACAGCCAAAATTTAACCGTAAAATCTGTTGTGGTGAAGTTACACAGATAGTTCATTTGCTATTAACACAATCGAGTCTTGTCGGAAGCGGGTTTCTGACACTGTTCACACATCGCTTGAAGACGTGTCGGACGCATATTTCCGACAGATTTTGACGATTTCTAAATCATACCGCCTTTTATTAAAGGGCAATAAATCTTGTTTCAGGGACAGCTTAGGGCCTTTTCTTGCAGCTGCTTGCCTAAGACTGTTCTTTGTGTATTCTGCAGTAGTTTTATATATGGATTTGAATTGTCCTACTCTCTGTTCCCGCGATCGCACGATTTGAACACAATCACACAATTTTGAGTGGATAAAGCACTTTGTGGACAAATTCTTGTTTTATGCAGTTGTCATAAATATACTATTATCTGTAGGTCAGAAGTGTAACTGAACTTGTGTGAGAGGATAGAGAGCATGAAGAAGTGGATTACAGTGTGCACAAAAAGTTTTTGTTTTTCTGCAAATGTGTATCGTTTTGGAATACTTACATCATGTGAACTGTGTGGATTCCTCACTCTAGGCAAGCATTTTTTATTATGTATATATTTTTTCTATCAGTGGTGTATGTTTTATGCACTTAAGTGAAGTGGTTGATGATTTTTTTATGATTTTTTTAAAATTGCCGAAAATTGTGTGATCTGAGGGACAAACCGGTCCATTTGGCTGCAACTTGATTAAGTTAAACTGCTGTGTTAACTACAATAATTACTAACATGAGTACAGACAATCTTTACTGAAGACGTGAGCAAGAATGATGTTACAGTTTTAAGTGTGCCTCTTCTTGTCGTTGCTGAACTGTTTCAAATATGCTTTAGCTTGATCTTTTAACATTCTGCTCTGCGCAGTTTTGAGAAGTCTCACAAATTTGCTGTTTTCTTTTGTAGACTAGTTTCAAATAATGTATTCTGTTTCTTCTTTATTTGGCAACAGCTTTAAAACTGCTCACACATGGAAGTGTCACAAGTAAATTGCTTTTAGTGGGGGTGGCTATATTTTTCTTCATCCCATGCATACCATCACTGTTGAATGTTTTGACTGTCACCATTGAATCGTCTGGATTCCTACACATGCTACACGGATAGTCACAGGGAACAAAAATAACACATCAAGCAGATTATGCATATCAACTCAAATCATTTTATTGCTTTTCAAACACTTTGTTCACATTTATTTGTATCTTATTGCAAACACACCATGCACACACATGCATATTATTTTAGGATTGTACTTAATGCTGCACTTAAATGGGAGAGAAACCATAAATGTAAACCCTTGCCTTATACAAATAACAACAAAGAAAAACCTCCCCAGTCAAAAAAAAAAAAAGGAAAAGGGGGGGGTGGGGGGGGGGGAACTCCAGTAAATGTAAATAAAGATTGTCTTAACAGTCTACGAAAGTTTTTAATCTTTTCCATGATAAATATTAATGTCTTCAGAGTTTTGGTTTCGCTTCAATTTGACACTTCAACAATGGGAATCACTGCGACTATCTTCGTACAACTTTCAACAGTGGAAATCACTGTGACTATCTTTGTACAACTTTCAACAATGGACGTCACTAAGACTATCTTTGTACACTTTCTACAATGGAAATTACTGGGACTATCTTCGTACAACTTTCAACAATGGAAGTCACTCACTAAGACTATCTTGTACAACTTTCAACAATGGAAATTACTGGGACTATCTTCATACAACTTTTTTTTTCTTTAAACACTTTTGTTAAGTTAAACAAAGAAAATCTCTCATAGAATGACATTTCAAAGCATGCCAACAAAATTCAGAATGGTTTGCAACAAAGTACCACTTTCTGAATGGTTTATGATTTTGCTGGCTTGGTTTTGAATGCAAGGATCGTCAGTGAATACCTGTGTGCCTTAAATCACAGACAGGTTCTTAATTGTGCTGTCTGGAATGTACACTGACTTGGTCAACTTGGACTGAACATTCAGCTTTCCAGATGCACTCCTCTCTCTCTCTCTCTCTCTCTTTCTCTCTCTCTCTCTCTCTCTCTCTCCATATAAGAGCAGCAGTAAGTACAATTGCATCATCCTCAGAGTCACATAAAACCTGGTATATTATACTCGAACAAAACAATCTCAAACGGTATTGACATTTCAAACTGACTTTTCTATTATGAAGACTCAATGCTGGATTGTAAACTAGTTATTCTACTCGTAAGATTAACATGAGACAAATGACTACGCAGCAGAATGAAAAATAATATACTGATAACAAAAGTCTCATTTACTTAAAATAGTTACACTGATACCGAGTGGCTCACTCCTAAACCTTGTAGTTTATTAACAACTGATCGTGACGAAATAACGCTGGGATTTACATGCATAGTATACGTTTAGCAGCAAGATCAAGATCACATCTGGCTTAAAAACAAACACAAAGAATTAAAGGGTCCCTTCCATCCCTCCACCACAAAAATAAAAAAAAAAAAAACAACAAAAAAAAAAATGCTGAGCAAACAAACAAGTCTGCTGAATTCTTGCTGCTAACAAGAATTTTATATCTCTTGATTTTTTTTTATTTTTATTTTTACTTGCTTCACAATTTCATTGTGATACAGTGCCATTAGCTGACAACTTTGTTTTCAAAGAATCTGTAGTATAATTTGATATTTTCAAATTGAGTTATTGTGAGTTTCCCCATCACATTTCTGGATTTCTTTGAAAAAAGAGAGAGGGAGGGCGGTAAGGTGGGTGGGGGTTAGGGGTGGGGGCTTGGGGGGGGGGGGGGGGAGACAAAATTTTGGAAAGAAGATTTCTCTTTCATGAAAACTGTAAAAATGTGTTTATGTTTTCATAGGAGCCTTCACTTCAACACATGATCAAGGCTTTGAGTAATGCAGGGTTTCACGCAAAATGCAATGGGATTATATCATTTGCCGAGATCGAAGCGTCACATCATCAAAACATGTACAGAAAATGTTTTAAAAGTAAAGGCTGTGACAGACACAGAAAACTAACATTAAAAAATATGTGAACACACACACTGAATTTACAGTATGGGGTCCGACTATGTGGTCTGGTTTGACTGTACACTGAGGAAGAAATCGGGTCACAAAAGGAAAAAAAAAAACTTCAACAGCGGTTCACCAAAAATGTGGAGCTGTTGCATGAAATTATTAGCTTATGAGCCAGTCAACACCCTTGCTCCAACCACTTAACCAGAGACTGGCGTAGAAGTCAGATTCGCTAAAGCTGGTGGCTAGGCTGGCATACTCCTCAGTCTTACAGATGTGAGCTTTAATTGAGCTTTCATACGAGACAGTGAGGTCGATCGAAATCCTTTGTTTTGATTAATCTGAGCACAGAGTTATATCCAGCCTCATACCACTCTTCATGATGATCTCTGAATTGTTTCCAATTCTGGGAGATCTGCTGTACACTCTCAGTCATCCTCCACTCCTTCCAGCAAACATCCCCTCCCTGTCTGAATGTCATACATGTTACAGTGTGTATTGTGGGAGAACCAAACGTACTTTGGGTTGATTCTGGTTCAGAATAGTACTTCTCAGGGTCAGGGAGCATTTCTTTGTTCAGTTTAGCCAATCAACAAGAGTGTTGTGTTAATTTTTACATTTAGCCAACTGACAAGAATCTCTCACATCAACTTTTGTGATTGCAGAAATTGAATGTCAGAAATGTTGCTTTAAAAAAAAAAAAAAAAAAAAAAAGACTATAGGAAATTGCCCCCCCCCCCCCCCCCCACCTTCCTTGTCCCTCGCCTCCCCACCATATGCCTTTTTTCTCTTCATCCACTCTCCCTTTCTCTCCCATCCTCCCTCCCTCCAAACAATAGCTGTAAGCATCGTACTTGGTAGTTTGAAATGCACTTTATTTACATTTGAAGGAAAATGTTAATCAAATGTAGTCTTAATCAAAAGGCAGTAAAATATCCACACACCGACACATGATGATGATGTGCATGCAAATCAGACACAGACCCCCTGTCTCCTCAAACGACCACTTGCACAAAAACTGCAGATGGGAACGAAAAATAAGCTGAACAACGAGCAAAGAGAGGCAACTGTCTGTTACTTGTGACGCCTGAACAAACTTGCTTTCTCATGCTCTCAAGCCAAAACTGACAAGCCTTTGTTAGTCGAAGCCCTGATTATGCAGTAGATTATACCACCTGCAAAAAGAAACACTTGTTCCCCTCCTACCCCATCAACATTTTATACTCTGCAAAATTTCCAAATAGAGATGTCCGGGAAGGCTCCCTTCAAAGACTCATTTTTCTGGAATATTCTAGTTTTCAGTCTACATAGGATTTGTCTCTCAAGGAAGATGCCCTCCCTTTTCAAGGCTTAATTTTCTGTAGCATTTTTTGGCTGTGTTTTGGCCATGTTATAAGCTCCCAGTAAAGACTACCTGTGCATAAAGAGACCCTATTTCTAAGCATTTCTGGTGTTTCTTAATCAGAGATTCTGCTATGATGTCTCTAATGGTTCATTTTCAACATGAACATCTGTGCTGCTGCCCCGTAGCCAATGTAACAAGCTTGGGAAAAGTGTAGAATGATTTTTTATTTCGATGACTTTGACTTTTTCTATCTCATTTCTTGCTTTTACTGTTATAAGTGCGTGTTGGTATATATGTTTGAAAGTGGAAGGAAAGAGATGAGGGTGGTGGGGAGCAGGGGGGGGAAGGGAAGGGAGAGTGGGGGATTTAAACCATTCTTTTATCTCTTGTTTTCTACATCCTGTGTAGCTGAAACTTTGTTCTTTTTACTTGTTGCTATGTTTTTGTCATTTATCTTCAGTGCCCCTTAGTAGTGTTGCTCCATATATCATCAGTTCAGGCCACACTACGCACAACAGCACTATGACCAGTCATATTACTGCCTTAGCAATGGCAGTCCATCAGGAGCAGTTTCTATCAGGTTGCCAAAAGGCAACCCACAAGAGGAGATGCTGCCAAATTTCACCAACCCATGACCAGCAGGCACCACCATCACTACCACCTCTCCTTGGACTCAGCAGTTAAATACTGTTCAAATGCATTACCGACTTAATTTGTATGGAAGACTGTACAGATTACTATGTACGTTTCTGACTTTCTTTACATTAATGTAAAAAACAGTTACTATGTAGACAACAAACATACTGGTGAAGGAGCTTGGAGGAAGGAAAACATAAAGAGCGGAGGGGGTGGAGAGAGAATAAGGTTTGCACAGACTTTGTGTAACTTTCAGTACACATCTACAAGTTAGAAAATAGTTAAACCAGTCTGCTGAATCTAACTGGACAAATAAATTCAAAATTACTGGACATGCATGAGTACACTAAAAACAAAACAGAAGGAAAAAAAAACAACAACGAACAAACAAAAAACCAGACACATGATGTCAATTCTTCTACTTCTCAATGCAAGGTGAAAATGTTTAGCGTATCAAGAATAAGCACCAACAAAGCACTGATTCTAGATACAAATTATGGCAGAGGCTGGAAAACATGTTTTGCACAACAAGAAGTCATTACTAAGCCTTATGTCACACAACAATGTTTAAAGCTGAAACAAACTTTCCAGGGAAGCACAATAAACTGTGGACAAAGCCTGTGTTGAATCTGCTTCACTGTAAGCATGTGATTTAAACAACACTGCCAACAACAGAATCCCAGGTTTGTGTTGCTGCACTGCATACCGGACTGGATAACACAACTAAGAGTCGGACAACTGAGCATGATTTTTCTTTCACTTTTTTTCTGTCTTGTTTAAGTCAAACAGCTTTGTGATAGTCTGATCAGAAAAAAAAAAAATCAAACATCTACCCTTTGTAACAGACATACCTGAAAAAAAAAATTAAACATACAGCACACTGAGATTCTGAAATGGATCTGTTCAGTTCTCTTCTGTTGTTTTCGTATGAAATAGGCATTCTCCCATGTCAATCAGCAATTCATGATACCACTTGAATGAAACACGGTTCAACAAATTTAGAACGCATGAAATAAAAGCATGTAGGAAGCAGTTTTGGAATCTGTTTGGATAAACAGATGTTACATGAGAAATACAGAAAAACACCCAGCTTTTTCTTGACATGAAACGGTTCCATGACTCGTGTGAAAAAGAAATGCTGGTTGGGTCTATTCCAATATGTCCCCCTCGTTAGCTAAGCTAACAGACAAAGAAGCCAAACGGCCTCAGTTCTTTTGATATTTTTGTTCCCCTTTGACATGAGACCATCTCATGATTCCCATGAAAAGAAAAAGCTGACAGGAAAAATGCAAATATTTTTTTCATTAATCTGAGAAAAAAGGACAGAGAAGCGAAAGTACCTGGATTGTGTAAATATTTTTTGTTCCCATCCATCTGATCTCGCTTAAAAAAAAAAAGTTGCAACAAGTTATATTTGACTATGGCCGCCACTCTAAGACGAGCAATAAATATTGTATATTCTCATAGAAGCACCGTAATTTTGGTACTCTAAAATTACATTCATGTGAACAAGTCAAACAAATGAATAGATCCACATCAACAAATGCAATCAATCTTGGTGTAAATAAAACAAAACTCATGTCCATTTACTACAAGTTTGAAATTCTGAGTATCTTTTATTTCCACTACTGTTCATTTCTGCAAACTATCACTCTTTCCCTCTCGATCAAACATATATACAGTGCAGAACAGATTTATGTGATAATACAAACAATATTTAAAAAGTAATGCATATTCATTATCATCAAAGGCACTTGTCAGCAAAGTATTTGTTCAAAACATATGTCAAACACCTTTTTACACACACACACACACACACACACACACACACACACACACGCACACGCATGCATGAACACACACACACACACACACACACACACACACACACACACACACACACACACGCGTGATGCACACAGAGTGAACTGTGCTCACATGCATATAGACATATTGTGATAAACTGTGCATGGCACTTGAGCAAACACACTGGATTCATCCCTCTCTCCATTGCCTGTTCCTCCCTTTCCCTGTGGAGTGCAGTAGGGGAGTGGCGTTTTCTTTTTTTATGTGCTAAAGATTCTCTGTGCAAGTGTGTACATATCCATATAATTTGGCACATACAACAGATGTGGTTCTAAATAACATGAGAGAGAAAAAAAAAAGAATAACACAACTTTGTAAAACCAAAGGAATTTGATTTATAGATATAAACACACCGGCCTAATCAGATGTAAACTTCACATCATGGTTTTATGCAACTTGAGAGAATTAAAAAAAAAAAGAATAACACAACTTTGTAAAAACAAAAAGACTTGATTTCTAAAAATAACACACCAACCTAATCAGATGTAAACTTCATAAATTGTATAAAAGCAAAACAGAAACAATGTGTGACTGGTGGGAAGGTGGGGGGGGGGGGGGGGGGGGAGGGGGGGAGAGTATACTTACATGGCATCCACACAAGAGAGAATTTCCATCGCCGATTCCCTTGCATTGTCACCCAATACAGGCATCCACACCATGACTGACTGTGACTGGATTCATGGCATGATTTGTCAGATCAGTTTTTTTTTTACAGACACTGTCTACTTCTTGGGTTTAACCCATCATACTGTTACTTTCATGTCTCACTTTACAGTGGACTCAATCGTAAGCATGCTTCCACTTTTTGAGGAACTCAGTCCAGAATCCTCAACCAAAAAAAAAAAAAAAAAAAAAAAAAAAAGAAGAAAACGAAAAAAAAAAAAAAAAAAAAAAAAAAAGGTACATGTCCATTCAGAGCTGGTGGTGTGGCAGGAGTGAAAAATCTGGGCAGTAGACAAGGTTTCGCACTGTATGCAGTGGAGGTAAATAATACATTAATTGTGCTTGCACTGAAAAAAAAAACATGTACCCCCCCCCCCAAAAAAAAAAAAAAACAAAAAAACTGTTGATGATGTTCTAGATTTAGAGCCATTGGTCTGGCTACTTGAACAGATTTGAATGTGCTTTTTCTGACTCAGAGGAGATAAAATAATGATGTGGTGTCTTTGGCTCAGAGTGGTATTTTTCAGGGCTGGGAAGGACTAGTTCAACAGCCAATCAGCAAAGGCCATAATCTGGCTTTCTTGGAAAAAAATATGTCGATTTGAGATTTCTGTAACACTCAGCTTGTTGAATCAAAACATGTTCTCTCTTTAAAAACAAAAACAAAAAAACAAACCATTGTTTGAGTAATTCTTAGAGGTAATTCTGACATGGACCATGGAAATACTGCTTTAAAAAAAAAATGCTGCACTCTGATGGTTGTGAAGCACAGCCTTGGTTGTGGCTGAAATCTTCTTCAGTCTATCCAGCAGTATTGTCTGCCCCTTTCTCTGTCTGCCCTGTCTCATCTTCAACTGCATAGTTCCTTGTTTGAAATCTGTTTGATTTTGTCACATGCCTACACCAGCTCTGCTTCCTTTTCCTCCCTGTGATTGATCAATTGATCAACATGTCTTCATCATGATACATGCCAGCTGATGGTTCTGCTGACTTTGTCCTTTGCAGGATACTCGGCAGAGGAGATGCCAAGAACTCTTCTGACGCCTCTCAAATCTCATCCCCACTGCTTGGATCTTTTTTCACAGTTCTGTCAGAATCCATGATTCACAGGTACACAGGAGAAGGAATAGTATAAGTGCATGCTGGACTATGAACTCCCCAGAATCTTCATTTAGAATGTTGAAACCCTCACCATTAAGAATTTTATACGGGATATGCCAAACCCTTCATCTTATTTGCTAAGAAACCCTGAACGAGCAATAAGCAATAAGGTGCAGTTGGTTTGTTCCACACAGAGAGGAAAATCCTACTGCACATATTTCGTGATGGATAAGGGGAATGGTGATCAGTCCCACTATATTTCAATGCTCCTGAATATCAACTGTACAGTGACCTCAGACCTCGCAAATGATGCACTTAAAAAGGAGCTGACGTTTGCAGTGAAATTTGACACACACAGAGAATGTACCACATCTCTCTGTTTTGTTGTTGTTGTTGTGGTGGTGGGGGTGGTTGATGGCCTCATTTGACTGACCTGGGTCATGGATATTCTTTTTTTATGGTGTCCCAGCCAAGAATCAGATGTACATAAAAGTGACCTAACTTTTTAAAGGAGAATAGCATGACTTGATAGATGCACTACTTTCAGCCATTTCAGCCATTTACAGCTCTGTCCTTGTCACTCCTCACCACACCAATTCCTCTGCCGGCCACACTGGCCCTCCACACCGACAGGCACCTTCGCAACTGTTCCCCCTCACTCTTCCTTTCAGTCAAGTTCTTCTAGATGCAAGACACTTTTACTCTCCAAGCCAGCAGCTTCGATGGTTTGGGAGAGGTTATCAAAGCGCTGTCTGGGAGTAGCCAGAACCAGCACATGATTGCTGAAATCCTCCCCAGACACCTCTTCTGCGAAGAGAACGATGCAGCGCAGCTGGTCACGTTGGTGGAAGTAGTGCTTGTGCCGTGTGCCGTCTGTGGGAATCTTGATGCCTAACAGCACCTGTCCCTCAGACAAAGGCTTGGGTACTTCATCCATCTTGTATTGTGATAAACTGGTGTGACTTCGGTCGTTCACCGGCTCTGTAGATGTCGAACTGGCGGAGGAATCACGGTGTCTGTGTCGATGTTTCTCACTGGGAACCACAGAAGGCTCAGAGTCTGGTTGTGTCGGGACACTTCTGGGATGCTCTGCCTGGTGCCTCACACTACTGTTGTCCATGGACTCTGGCCGGTCCTGCTGGTTCTCTCTGGACGACCTGCGGGAGGTCTCCACCAGGGCGTGATGGGCCATCTTGGAGGTCAGGTAATCCAGCTCCTCTGTCCCTCGCTGGTCCTCGGAGCCATCGCTTTGGCTGGAGCTGATCATGTCCACTGACAGCTTGTCTCCCGTGGGGCTGATAGAGGGCAGCACGGAATACTTCCCCAGAGATGACTGAGGTCGTAGAGTGGTCATAGGTGGCAGAAGCTCTGCAAAAAGACACCAAGAGCAAGTTCCAGTAAAAACAAACAGCTAGGATCAAAATCAGTGAGGTGAAACAAAAAGAGACAGAAGAGAAAACTCTACCATCTAAAGTGCTAATGAATTAGGAAAAAATAATCAACAGCACATGCTGAGTTTTCGACTAGAATGCATTGGAGTAGTTGCCATGAGTGTGACACAGAAATAGCAGAGGGTCTGTTAGGGTGAATCAGATGTGACAGCAGAACAAAAAGATAGCAAAAAAATATGTCAGTAGGAGTTCTAATGCATGAGTTCTCCTTTTCTACTCTCCAGCTGCCAAGGCCTTGGGTCAGGATTGTTGGTACGGTGAGTAAATAGGGACTTCACTTGGGTCCATAGTCTTTTGCCAAAATTCATCACCCCCGACTAATATTGAAGTATTACTTATGGGCTCAAGAGAAGGACTTGTTCAGGGGTTGTGTGCCAGCAGCATAGGGACTCTGCTTTGTGTTGGAAGACCTACAGAAGTGAGCTAGAGCTGGCATTAACCTGTTCACAGCCTGAACTAGACAATACTGTCATGCTCCGGCCACTTATATGATGCCATTCTCTTTCCTGTCAAGCCTTTGGCATCTCATGTTATTGTAAAGAAGTTCTGACATCAGACCTGCTAAACTGGCAAACTAACTGCAGCACAAGTGAATTTTGAAAACTGTTAGCTCACTCAATCAAAGTCACTCACTTAGCATTCAGAGGCTGAATAACTAGACGACTGACCCATCAAGATCAAAAGTCCATGGATCACCAATGGAAGGTCTATGCTTCTCTTTTTTTATGGAAAATGGTGTAAAAAAAAACTTATATGACAGCTAATTGTTTCAAAAAGATTATGTGGGTTACACAAAAAAGAAGCAAAAACCAAACAAAAGACAAAAACGATCAAACTCCCTAACCTTCTTGCTCCAAGGAATAGTCCCTTGAAGAGTTGCGTGAACCAGGCCTCTGGCTTTTATTGCTGGGTGGTCTCTGACCACTTTGTGACCTCCGCCTCATGCTGCCTGGACGAGAGGCCCTAGGGGTAGCCGGAGGTCGGGGAGATGCGGGAGGAAACCCATTAGATCCATCAAGAGCTTCCCTGGACCATCTGCGAAGCCCTTTTGTTTGTGGCTGTGATGAATCACTTGAATCTGACCTGAACCCATTGCAAACCAAAATTTCAATTATTATACTTAATAATACCTACCATTCCCTAGTATATATTTAACCTTTTAAATCATGATACAATCAATATACAACTATCAGGAAGAAAACCAAAATGCTGTGGAATACAGTGGAATAATGATCAATAATGACCTCTGTTTTGTTAAGCATATAAAAAAAAAGGAGGGGGGGGGGGGGAGTAGAGTCAAATAATTCCTCCATCATTATGATAAAGATTTATCAAATTAAATGTATTAAAATGAAAAAAACAAAAATGAAAACAAAAAACAGAGGTGAGGAATCTCACTCTCTCTCTCTCTCTCTCTCTCTCTCTGTCTCTCTGTCTCTGTCTGTCTGTCTGTCTCTCTCTGTCTGTGTCTCTGTCTCTCTCTCTCTCTCTCTCTCTCTCTCTTTCTCTCTGTCTCTCTCTACTTCATTCTTCATCTAGTCCTCAGGACTTCAACTCTGGAGAATTTTTTGTGTGTATGTGACCACTTTTAATGCTACATTGTCTTCAGGGATGAGGAGAAGGATGAAGACACTCAACAACAATGTGGAACAGGGTTAAAGAAAATGGCATTAAATGTAAACATTAATCTTGTTCACTGTCAGTGAGAACATTAGTTACATCAAGCTCAACCATTCATAGACACATATTTGTGTGGATGAATGCAAAAAAAAAAAAGTTAATTGCATCCTTACATCAGTGACACATAAGCACAAAACATGTTCCTTCACCTTATGCTAATAATATTTAACATCACACACACACACACACACACACACACACACACACACACACACACACACACACACACACACACACACACACACACACACACACACACACACATGCACATGCGCACACACACACACACACACACACACACACACACACACACATACACACACATTCATCGCGCGCGCACACACACACACACAAACACATGCGCACACACACACACACACACACACACACACACACACACACACACACACACACACACACACACACACAGATGTATGACTCACTTGTCAGAGGAAACATCATACATATGCACAGCCACAACAGGGCCTGACGGTATGACCCCATGCGACATGGTTCTTGTTGTCTTTGACCTCTGTTTGTGGACAGTGGGTTTTTCTTGTGTGTGTCTCACATCTGTCAGTAGACATCAGTGCATCAGTGATACCACTTTCTTGTTAAGACTTACTCCTAGCCAGCAAAATTGAAACTTATTCATTCTTCTATCATTTTATACATTTTTTTTCTTATGATCCTACGATCTGCATCAAAACAATTCATACACATAATACTCAAAATGATACTTTAATTAATATCATCAGGTATGGCAGTTTATTTCTCTCATTTACCACGTCTTTAATAGAGACATTTTACAGATCAAACATAATATTCATAATGACACTTTAATGTTAGCAATTTCGCCGATGGTTTCTTTTATTTCTCACATGTTTTTAATTGAAACATTTTACCTTCAAATGATAAAAGTCCTTGGAATATTACTTTAATGTGTTTTATGAAAGTCAGTCCACTCTGACCATTACAAAAATAAGAGTTTATGATGCAGGTTTATAATCAATAGTTTTTCATTCTTTTCACAGATAGTAATCTATTATTGTCAATGACTGATCCATAAGAAAGAGTAAACATTTTCAGCAATATTGGATAGTCAAATGTGCATTAAATGGCCTGCCATCAAGTAGGTCACCTTGTTTCAAATTTATCAGTTCTACTCCTTTTGTCTGTGAAAGCATTAACTTAAAAGATCCAGGAATGAGTAGCAGCTAGAAGTATTGATGTGTGTTTCTTGACATGCCTTGTTGAACATGGAAAAATTCCCATGATTTTTCTTTTTCTTTCTTTTTTCCTTTAGTACTGAATTCAGTATTATTCTGATGTATTCCCGCCTTGGTCATACAAAGTTAACTTCAAATGCTACACTTTTTATGTGATTTGAAAAACATGTGCTAAAATACTAAATGTATCACTAAAATGTGGTGTATATGTATTATATTGAACTGATATGACGTGCACAATGTCTGTTAGCCTCCAAAAAATGAAACATCATGGAAATTTCTGGAATAATTGCTGCAAGATTTACTAAATTTTAACATCTGTGATCTACAGACGGAATTAGAAACAAACAACACAGAAATCAGATTTCAAAGCCAAAAGCAAAACAGTTTCATAAAAATTCATATATGAAGAATACTGAGACATGGGATGGCGGGTTCGAAATGCCGACAGTCATTATTTCATTGCGGCCATGGAATGTGACATGGTGTCAGAATCAGATCAGATCCATGCGCGAGCTCAAACAGCGTCTTTTCTCGACAAAGCGTTGCATCACATTCACCATCAACACCTACCCTTTAAACCTCAAAGTACTCACACACCTTCTGAGCCTTCATAGCTAAACATTGGCTGCGAGTGGAGTTCATCTACGGCGGTCTCTGAAACATACTCTTTTCGAAACGCGTCGTATGTACCATGACGACTGACTGGCCTGCCAGCGTGTGCCATTATTGTTTACAATTGCGCTTTAGAAACCCCTGTGCGTGATTGGCTGAAATACTGAAGTTAACGTTGTAAAGACAAAGAAAAAAAAATGCCACTAAGCAACCACATACTTGGAATGATGGTTACTTAAAACAAGCAAAATTTATGGAAATTAATTAAATTACAAATGCTCCATTTGTCGCCATTCAGCTTGTTGTTGCAGTACTAGCTTTTAAAGTATCGTCTGCTCTATCAAGGAGGACCATTTCAGTGATTTATTTTAGAATAATAGGGTAAGTTTGAACGCGGATATTGTCACTGAGAGAGGCAAATTCGGCAATACTTACATTTTGCCGTAAAATTAAGACTTAAGTTCAGATTGTTGGTTGACTGCTTCAGAGTCCTAGCTCGAAACAAATCATCAAAATGCACTCACTTTTTCATATAAACGTCTTGTACAAACTGATGCAAGTTCAGTTCTGACATACCCAGGATGTTTAATAACAATCACATTTTCAAAGTAAATAGTTACAGTTGACAGAATGTTTAAAACTGTTAGCACTGGGTGTACGTTTAGAGGATTCTGGAAATTTGTTCCATGACTTTAATTGTCACTAGACTGGACTACATGTCGATTTTTCCATTGTAGGTACGAGGTCTTAATCAAAGATTTAAAGTAAATAAATTTTTAAAAAGAAAAGAAAAAAAAAAAAAGAGATTGAACACTTGTTTGTCCATATATGAAGTACATTTAATTATTCCGCTAATTTTGTTTGC
This sequence comes from Conus betulinus, assembly GCA_016801955.1. NCBI lineage: Eukaryota > Metazoa > Mollusca > Gastropoda > Neogastropoda > Conidae > Conus > Conus betulinus. The sequence continues at coordinate 927,460 of JADBJO010000058.1, forward strand.
TTTAGTGCACATGTGTATCATAGAACTGTTTGCAGTCAAACTCGACGCCAGCATCCTTTTCATTTTCACATTTAGAAAGCACAGCGAACGTTTGTCATTCATCCATATTCAAAATGGTTTTCCTTTCCTATGTGCAGTAGGCCTACTTTACATGTTCTAGATGACATTACAATACGAACTCCGTTTATTCAACCATTCTGTCAAGGCATTTGGATATCTCTTTGTATTATTCTGAATATTGACAAAAAGGTCAACGAATAATTTAGAAAGCCAGTTTTTGTCAGTATATAATCTTCTCCTGCGAGAAGAAAAAATGTCAATATTACCGTTAATTCTTTACTACCTTCGGAAGTTTTTTTTTTTTAGTATGTATTATATCCGTGTAGTATTTCGCTATTTCCGTATTTGAAGACCAGTGTATGTGACTGAATATATAATGTGGCAAACGCATGAACCTAATACATGACATGACTGAAAGAACTCAACACAAAACTGATTAGAGGCACACATTCTGCATGCTGTCCAGTGCCTCTGTGCTGCTGCCCTTGCTTATTGCGAGGAGAGGACAACCGACAGTGAGTACGGCTTTTGCAGAAGCAGAGTCGTAGAATGGAGCAGCCTGCAAAAGCATCGTCACAGTGACATTCGTAGAATCATTCCACTCCACTATGGTATCATTGACTTGGTTTTGGTTTGCGCATACACACACATACACGCACGCGCGCGCGCGCGCGCGCGCGCGCACACACACACACACACACACACACACACACACACACACACACACACACACACACACACACACACGCCCCTACGCACACACATGGGCCAATGCCCACACATCATACACACACGTGTACATTCACACACACACACACACACACACACACACACACACACACACACACACACACACACACACAAAACCATGGTAGGTAGGTAGGCACTCGAGGTCTGATCAGCGCGTTTTGGGCTAATGCGTAGGTCAGACATCCGCTGGAGTCGTGGCCACGATACCCTCTTCTTCTATTGTCTCATCTTAGTTGTTAATTCATTTATCCATCAACTTCAATTATGCGTAGTATGGTCTCAAAACTTAGCAGATGTGTGTGTAGCGTATATGGACTAGTCTGCACGCAATGACGCCTCATTGATGAAAACTGAACCAGGTTTTGGCTTCTGCTCTCCTGCCTCCGTCAGTCTTATCCCCGTCCTCTCCCCCTTACACCCCCCCACCCCCTTTTTTCACCATATGCAGATTCGTCGCCTCTTCCCTACTTGAGAATTCATGCAGACATACTCCATCATCCCCCATCTCTCCCATCTATGTTTTCGCTGGTGCAACGCTGCATGGGCCTGGTTCAACATCGATCTTGTTAGCCAGTCCCCTTGACACCCGATTCCTCCACCTCTCCCTCAAACAGTTTTACGACTTGTGGCAGCTCCACACACAGATGCACATTGGTCTTTGGATCCTGTGAGAGACCGCCCTTTCTTCGAGTTTTCTTTCTAAAAAAAAAAAAAAAAAAAAAAAGAATTCTGGAAGCCCGAAGTCACCGAAATGCAGCAGTCTTCAGCCTGTCACTGAAGCTGGCTGCCAGAACCATGTAAGAACAAATAAACAGAAGAAGAGAAGTACAGTCTTGAGGAACTACGTTCTGCAGCACAAGATCGACGGTGAATTTTGGCACTAGTCGTCCCCGGACCGAGGGAATTTTGAGTGAATTTTGGCTCTAGTCGTCCCCGGACCGAGGGAATTTTGAGTGAATTTTGGCTCCAGTCGTCCCCGGACCGAGAGAATTTTGAGTGAATTTTGGCTCCAGTCGTCCCCGGACCGAGGAATTTTGAGTGAATTTTGGCACTAGTCGTCCCCGGACCGAGGGAATTTTGAGTGAATTTTGGCTCCAGTCGTCCCTGACCGAGGGAATTTTGAGTGAATTTTGGCTCTGTCGTCCCCGGACTGAGGGAATTTTGAGTGAATTTTGGCACTAGTCGTCCCCGGACCGAGGGAATTTTGAGTGAATTTTTGGCTTCAGTCGTTCCCGGACCGAGGGAATTTTGAGTGACTTTGGGCTCTAGTCGTGTAGGACCGAGGTCTGTATGGGGTCCTGACGGTGGAGGTGTTGCACAGTTGCAAGAGTTATGTAGGTTGGTCGGGGGAGGGGGGGGGGTGGAGGGGAGGTGCGACTGCCCCCTTCATGGCGAAGCGGATCGTTCCTCAAGGCCAGCAAGTGCCATGGCATGGTTGCTGCCATTTCCCAAGTCTCTTTTAGGACCACTTTATAAACAAACATGACTAAATGGTGTCAGTGTGTATAGAGCCGCTCTAACGGACAGTCCTCTTGTCAACATTGTGGTCTATGCCAGCCATCGCGCTGGAGGTTTTAAGTGGGTCCCGGACTGGGTCCTGGTCTCTATGGGCCCAGCTCCCGTTGACAACTCCAAGGGTTGTTGACTTTCGTTTTTTTTCCTTCTTTCGGTGCTTTCCTCCGACTTTGGGGGCGGTAACAAAGGAGATCCCTCCTTGATCTGTCTGCTCAGTAACTGTTTACTCTGGGAGCTCGTCCTCAGTGCTACCGTAGATATCATAGTGCAGTCCATTTTGCATTGTTTACAGCCTTTCTATGTGGTTCCATTTTTGTTGGTCTTTAAAGTTACGCACAAATTTTTCAGCATGTGGCAGCGATCTGTCACTGTCAGGGTGGCCACACTCCACAACTAGAATTTTGCACTAAATCCATGTAAGCGTTTTGAGGCCTACCCAAAATTTGAGCCATCATTTAATGTTAAACCGATAATTGATCAAAAGAACAACTCCCCACCGATTATTTCCCTTGTTTTGGGGGGATCTTCACCAAATGAAATCACAATCTTCAAATACATGATCTTCCCCTTAGTTGACACATATTTCAGGTCCTTTGCACTCACCCGTGACCCAGTCTTTGCGCCAGCTCCAAGAGCCCCAAATAACCCCATTCCTTTGATTTTAATTTGTCTGCTTGGAACCACCTGGCTTGTACCTTTGATGGCCTTATGAAAGAAAATGAGGAGTGTCAACTTCATGCCATAAAAATTCTCAAACAATCTAATTGCGCCAGTCTGTAAATACTTTGACTCCTTAAGCAAGGCCTTGGCGCATTAATTTTTAGTGTGGAGCCAGTACACTTTTATTATGGGGAAAGTATCCGGAGCATGCGCATTGTTCTGGTATGCTGCTTCCTTCATGTACTTTTTTCTATCTAAAAAGTCAGTCCGAGAGGTTTTCCTCTGCTAGTGGTAACCATTTGTAAACGTAGTACTACCTGCGGCGCATGGGGAGTAAACCCAACAAGAAAATCCGGCCTGGTTAGGGATAGGCACCGCCAGATTTGACTTTATGCCAGAAACCACATGGAAGAAGAAAATACAGAAATCATACTGGATCAGTTGAAATCCAGGTTAACAATGACCACACCATCAAGTCTCCTGCCCTCTCTCTCTGTCTCTCTGTCTCTGTCTGTTTGTCTGTCTGTCTATCTGTCTGTCTGTCTGTCTGTCTGTCTGTCTGTCCCCCCCCCCCTCCTCTCTCTCTCTCTCTCTCTCTCTCTCTCTCTCTCTCTCTCTCTCTCTCGTGATGTGGCCGATTTTTGTGGCACTATAGCACACCTCAGTTCGGCCAGGTAGGGGTTCATATTGAACTCTCTCTTGTTGACGAGCATCACAGATGAAAGTATGGTGGCCTCAAAAATAATTTTGTCGGCCCGATATGGCGCTAGCTCTCTGAGAGTCAGTCTAATGGCCAATCAGATTTTGTAACCCGTCCTTCTATTAGAGTCCATGATGATTTCTACCGGGTCGTTGGGACCAGCTCACCAGTTGTAAGACGGTGCGGGATACCGTTCGAGACACCTTCTGCTGCGCACTGCATCTTCCCCTGGTTTGGTCACCTCCGCAGATGCGTCTGTTGTGGTTGACTCTCGCAGCTAACCACCACTAACCTGTTCAGTCCCAGTGGCCTAAAGAAACGGACTACACCCCTGCGTTTTTCAGGACAACAGCGCTTTTCCAATCAAGAGATCGAGGTTTGACTGTTCTTGGATTTCTTCTTCTATGATCTCCAGGTGAGCCACGAAGATCGGTTTCTGTGGCGCTGGCCAATCTTTTCACAGATCCATCTGCTGTAAGGGTGCTGAGCGAAGCACCGTCGTCCTTTTTATTGCCGGATAAGCATTCGGATCTGTTCGTCCCGTAGAGTAGAGTAGTTCCAGCCTCTCCAGCGGTACCATTTCTCTCTTTGGAGGACGTGCCTCGCTCCTGTGTTGGTCGCACTGTTGGATCTTCGTGCGGATCCGTGACTGTCTTCGGATGCTGAGAGTTCTGTGGACAACTGGATAAGATCCACTCTCTTAAAAATGGTCGACAGACTGGATATCTTTTGACGCCGTCCGATTATTATTCTGCTTGCTTGAATGGCACAATGGGATGCTGGCACCAGCATGCGCTTGCATCTCTTCGTTTCCTGCATCTAGAGCATTCACTCATCAATACACCAATAGTCGTAGTTGTCAAAAGACATTCGTATATTCAGAGACTAGGGGCCGGAATAGCTCACTGGTAGAGCGCCGGACTCGTAATCTTGGTGATCCTGGAGTTGCGGGTTCGAATTTCCGCCGGGGCGTTTCGGTACAGAGGTTTTTTCCCCCCTCGGATTGGTTCTGACTCCATTTCCCACACACTCCTTCGAATGAGACTATAAATCGAGGTTCTGCGTGCGAACGCTCGCATAATATCTTGCACTCGCGGAAAATCCCATCACCATCTTTCAGAAGAGAAGGCCAGTTTGGCCGTTGGTATGGATGACACACGTTACACACAGCATGCACCCTGCGTGAAAAATGGAAAGAATGAAGGAAGTGAGGAAACTCAGTGAACGATATTGAACAATATTGACTAGATGACACGGGAAACGACTGAATGAAGCGCCAGCTGGCAGCTTTTCAGTCGGCACTACCGAGGTAGGCAGCCCGTTGTGTAAACGAGTGTGGATTGTAAAGCGCTTGGA
>JADBJO010000058.1:937500-942500 GCA_016801955.1 Conus betulinus
GGGAGGTACCGAGTTCGGAATTTGAACAGAGTCACGTGTTTATGCACATCTAGATTTTGTATCTAGAATTCGGGATCAGACCTTGTAAGATCTAGATTAGGGACCGAAGAGAAGGGACGGGGCGCGAGTCTGCCTGAACTGCTGTCAAACTCGCCAGATCACCATAAAGGTTTGACTGAGATTGCTGCGGTCACAGACTATTTTTGATTATATCCAACAAAGATTCATTCTGTAAGGTGTGACCAAAAAAAAGAAACAAAACAACAACAACAACAACAAAACTGACATACATTACCTCACCATATACTTGAAACAACAACAACAACAAAACTGACATACATTACCTCACCATATACTTGAAAAAAAAGTACCAAATTTAAATGTTACGAGGAATATAAAACATATTACGAAAAAAAGAAAAGAATAGAAAAAAAAGGTATATAAAAAAAACCCTGGGCATATGAAAATACGTATGAAACTTTTTTTTCATGGATTTGTGTTAAAAAGAAATCATTGGTCGGTAATTTTTCCATGCAGCATCAAACTTGTTTAAATCGTTGTTAATCTTAGCGTTTTACAGTTCGATTTCAAGTCTGTCGCTCAGCTATGCAGTCGCAAATGGTGACCATCAACACCAAAATGCTGTACACAAATTTTCAAGGTACTCACTGCGCTGTTCATAAGATCAACACAACTGCTAGAACTTCAGTTAAAGGCTAACCACTTGCATGATCCTTGAATAATATGTGTGCAGTAGTTGTTTGAAAAACCTAATGGTGCTACTGCTGCCATTGGTACTGCTGCTTCGACAGTCTTATTGCTCTGCAGCTATTGCTGCTGCTATTACTACTAGTACTACAACTATGCTGTGACTGCTGTCACTGCCACTGCTACTTCTGTTATTACTGCAGCCGCCGCTACTACAACTACAATTACTGTTCCGCCTGGTGCTATTATCATTACTACTGCCGCTGTTAAGTACTACAGTTGCTGCTGCTGCTGCTGCTGCTGCTAGTAGAATGTGCTACTATTGCAGCTGCCGCCGTTACAACATCCTATCACTATGACTATTTCTCCCCCTTCCTCTTCCTACTAAAACTACTGCCGCTGCTAGTACCACTAAAATGTCTTCATTACCACTTTGACCCGCAGCATCATCGGCCAGTTTGTGGCAGAGGCCTTGGTTCGGGACGCCCCTGTCGGGGTCCCCGCCGTCGAAGATGCTGCAGTAGTAGCCCTGGGGACACACCAATGGGTCTGCGTCAGGGTCCACCGGGGTTGTGCTGCAGGGCTCCTCTGTGCGTCGTGGAACAGAGACAGAGGACAGATCAGACGGTGAGTGTTGTTAGCTGATGGCTGCAGTAGAAGCTTATATCGCACAGTACTAAACGTTCTCTGCACTGTTCTTTACCATGCTATAAACTTATCATATTGTCGCTAGTGGGCTGTACCACAGTTTAAGCTTACTGTGCGCATTGTACGGTGCTTAAAGTTCACTGCACTGTTCTGTACCGTGGTATAAACTTATCATACTGTCGTGGGCTATACTGCAGTTTAAGCTTGCTGTGCCGCATTGTACGATCGTAAAAGTTCACTGCACTGTTCTGTACCATGGTATAAACCTACTATACTGTAGTGTACGGTATACTGCAGTTTTTAAACTTACTGGTTTCCAACATTTGATCCCTCACGATGTTTCGTCCCCATTTTATATGGACTTATCAGATCACATAGAACCAATCGTTTACTAAACATCCGTTTCAAAGAGTGCTGTTGTTCTGCAATGTTCGGAAAAAAAAACTGCCATGCCCTGAGGATCCTTGAACACCCTGGATCTGAAGAGAGAGAGAGAGAGAGAGAGAGAGAGAGAGGAGCACGGATGTGACGCGCATGAAGTTGAACCGCAGCGCCATCTACCTTCATTTGCCTCATCCGGTCCCGTAACCAGCCAGGACAGTCCTGTCAAAAACAATAAGCAGTTCATTCAAAGAGTTGAAAATATTGCAACGTAAGCGAACAATTACACATTTTTTAATCCTGGTCAATAGAAAACAGTCCAGCGTAAAAAATATTACACATCTGTTATTGTAAGCGTTCACACCGTTTTGAACGGGCAAGAACGTCATGGTCGTTATTTCATTGTATATTTATTTATTTTCTGCTTTGATTAATTGCGTTTGTTTCCGGGGAGTTAGCAACTTTACGTAAAACTCGAAATATGGTTCCGAGATGTGTGTTCTACAATTGAAAACCATGCTACGCGCTAGGAGAGTAGATAGATGCATGCGTACGTGCGTGATCACACTTTTTACTGTGCATGTGTCTGCATGTGTGTCAGTCTGTCTTTGTGGTTTCAGAATGACTCTGACATGCATAAATTGTAACAAAGACTATTGAATCGACCACTCGATTGAAAATAAATGAGGGAGAAACATTCACACACACACACACACACACACACACACACACACACACACACACACACACACACACACACACACACACACACACACACAACCTGTCATCATCATCATTATCGTTGTCATCGTAATCATCATCTTCACTGTGACTCAAACCAAATCTCAAAAGCTCTTCCTTAGAAACTTCTTTTATCGTACGCCAAGCACACACCCCCGTGGACGTACGTGTGAATGTTTCTCCCTCATTTGTTTTCAATCGAGTGGTCGATTCAATAGTCTTCGTTACAATTTATGAATGTCAGAGTCATTCTGAAACCACAAAGACAGACTGACCTGCACACATGCAGACACATGCACAGTAAAAAGTGTGATCACGCACGTACGCATGCGTACACACACACGCGCGCGCGCGCTCGCTCGCGCACGCACGCACGCACACACACTCTGCAAGGGAAAAAAGGTGAAAAAAAGCAGGGTGAAGACACGATGTAAAGCATCAGCTGTACGTCGTGTGCACGCATTGTCCAACATTGATCAACAATCTGAAGTGATTTCTACAGGCTTTATGCGTCACATTGCCCCAAACTGATCAACGATCTGTTGTAAGTTTGTAGAGGGCTACCTGAACTCAGTCTTCTCCTGGGCTCTCGAAGCCAGTCCAGGACTGAAACAAAGAACTCACGTTATTAGAAAACAAAATAAAAGTAAAACAAAACATCACAAAAAAACAAAACAAAACAAAACAAAACAAACAAATGAACAAAACAAAAAACGCTCGTTTAAATGGCATCACACACACACACACACACACACACACACACACACACACACACACACACACACACACACACACACACACACACACACACATGCACGCACGCACGCACGCACACGCACGCACACACACACACGTGCACGTACATGTGTGTGTGCGCTGGTCGATATTACTTAGGGAACTAAAGAAAAAGAACAAACCGACTCTCTCTCATTCGTTCGCAGGGACACTAAAGACACACACACACACACACACACACACACACACACACACACACACACACACACACACACACACACACACACACACATAGAGACGCGCGCACACGCGGTGCGCGTGCACGAACGACTGCACATACACTACACTCATACTCTCACCCACCCCCCACTCCCCCCCCCCCCCCCACACACACACACACACACACACACACGCACGCACACACACACACACACACGCACGAACACATGCACGCACGCACGCACGCCACACACACACACACACACACACACACACACACACACACACACACACACACACACGACTAGTAAACGTACAAGCCGGCGGGGCGAGAACAGGAAGACAAGTGTAGATGCAGCCATTGTAGCAGCACTTTCGTGTCCCTGACTCCCCGCATTCCCGATCGGAATGACACTTCTGCGCACGACAGGATCCTTCCGGAAGCGTGGCTGGCACAGGGGGACATAATTCTCTGCCGGCTGGTCAGCCCCCTGGTCGCCTTGGGGCTTGTCGTAAACGCTGACGTCGTCATAGAATATCTGGAAGGGAAGGAGATCAAAAGTCAAATGAATAAACCCCGTGGAGTATTTTAGGCCTGTATTTCATGAATTGAAAAGAAGCTTATTTTTCCTTGTCTTTTTCATTTGTTGATGTTGTTGTTGTTGTTGTTGTGTTGTTGTTTTCTTCTTCTTCTTCTTCTTCTTCTTCTTCTTTCTTCTTCTTCTTCTTCTTCTTCTCTTCAATACTGTGTTGCCTAGTTTTTGAACTACGGAGCTCATCAAACGGACTCGCAGACATTTCTGCCATCTGACATCCCGGCCTAGACGCTGTAATCCCGGTCATTCTGGCTCTCAGACATTCTAGCTGAGATACCTAAGCCTTAGGCTGTCCAGCCAGAGCATTGTTGTCTCGGACTTTCCGGCGATAGCCTACATTCCGGTCCAAGACATTCCAGCCCTGGACATTTCAGTTTGAACATTCCAGACCCCCGGCAATCTGGCCATGACATTCCGTCTTGGGTAACCCAGCCGAAGACATTCCGGCCCTGGGTGTTCCAGGTTTTGAACATTCCGCTCCATGACAATCCGGCCAGGACATTCTGGTCTTGCTTGATGATTCCGGCCGAAGACATTCTGGATCTTGACATTGCAGCCTGGACATCTCAGCTCTGGATACTCCGGCCGCAAACATTCCAGCGTCTGACATCGCAGCTTTGGACATCCCAGCCTTGAACGGTCCGGCTTGGACATCCTGGTCTTCGACGTTCTGGTCTTGGACGTTCTGTTCTTGGAGGTTTTGGTCTTGACATTCCGGTCTTGGACGTTCTGGTCTTAGACTTTCTGGTCTGGGACGTTCTGGTCTTCGACATTCTGGTCTTGGAGGATCTGGTCTTAGACATTCTGGTCTTGGATGTTCTGGTCTGGAGTTCTGGTCTTGGACGTTCTGGTCTTGGAGTTCTGGTCTTGGAGTTCTGGTCTTGGACATTCTGGTCTTGGAGGTTCTGGTCTGGGACGTTCTGGTCTTGGACATTCTGGTCTTGGAGGTTCTGGTCTTGGGCGTTCTGGTCT
>JADBJO010000058.1:947500-950000 GCA_016801955.1 Conus betulinus
TTCTTCAGTTTCCTGAGAGAGAGAGAGAGAGAGAGAGAGAGAGAGAGAGAGAGGAGAGAGAGAGAGAGGAGTAAAAACAAGTGGAATAATTTTCTTGAAATTTTTCACGTGTAAGCGACAGTTTTAAACATAAAAAGGGAGAGAGAGAGTTTTGTGTAATATGTTCTGATGAGGTCTTTTTACATACATTAAAAAGCATGATCTATACTTACGAGCCTATATATCTATATATATAGATATATATATATTTGTGTATATGTAATATGTATGTATGTATATAGGTATATATATATATATATATTAATATATATATATATATATATATATAAAACCGACATTTTTTTCTTTCACATACTTACCCAAAATAAGTTTTTTTTTTTCAGTATGTGTAAGAAAACTTAACCCAGCCGTCAGGGTTGAATCAAACTTGGCATGACCACACCTTTGCTAATTGAGACACAACTTTACTACAACAACAACAATAACAACAACAACAACAACAACAGCAACAACAACAACAGCAACAACAAAAATCAAGCGAGCTTCCTTCGTTTGCTGAGTGAGTTATTTCCCTCGAGTAACGCATCATGTGTGTTGTTCGGTTGCTGTCAATCAGTTCACCTCCCCCCTCCGGTCGGTGCGGTATAATCATGCGTTTCAACTTGGACTCGCTATGGACACTCCCAGCAGAGTCAGGACCGGCTCTTCACACCAGCTGAGATAAAAGGGGGTTTCCAAAGTAAAGCGGGTAACATGACAAACATGCTTTTTTTTTTTTTTTGTCTTTGGGGCCAGCCGGAGTGGGGGTGATGGTGGTGGTGGTGGTCCCAGAGACCCACCCCCCTCCCCCTCTTCTCATCCGGCTGTGCTTCGTTCTGCAGCTTACCAAAGAGACTTCCATCACCAGGGATGGATGACCTGCTGCTGAGACCTCCGGTTAGTTTTTACCTCCGGCGGGTACGGAACCAGCGGTTAATCAGGTCGTGCGTATTACTTTGGTTATAAAATCAATTAAGCGAGCAGTCGGACAGTGACAGTACAAAGGAAACAACTACCACAGGCGGAACTTCCAAAAGGCGGGGAGACAATGTGCACTGAAAGATATCCAGGTATCCCCCCCCCCCCCCCCCCTCCCCCCCTTCCCTCTCCCAACCTTTCCCGTGTTTACTGTCGTCTGCTGTTTTGATGCCTTTGTGACCATTCTTCTGTCTTTGTTCGAGAAGGCCTTTTATGCTTTTTCTCCCTCCTCCTCTGCTCGCAGTCATAACATGTCAGCTTTGTTTGGTTGTTGCCACTCAGGTGACAAAATTAATGAAACAGCATAGCCTAGATATCAGCAATGTTGAGTGGTCTATTCTGTTGTGTTTGTTCGACCATACAAGTTTTTCGTTTCTTTCTTTGTTGTTGTTGTTGTTTGTTGTTGCATTTCAGCCTGAACTTTAAATAATAACAAGAAAAATGTTTTAAACACCTCACAGCAGCCGCAATGAGATGTGATTAAGTGATTTTTGAGTTTTGTGAAGAGATAAACATTTTTCATCTGATCTTAAATTTTACGGAAGAGAGAAAAATCTAACGGAATGGCTGGTGACGTCATCACGGCCAGTTCTGTTTGTCTGAACTTGGAGATGTCAAAAGTTTTGCTTTAACAAAATGATCTTTATACATAGATATTATGTCTAGTTGTTGGTTTCTTTGTCAGGACGGGAACTCCCCCCCCCCCCCCCCCCCCCCCCCCCTTTATGGCCCTAGAAGAACCCAGTTTGGTCGGCGGACCTATAGTAATAAAAATGACTGAAGAAGGCGTAATATATAAGCCAAACCGGCATGCGTGTAAAAAAAAGTCTGGACAGTTTTTTTCTTTCTCTTTTATTGGCAGCCACTGCTCTTTAATAAACCGGATTCACGGTGTATCATATGCGGCCGCCGCAGGAAGGAAACGATCCAAGTTATCTCCCGTGCCCAGGATGAGTGCCTGGCTTTTATCTCGGGTTATTTTTCATGGGCTGTTCTGGCTTCGGTAACGGGCAAGGTTATCGCAAGGACGATCAGATTATTATGATGTAGACTTGGCAGAGATGGAAAATAAATCTGGCCGAAGACTCCTCTCTTTGCTCTCCCCCCCCCCCCCCCCCCCCCCCCCCCCGCCTCTGCCCTCTTCCCCCCTCTTTCCAATTTTCCTTGCTCCTCCCCTACCACTTGCTACCTCCCCTCCTCCACACATTCTAATCTCCGTCCGTTTTCAAGCGGTTTTGTATTTTTCATGTGTGTGTGTGTGTGTGTGTATGCGCGCGCGCGTAAGAGAGAGAGAGAGAGAGAGAGAGAGAGAGAGAGAGAGAGAGAGAGAGAGAGAGAGAGAACGGCTTGCTGATAACCTCCCCTGTATCCATCACGCTTTCGGTTTTCACATCACCATCAGTGGCGGGTGTGGACCACAGACCTCTAAAACGTCTGTGGTGTGTGGTGGAATGATGCCAAGCACGCCCAGCAGACAGCTGAT
>JADBJO010000058.1:952500-955000 GCA_016801955.1 Conus betulinus
AGTACAGGCGCACCTGAACACGTGTCGGTCAGTTTCGTTTTGTGGATCTGTAGAAGTCCGCCCGCCAAGGTTAGCTGGTGGAGAAGAAACAGTCCTGGTGCCTCGCACATTTCTACCACTGCAAATACCATTGCCATCTGTTTGCCTTCAGTCTGTTCCGCGGTGTCCCTCCCCTCCTCCTCCCCCCCCTTCCCCTTTCCCCTGCCCCCATCCACTCCTCCCCATTCCTTCTCCGTCGCATCCCTCCAACGCCCTCACCTTCACCGTGTTATCATCACTGTCTGCCGACGTTGCACGAGAGAGAGAGGTCTGCCCTCGTAAATTGCCGTGCACCCGAACTACCGATATAAATTGAGCTAGTTTGACATGAATAGCAAGTTAGTTTCAAAGTGAGGTGACTTGAAGGCGGAAACTGAAACAATGAAGGACAATGTGAATGAAGGACAATGTGAACGAAGATCGAGTAATCACGTGTCTTCCCTTATTCGGCGCAAGATGGGCGTTGAGTGAAAAAGAGGCCGCTGGGAAGGGGGGAGGGGGGGGGGACCATAGGAGTTAAAATTATAATGATGACAGTAATCATTGCTGTTGTCTCGTTCGTCATTTCTTCAGATGGATTCCCCCGTCTCTTCGACAAGGGTGGCAGTACGTCGCAGGTCCTCCAGTCCTCCAATAATCATAATGATAACAATAATGATAATAGTAATGACAGTGATGATGATGAAAATATGAAAACGATAAAGGGAGGATTACTACCACTTTTGGTGATCATATGACAATAGTAGTTATAGTATTAATAGTGGCTATACATAAAAGGGGTAAGGTAAGGTAAGTTAATGTTGCTTATAGCCCAGACGACCTCAAAGGGCCGTATCAGGGCTGTCACCGCGTTGAAAGGAGAGGGTTTAGAGGAAAATGGAACAGCATTCTGTTGTTGTTGTTGTTGTTCGTAGAAATAGAAATGATTAGTGAACGAAATGATATAAAGAATCAGAAAGTGAAGCATGAATACCGAAATGTGTCACCTATACATTGTGTTGGTTTATTCCTTTTCTTTGGCGTTATTGAATTTTTTTAAATAAATAAATACAGCTTACTTTCTGTGGATGAAAAATAAACTTGCGATGTCAAGACATTTTTTTCTTTGTCTGCAGACAGAATTGATAATGTGCAGCCTGGCCCATCGACAGGATCAGTAATAAATAAAGTAGAGTCATGAAAGAGCTAATAATGTATAGTATATTTATAGCGTGAAGCAATATGAAAGCCAACTGATACAAATTGATCATATGTAGCCTACCCGAAAGAGCTGATATCATATAGCCTACTGACAGTTAATGATGTATAACCAGCTGACAAAGCTGATGATGATAATAGCTCACTGATGGAATTAATTCTTCTTCTTTGCGTACGCCTTGGTCTACACGGTCAGTCCGGCCCTTGAGATGAATAGTGCCGTTTTTCTACAGCTCTTGTAGACTGCCGTAGAGCTTCGTCATTAGAGCTGCGTCTGATGGCCACACCTCTCTCCTTGCATGTTCATGTAATGGGCATTTTTGATGCACATGATCCGCTGACTATTCTTCTTCCTGCCCATAAGGACAGACTGAAGAAGGCAACACCTTGAGCTTTCGGCACAAGTGACCGTTAAGTCTGTTGTGCCCGGTGCGGAGCCTCACCAGGACGCTTTGTTGCTCTCTGGACAACAGATGATAGTCATCCTTGGTGTCCTGGGCGGTGTGATAGTCCGGATGATGCTTTGCATCTCGCTGTAGGTGATGCAGTTGTCATACTGCTCCTCTTGAGCCCCCCCCCCCCCCCCCCCCCCCCCTCCGCTAGGTGATTAGCCGACTCGTTGCCTGGTATCCCACAGTAGACTGGCGTCCACTGGAGCACTACTCTTCTGTTAGCAGCTACTTTCTGCAGTGCTTCGCTGACACTTGGGAGTTTGCTGTTATGAAATGTCTGCAGAACAGAGAGACAGATGAGAAGACTAGCTGACAGATATCACTGTCTGTGTTCTGTGATGGAGGCAGCCTGCAGGAGGGCTTGTTCTTCAGCTTTGTAGTTTGTGCAGTGCTTTCATGTGGCAACACTGCAAGCTGTGGTCTCACCATTGGAGAATTTGGCAAGGATGCCTGCTCCTCCGTCTGCCACGGCATGAGTTGCTGACTCGTCGGTATAAACGTGAATCCACGCCTTCTGAGGGTAACGTTCAGCAAACATAGCAAGAGTGAGGATCTGTTTTATTTTCTTGTCCTGTCCTTGCCCAGGGATGAGACCAGGGACAGTGGTGGAGACCCTGATGTCAGACTGGTCTGATGCCCAGAGTTCTGGAGTGTTAGATATGATGTCTCCTGACAGAGTTATATACAGAGTCTTCTAACAGTTAACAGTCTATAGCCCACTGACATTGTGGATCCATGTCACAGCTTACTGACAAAGTTAACATAGAGTCTATCGCACTTCCAGTTCTGATCATCCCGGCTTAGAGTCATCA
>JADBJO010000058.1:960000-962500 GCA_016801955.1 Conus betulinus
CACACACACACACACGCACACACGCACGCACGCACGCACGCACGCACTCACATTCCACAAGACCGTCACCTGTGTTTTTGTGAGAATCACCGAACGTCTGGCTCTGGCATCAGGAGTGGCATCTCGCTGGTTCAAATGTTTACCTCAAAATAAATAGAATAAAACAGAAACCACGGTCCCATTTCCATTTTCTATAACCCACTGCCAAAAGCGACTTATTTATTTATCTGTTCATTATTTATTTTTCGGTGCATTAGAGAATTACTTTTAAAAAAAAAGACGACTTCAAAAGGATAAACAAGACTGTGGTAAAAAAAAAAAAAAAAAACCGCAAAAACAACAACAAAAAACCCCTTTAAATTCTGAAACGAGAAAAAGAGAAGGCTGTTTCACTGTCCCTTTTCTGTAAGCTGGTGCCAAGTAGGGCGTCTGTTTTAACCATTCCAAAAAAAAAAAGCGTTTTGTAAATTCGTAAAAACACAGAAAAAAAAAAACAAGACAGAAGGACGAGGACAGAAAGAAAGAAGAAAACAAAGAAACGACCGAGGAAAGAAACGGAGAAAAAAACGAGGAAGGGGAAAGGAAGAAACAAATAAATAAAAAGGGGAAGAATTTCGCAAAAAAAAAAGAAGAGAAAGAACAGAAACAAATGTGTGTGTGTGTGTGTGTGTGTGTGTGTGTGTGTGTGTGTGTGTGTGTGTGTGTGTGTGTGTGTAAAGTATTAGCGATGTCATTGCAATGTTAGAAACAGACAAAATGCGCTTTCAATCTGTTTGATTTATCCCCCCCTCTCTCCTTCCCTCTCCCCCAGTTTTAAGTTACAGTCAGGAAATATCTAAACCATCGTTGCTGGTTTTATTGTATTACTGACACATTGTATGACATGATTTTAACAAATATTCGATCAAGAAGAATACAGTGTATTCATCTTAGACGCCCTGTTTAGAGCGTAGACGATAGTGATAAACAGAGTCTGTAACAACCGAACATTTGAGAGGCTTGATGCTTTTACACAGCGTCGTACGAACGAGAGCCTGTCAGAACCCCCCTCCAGCACTCCTGCGTCACAGCACACATCAAAAGCCCGGTAATTCAATTAATTCATCTTAAGGATATGTTTTGGCTCTGTTGTATGTCGACCTGTTTTTCCATCCACAAACCCTCAGATCTTCCAGAAACGTCAGTTGGCTCTCTCCTCTTCCCCCCCCCCCCCCCCCCCCCCCCCCCCCCCCCCCCCATCTATCCCCGCGTTCACCGTCCAACCCTTCCACTACCTCATCATCCCAACTTTTGAGTTCGGACTTGTCTGCAAAGCTCGTGCGAGTCGACTCAAAGAGTAAAGAGTAAGGAACATCGCCCGTCCGCACTGTCGTAGATCTGCTGGCTGTTATAAAACAGAGAGAATTAAGATAGGGAGAAAGGATGAGAGGGAAAATGAAGTTGAAAAAAAAAAAAGTGGATGGATAGATGGCTGTCAGTCGGTTTGAATTTAGTCGAATCTCTCTCTCTCTCTCTCTCTCTCTCTCTCTCTGTCTGTCTGTCTGTCTGTCTGTCTGTCTGTCTGTCTGTCTCTCTCTCTCTCTCTCTCTCTCTCTGTCTGCCTGCCTGCCTGTCTGTCTGTCTGTCTCTCTCTCGTAGCGTTTGTTATGCAGAATCATAATGCATGGAATATGTTTCGTATGGACCTATGGCCTAATAAATTCATCATCATCATCATCATCATCATCATCATCATCATCATCATCATCATCATCATCATCAATAGTTTCTTCTTCTTCTTCTTCTTCTTCTTCTTCTCTTCTTCTCTCTGCCTCTTTGTCTCTGTCTGTCTGTCTGACTGTCAGTCTCTCTCTCTCTCTGTCTCTGTCTGTCTGTCTGTCTCACTCACTCACTCTCTCTCTCTCTCTCTCTCTCTCTCTCTCTCTCTCTCTCTCTCTCTCAGTCTGTCTCCCACCCATTCCCACCCCCTCTCTTCTTGTACATTCAGTTCAAACACAGAGTAAACCATGTGAGTCTGTGTCATCACTCAGATTTGCTTTGTCTGTATGCCATGCAAGGTCAACTGCTTCGAGACCCAGCCTGACATTTTTCTTCGGACCAGCCCACCCCCTTGAGGCACTTCTACCCCAAACCTGTAAAACTGACTGCTGCAGAGGTTTGCCATGCTACCACAATCCACCCCTTCCCTATCCTCTAACCACCCCGTCACTCTCTTTTCGCAGAATCAGTCTGATTACAAATTATGAGTATTTTTGTTTTGTTCGCACACAAACTAAAGTTTGTATTGCAGAGGTTGACGATGTTGAGGTGATTGATAGTCAGAGGTGCTGGGTGACGGATTTTAGAAGTCTGTCACGGGTGTGCATGTGTTTCGATGTATTCGCCTAGCGAAGCCCGTCAAGGGCGGGTGCATTGCTTTCGGAAATGTTTGGTTCTGTGTGGTTTGTGTGTGTGTGTGTGTGTGTGTGTGTGTGTGTGTGTGTGTGTGTGTGTGTGTGTG
>JADBJO010000058.1:970000-972500 GCA_016801955.1 Conus betulinus
CTTTAAACTCCAGTTCCTTTGTTTTCCTTAGCGTAACATACTCTTTACGTGATACAGCGTATTCTTCTCTTTTCTTACTTTTATCCTTGGCTGTTTTGCATCTCTGAAATCTTTTTAATAACCTTTTAACTTCCTGTTTCTTTCGTTCGCACTCATTATCAAACCAGTCATTGTATGTTCTGCTGCCTCTACAAATAACTCGAACCATACAAGCTGCGGCTCCGCACAAAGCACTGACAAATTTATCTAGACTCTCATTCACGTTAATTTGTAATAACTGACGCGCTTTCTGCATGCTGTCTAGAAATTCATCACATTCAAGTTCATTTTTGAATATACCAGCATATTCATCAGCCCAAACAATTTTTTTCTTCACATTGTTTCGGCTGAATACCTGTTCTCTAGTTTACAACAATTACTTCTCCATACTGTTTCAACTGGTAAATGCCATGAATAAATGCAATCACAATGTGTAAATCAAAGTTTGACAACAAGCCATTGTGAACCAGTACGTAATCGATTACACACTACATCCGTTTGGAGACACAAAAGTATATTCACCTTCACTATCACCATCACAAAAAGAGAGGAGAGAGAGAGAGAGAGAGAGAGAGAGAGGCAGACCGACAGAGAGAGGGAGAGAGAGGTAAGGTAATGTTGCTTATAGCCCAGCCGACCGCAAAGGACCACATCAGGGCTGTGAGAGAGAGTCAGAGAGAGAGAGAGAGAGAGAGAGAGAGAGAGATTGAGAGAGATATGCGCGCACATGTGCGCTCGCACAGACAGACAGACAGTCAGACACACACACACACACACACACACACACACACACACACACACACACACACACACACTGAGGTACCCCCTGTGGACATAGAATAATCGGACCAAAGATAGTTCGCCCTACGGTTCGTAGGGCGTACAGTCTTTGATCGGACCGACGATGAGATTATTTCCACTAAGGCAAACCAACAAAAGGATCGTATGGCAGTTCATTTACATCAAAAAGTCGCAAGTTTGCTGTTTTCGTAAGAATAGTAATCATAATCAAGAAAAGCAAAATAATGGCTGCTTTGAAGTATTACCAATAATGATCATTGCAAGAACTTTGAAAGCACTTATAATTTAAAAAAAATGTTTAACTTCCGCAGCTTATGTACTTTTAGGGCTGTGAATGTCCGAGGTTCACCGTGTCTATGGCACGGCATGATGGAAGGCGGCGCCCATCCCTCTCTTCCGCCGCCTACACCTTCTCTGAACTGAATCAGGGTACCCATTTACTGCTGTTGTGGAGAGGGCTTTAGCAAAAAACTAAGAATATGGGCTTCAGCAAAGAAAACTAAGAATATGGGCTACTCTCTCTTCTTCCATTGCCATTATAACCTATGAAAGTTCCAGCAACGTACAAATCCTGATTCTAATCCTGAGAAGATTTTCAAGCCGGTAAAAAAAATCGGCCCAACATGTGATTCGAACTCACAACCGTCAGCTCCGCAGGCAAATACTCAGACCATTTGGTTTTCGGGTCCCGGTAAGTTTCACGTAAAAAATAATTTTTACTGGTTCTGGTGCTGTTTAAAACATCCTATATAGTGAGTCTAAAGGGAAAAAAAAAGGTATCATTCTAATTACTCGTGAACAGGGAAACCAGCTCATTACGCCTGTTATTTTAAATTTCTAGCATAATGTGTGTTTGTCAAAGAAGTCTTTCTGAAAAGTCCGAAAGTCCCCCGCACTGAGTCCAGTAATACCAGTGCGCGTACACCAAAGTTAAAAGTACCGGTTTTCATGGAACATAATTACTGTTTTCGTGGTGATTATGTTTTATGTCATATTAGACCAGACTGCAACAAGACCAAACATTTGAAGTAATTCTGAAGCAACAACGCCAGCACATACTTGTGAGCGCCCATGCGCGCGCGTATGTGCGCGAGCGCACAGAGAGGGAGAGGGAGAGAGAGAGAGAGAGAGAGAGAGAGAGAGAGAGAGAGAGAGAGAGAGTAGAATCACTATATTTTTGAAGAGAAATTGATCGTTTTCACCGCAAAACCATTTAGTATAAATTCACGAGGAGAAAAAAAAAAAAAAAAAAAAAAAAAAGCTGCTGTAAGTTGGGTGTTGAGGGTTTGTCAGGGGCAACAAGGACACAGCAAAAGAACCAGCCAGGAAAAATTAAAACAAGCAGGTTTGTTTACTGAACATACCAGCGCTACTATATAGCCCTCCCCCTCCTTCGCCCGGCCTGTTTTAAGCTTCCACTCCTTGGTGTGGTAACACACCTGTAATTCGAGCAGCAAGCTGTGAGGAAGCTTTCGAGTGTATGTGGACAAACGCTACTTGACTGTTCATCAGATATATTTATGTGATTATTGTTATATGTCTGAAAGTAGATAGATTCCTCTTCATGAATTAAAGTTTCCACTCCTTGATGTGGCAGCACACCTGTAATTCGTGCAGCAAGCTGAGTAAGTTTTCGTGTACATGAGGACAAACACAACTT
>JADBJO010000058.1:982500-985000 GCA_016801955.1 Conus betulinus
CCAGGACAGTAAACATTATAGCTCATCGTACCCAGGATCGTAAACATTATTGCTGATCGTCTCCAGGACCGTAAACATTATTGCTGATCGTCTCCAGGACCGTAAACATTATTGCTGATCGTCTCCAGGACCGTAAACATTATTGCTGATCGTCTCCAGGACCGTAAACATTATTGCTGATCGTCTCCAGGACCGTAAACATTATTGCTGATCGTCTCCAGGACCGTAAACATTATTGCTGATCGTCTCCAGGACCGTAAACATTATTGCTGATCGTCTCCAGGACCGTAAACATTATTGCTGATCGTCTCCAGGACCGTAAAAATTATTATTGCTGATCGTCTCCAGGACCGTAAACATTATTGCTGATCGTCTCCAGGACCGTAAACATTATTGCTGATCGTCTCCAGGATCGTAAACATTATTGCTGATCGTCTCCAGGACCGTAAACATTATTGCTGAATGTCTCCAGGATCGTAAACATTATTGCTGATCGTCTCCAGGATCGTAAACATTATTGCTGATCGTACTCCAGGATCGTAACATTATTGCTGATTGTACCCAGGATCGTAAACATTATTGCTGATCGTACCCAGGATCGTAAACATTATTGCTGATTGTCTCCAGGATCGTAATACCCATTATTGCTGATCGTCTCCAGGATCGTAAACTTTATTGCTGATCGTTTCCAGGATCGTAAATTTATTGCTGATCGTTCCAGGATCGTAAACTTTATTGCTGATCGTCTCCAGGATCGTAATCATTATTGCTGATCGTACCCAGGATCGTAAACATTATTGCTGATCGTCTCCAGGATCGTAATCGTGATTGTCTCCAGGATCGTATTGCTGATTGCTGATCGTACCCAGGATCGTAAAAATTATTGCTGATCGTACCCAGGATCGTAAACATTATTGCTGATGTCTCCAGGATCGTAATCGTTATTGCTGATCGTACCCAGGATCGTAAACATTATTGCTGATCGTACCCAGGATCGTAAACATTATTGCTGATCGTACCCAGGATCGTAATCATTATTGCTGATCGTCTCCAGGATCGTAAACATTGCTGATCGTTTCCTGGACCGCAACCGTTTTTGCTGCTGTCTTTCGGGATCGTAATTATTTACTGACAATCTCTTTTGGGGTTGTAATCATTGATAATCAACTTCTACCAAAGTCATTATATTTCACCGCGGACTTCTCTTTGCGGTCAACATCTTATACCGCTCACTTCTTTTTGTGGTCGTAATCTTTTAATGCTCACTTCTTTCAGGGCCGTAATTTTTTTTTTTCTTTTTTTTTTTTTTTTTTTTTTTTTTTTTTTTGGCTGCCTTCTTTGAAGGCGGTTTTGTTTTGTTTTGTTCGTTTGTTTGTTTTTGAAATGCTGTCTTCCTCGAGGATCGTAGGCTTTTACTGATGGCTTCTTCGCGGGTAGTAATCTGCTGTAATGGTGACCTCTTCCAGGATAAATGCATTGACCATTCTTCATGCGTCATAAAACAGATGCCGTTGGCCATTTTCCAGGACCATGGTCATCGGGGGACTGGACAGTCGAATGGTTTCTACTTTTGTCGACCACGCTGGACGCTTGAGACTTGGATTCCGGCATCATCTGGTTGGTGAAGGTGTACGTTTGAAGGTGTACGTTTGTTTTCCTTTAGCCATGTACGTTTGTTTCCCTTTAGCCCATGTACTTTAGCCACACATCTGAGGACTCCAAGCACCAGAGGCAGGTGATTCTGGTTGGACCTCAACCAAAGTTTGTTTTTGTATGTTTGTAATGTGGAGAGGAAGGAGGCTGGATGATAACTTAATTCGATAAGCTGTGGCAGGGAGAATGATGGATGGGGCGTTTGCAATAATGTTTCTTTCTTTCTTCTTCGTTTTTTTTTTTCTGTCTTACTTTCCATACTAGGAAAGACCACCAACGCTTCTCTACAGCCCTTTTTATCGGGCTCCTGCACGCCCAGGTACAAACAAAATTGTCCTGCACAGCCTCCACATTGGCAGTCCAAAAGGAGAAGTCAATAATATGTTACCTGGGTCGTCACGAGGCAACCCACCAAAGGAGACACCACACTGCTGTTGAGTCATTTTCGATGGCGTTCAGAGGTGCTTGCTCTGATTCAACATTCACAGGACTGTAAGAACTAGCCCCTCCTCATTGACGACCTTGCGCAGGGAACTTACTTGGACCTAGAAGTTCTCCACGTCCGTCCAACATATGAGGTAGTGTCAACGACCTCCACATGGATCGGTCACCGACAGTCGGAGTTTGGATGTCGTCCCCGTACCTGGAGGACACTCACTGAAGTACACGCTGGACGCTGGACGCTGGACGCCAGAATCATGCTGGAAGAACCACCATTGTCAATATGACGTGAACCAGCACACGCTGTGACAACCGTAGCGCCTGTCATGTACGCCAGAAGCACGACTGTCTTTACAGCGTACACATACGCCACTACCCCAGCTCACGCGGATTACACTTCTTCTCC
>JADBJO010000058.1:997500-1002500 GCA_016801955.1 Conus betulinus
TGTTACAGTCTTTCCGGATGGAGTGGAGTGTTAAAGAGATCCAAACACCCCCACCCCCAACCCCGTCCCTCCTCAAGTGATCCAGCCAATGTCATCCGTCAGCCATATTAAAAACTGGAGATAATCTGCACAAGCGTAAGGTTAACGGGTTGTTGTCAGGTGGTGTGCAGTGAGTGGGACTGTTGAGACTGCCTTCCTCCATCCCCCCCCCCCCCCCCCGTCCCCTTCCTCCTCCCTTCCTGCGTGCACATACGAACTCTCCCCTTGGATGGTTATCTCCCCTCAACCATGGACATAAAAAAAAACTGATTTCAACCCACCCAAACCTAACTGTAATATGCTATTGTCTGGCTGGTGTTGGCTGAGTGTTAAGATTTCAACACCCCCACCCCCCCACCTACTCCTCCTCCTCCTCACATTCTCCTCGAACTATAGCGGAGGAAAACACACACACACACACACACACACACACACACACACACAACACAACACAACACACACACACACCACACACACACACACACACACACACACAACACAACACAACACAACACAACACAACACACACACACATACACAAAACACCACACCACACCTACACATGCACGCATGCACACACGCTATTCCATCTGCGGAATCACCATTACCGGATGCGAACGTTCAACGCTACACGTTGCGCACGTTGACGTGGTAGGTTCGTCGAGTGGCTGTACGGATCCATCCGGGAATCGAACATGGCGTCCCTGTGGCGTGTTCTGGTGGCCTACCAGAAGATCGTCACCAGCATGGAACACATCGGCATCGAGCGGGCCCTCGGCACCGTCTTCTTGTGGAGGTAAGATCCGGCGTGGGGAGGTCGTGAGGGCATCCCATGTGATGTACCACTCACAATGAAACGTGTGTTTATGGAGTTGTTTGGCACTTGCGTGATGTCACAACACTTTCCAGCAGACTCCATGAAAGTCTTGTTCAGAAATGTTCCGCAATATATGATTTTTGAGTTTCTGAAATAGGTAAATTTTTTTCCGATTTAAGATTTTACTAAGGAAAGATTTTAAACAAAATTCCAGAGACTGGCACATACATGATGTCCGACAGAAACACTTTACTGCAGACTCCATGGAAGTTTTGTTCAGAGATGTTTCACCTGACGCGATTTTTGAATCTCTGAAAGACATCAACATTTTTTTTTTTGATCTAAAATTTTACAGAAAAACGCCTTTAACAAAAATTCGGTGGTGTTTTTTGTTTTTGTTTTTGTTTTTGTTTCGTTTTTGTGTGTGTGTGTGTGTGTGAGATGAGTTTTAATGAGTTGTGTATATATTTTTTTTTTTCCTTTTTGAGAATTTACTTCAAAGGGTAACCGTCCTCATATGACCATTCAAGGTCGGCTGGGCTGTAAGCAATGTTTTCTTTCTCTCAGTGTGGAGGTGGGCGTGGTTTGGTGTAAAAGTTGTGCAGTGTCGGATAATCATGTGGTGTCATGTGGTGCGGTGATGTGATAGAATGGGAAGCAACAACCCCCATCCCCCTCCCCCGCTTAATTCCTTCTTAAACACATGGGTTAATGGAGCGGTTGTTTTGTCTCCACCACCACCACCACCACCACCACCACCGAGAAACGTAAACTTTTGATAAATGACCTACCCAGGGGCAGCTACCGCCGGGGTGGCAAGAGCGGTACAACTACCGGGTGAACATCTTCAAGGCCAACTACCGGTCCGCCGTGTTCTACTCGCACGTGATGGGACCCATGTACGAGCAGCTGGTCAAGTGGAACGGCGTGGACCGGGAGCAGGACCCAGTGACCGTCATCATCGACTCCTTCCGCCACACCATCCAGCACTCGCACGTCGTGGAGGCCTCCATCACCCACGGTGGGTGTTCGTCAGTTTAAGGGCAATTCACACCGTGTTTTTCATAACGGCAATTCACGCCGTGTTTTTCAGTTAAAAAACGTCTGTTCAAGTTGTGTTCTTCCGTCCGTCTAACGTCTGTTCACGTTGTGTTCTTCAGTTTAACGGCTATTCGCGTTTGTGTTTTTCAGTTTAAACGTGCATTCACAGTGTGTTCTTCAGTTAAACGGCTATACACATTGTGTTCTTGAGTTTAACGGCTATTCACGTTGTGTTTTTCAGTTTAACGTCTATTCACAGTGTGTTCTTCAGTTAAACGGCTGTACACATTGCGTTCTTCAGTCTAATGATTAGTCACATTTTGTTCTTCAGTTGAACGGCTATACACATTGTGTTCTTCAGTTGAACGGCTATACACATTGTGTTCTTCAGTTTAACGGCTATTCGCATTGTGATCTTCAATTAAACGGCTATACACATTGTGTTCTTCAGTTTAACGGCTATTCACATTGTGTTCTTCAGTTTTAACGGCTATTCACATGGTGTTTTTCAGTCTAATGACCATTTTACATTGTATTCTTCAGTTTAACGTCTGTTCACAGTGTGTGTTCTTCTTCAGTTTAACGTCTGTTCACAGTGTGTTCTTCAGTTTAACATCTGTTCACATTGTGTTCTTCAGTTTAACGACTATTCACATTGTGTTCTTCAGTTTAACGTCTGTTCACATTGTGTTCTTCAGTTTAACGTCTATTCACATTGTGTTCTTCAGTTTAACGTCTGTTCACAGTGTGTAATTCAGTTAACGTCTGTTCACAGTGTGTAATTCAGTTTAACGTCTATTCACATTGTGTTCTTTCAGTTTAACGTCTGTTCACAGTGTGTAATTCAGTTTAACGTCTGTTCACATTGTGTTCTTCATTTTTAACGTCTGTTCACATTGTGTTCTTCAGTTTAACGTCTGCTCACAGTGTGTTCTTCAGTTTAACGTCTGTTCACAGTGTGTTCTTCAGTTTTAACGTCTGTTCACAGTGTGTAATTCAGTTTAACGTCTGCTCACATTGTGTAATTCAGTTTAACGTCTGTTCACATTGTGTTCTTCAGTTTAACGTCTGTTCACATTGTGTTCTTCAGTTTAACGTCTGTTCACAGTGTGTTCTTCCGTTCAGCGTCTATTCACATTGTGTTTTACAGTTTCACATCTATTCACAGTGTGTTCTTCCGTTTAACGTCTATTCACATTGTGTTTTTCACTTTAACGACTGTTCACATTGTGTTCTTCATTTAACGTCTATTCACATTGTGTTCTTCATTTAACGTCTGTTCACAATGTGTTCTTCAGTTTAACGTCTGTTCACATTGTGTTCTTCATTTAACGTCTATTCACATTGTATTTTTCAGTTTAACGTGTATTCACATTGTGTTCTTCATTTAACGTCTATTCACAGTGTTCTTCAGTTTAACGTCTTTTCACATTGTGTTCTTCATTTAACATCTGTTCACATTGTGTTTTTCAGTTTAACGTCTATTCACAGTGTGTTCTTCAGTACGTCTATTCACATTGTGTTCTTCGTTTAACATGTATTCACAGTGTGTGTTTCAGTACGTCTGTTCACATTGTGTTCTTCATCTAACGTCTATTCACATTGTGTTCTTCATTTAACGTCTGTTCACAATGTGTGTTCTTCAGTTTAAGGTCAATTCAAGGTGTGTTTTTCAGTTTAACATCTATTCACAGTTGTTCTTCCGTTTAACGTCTATTCACATTGTTTTTTTTACACTTTAGCGTCTGGTCACAGTGAGTTCTTCAGTTTAACGTCTGTTCACATTTTATTCTTCAGTTCAACGTCTATTCACATTGTGTTCTTCAGTACGACTATTCACAGTGAGTTTTTTCAGTTTAACGTCTATTCACAGTGTGTTCTTCATTTAACGTCTATTCACAGTGTGTGTTCTTCAGTTAAAGGTCTATTCACATTGTGTTCTTCAGTTTAACGGTAATTAACATTATGCGATCTTAAAAAAAGAAAAGCAACAATAAAAAAACAACCACAACAAAGCAACGATTGAAAAAAAAAAACCCTTCCAAGTTATATGAAATACAAAGATTCAACAAACTACGCCTCCAGCCATGATATGGCCCTTTGTGGTCGGCTGGGCTGTAAGCAACATTATCAAACTGCACCTCATTACAGGTAAGTGAAAATCGGGCTGTGAGTCAGTGCTAATCGAGTCTCACATGTTAGGCGAGCAATTACTTAAAATTGTATCCAGTGAAGGATTCAGAGAAATCAGGGATAAAAAAGCTTCAAAAGCTTACATTTGATAAATGTGTGCGTTGTTGACATCTTGTCACCACAAATGCATTTGACGTCATTTAGTGAATTTTGTTATGAAAGCCTTGTTTTAAGTCTGTAAATCAAAGAAGTCATTGATCTGACATGATATAACCCACAGTGCGTTGGGGGGGGGGGTGGGGGGGGGGGGGGGGGGTTATGGGTTTGTCCGTGTGTGGGGCGGCGGGAGGGGGGGGGGGGCTGAGGGAGGAGGAAATGCGTAAGTGAGCTGGAGGAGAAGGGAGGAGGGTCGGTGGATGTGTTGGCCAGGCAACGTTCTGACGCAAGTCTGGCTGTCCATCTGCGCAATGGCACATTGGCTGCATTTACTCGAAACGTTGAATAGTATCCCTTTGAGCTGTTCGCGGAGAGGGAAACAGGATGGCGGCGAATGTTGTCAGGTTGTGTTTTTCATGTTTGAGCGTGTATTTGTTTTATTTTATCTGTAATTTTTTCTCCAGCTTCAATAAGACCACTATCTAACTGATTATGTTGAGATCCGTTTTGATCATATTAATGTGTAAGACCGTTCAAAAAGGGGGAAAAAATTATCGCCAACAGTACCTGAGTTATCTTTTCTTCGAATGGCCCTATTGTGAGAAAATATTGTTGCTAAGGCAGAGTCATCTCTTGCCAAACTTTATTGAACACGGGTTTTTTTTTTTTTTTCTGGGCAACCCGCTATGGGCCCCCTGTGACCATCATTATTGATTCCCCCGGATATGTTGTCCAGCACTCCCATATTGTGTGTGTGTGTGTGTTGTGTGTGTGTGTGTGTGTGTGTGTGTGTGTGTGTGTGTGTGTGTGTGTA
>JADBJO010000058.1:1005000-1010000 GCA_016801955.1 Conus betulinus
TGGCCGAAACCATAGATTAATCTGCTTCTGAGTCTGTTGGCAGCAGTTTTCAGTGTAAGGAAATTTCTCTTTCAACCCAGATCCAGATGCTGGCGTCAAGATCCTGTCTCTCTTCACATTTGGTGGGAGCCGGGTCAAAAGGGGGATAACTTTGTTAGCGCTGGACGTCATCCAGTATGTACATCCTCACGACTGAACTGTAGGTCCTTGAGTGTATTTGACAGGGTGAAAAGGTTATAGGTATGGCTGTCTTTGACCATCAGCCTCTGTGTGTGTGTGTGTGTGTGTGTGTGTGTGTGTGTGTGTGTGTGTGCGTATGTGTATGTATGTGTGTGTGTGTGTGTGTGTGTGTGTGTGTGTGTGTGTGTGTGTGTGTGTGTGTGTGTGTGTGTGTGTGTGTGTGTGTGTTGCGCGCATGCGTGCGTTCGTATGTGTATGAGTGTGTGTGTGTGTATGTGTTGTGTGTGTGTGTGTGTGTGTGTGTGTGTGTGTGTGCGCGCGCGCGCGCGCGCACACACATACGTGTGTGCATGTATGTGCGTGTATGTGTGTGTGTGTGTGTGTGTGTGTGTGTGTGTGTGTGTGAGTGCGCGCGCGCACTCGAGTGTGTGTGCATGCATGTCTTCCCAGGCCCGGGAGAAAGCTGGACGCCCTGCAGTACCACAAGGTCCCTGCCACGGTGGCCAGCCGGCTGCGGCGCGGCGTGGGCTACAGCGCCGACTACTTCAAGTCCGTGACCGTCATGTTCGTGGACGCCCACGACCTGGTGGTGGTCCTGAGGGAGAACTGCCCCGGCGAGGTGGTCCGCATGCTGGACACGGTCAGCGCGCGATTGAGCAGCTGATGGAACAGTACGAGGTCTACCCGACCTACATCCTGCAAGGCTCCTACATGGTGGCTTCGGGTAAGGATGGTGCTGGTTGGGGGGGGGGGTGGTGAGTTGGGGGGCAGGGGATTGGGGAGGATGGGAGAAAGGGGATGGCTGTGCGGAGTGGTGTGTGTGTTGTGTTGTGTGTGTGTGTGTGTGTGTGTGTGTGTGTGTGTGTGTGTGTGTGTGTGTGTGTGTGTGTGTGTGTGTGTGAGTGAGATAGAGAGAGAGTGTGTGTGTGTGTGTGTGTGTGTGTGTGTGTGTGTGTGTGTGTGTGTGTGTGTGTGTGTGTGCTACGCGCGATGTGTGCGCCCGCGCGCGAATGAGAGAGAGAGAGAGAGAGAGACGATGCGGTGGAGAGGAGAGAGAGATAAGAGTGTGTGCGCACGTACGATGTGTGTATGGCTTGGGAGAATTAACAGTGTGTGAGCATTAATGGGATGTGGATGGCTTGTGTGGAATTGCACACTATATATATATATATATATATATCTATATATATATATATATATATATATATATATATATATATATATATATATATATATATATGTGTGTGTGTGTGGGGGGTGCTTGAGGAGGAGGAGGAAAGGAGGAGAAGCGATAAAACTTCTAGCATTCTGTGATTACATTTAAACATTTGCATTTTTAACGCCCTCGTTTTCATCCCATCTGCCCTGTTCCTCTCTCATCCTTTTTCACACACCCCCCTCACACCCCCTTTGGTACCCTGTTTGAAATCTTTGTAACTCATTTTCGCAGTGACTAAGGATTTTGCTCATTGACTTTAGTTTTTTCTCTGCGTGTATTGCCTTTCTCTTTAGTTTGTTTGTTTAATTTGTCTTGAAGGTCGAGACTCGTGACCTGAGCGTTCCATCAGTGGCTCCGTATCTTCTCGTTCATGTCTCCTCTGTGTGTGTGTGTGTGTGTGTGTGTGTGTGTGTGTGTGTGTGTGTGTGTGTGTGTGTGTGTGTGTGTGTGTGTGTGTGTGTGTGTGTGTGTGTGTGTGTGTGTGCAGGTCTGCCGCTGCGGAACGGGGGTCGTCACAGCGCCATCGTGGGCAACCTGGCCCTGGCGCTGGTGGACATGGTCCAGCAGAGAACATCACCGTGGGACGACACTGCCTGGCGCTGCGCGTGGGCCTGGACACGGGTCAGTGACGGGGTCAGGGTTATGATGAGACCGTAATGATGAGGGGTGGTGATATGACGATGAGAATGACGACGACGACGACGACATTGATGATGATTGATAAGGTCGATGGTTACAATGATGATGGTGTGGGGGATATGATGACGGTACTGATGGTGGTCGTGGTAGCGATGGTGGTAGTGGTGGTGGTGATGATGATGATGCTGGTGATGCTGCTGCTGATGATGATGATGGGAGTGGTGAGACTGTGGAAAGAAGGACGACGATGATGATGATGATAAAAGTGATGATGTTGATGGTGATAGCGATTAAGATAAGGAATATGATGATGACACTGATGGTTTTTTGATGATGATGATGATGATGATGATGATGATGATGATGATGAGACCGAGAGGAGGAGGACGACGACGACAACGACGATGATGATAAAAGTAAAAATGACGATGACGATGATGATGATAGACGTAGTGCAACCGAAAAGCACCACTGCAGAGATAACATCGTGTGGACGTGGACATTGGTTGGCGATGATGATGATAGTGCTAGATGCTTAGTGCAACCGAGCAGCGTGACAGAAACTGTGGACACGAACATTAGTTGGTGGTGACGATTGTAATGATGGTGATGGTGATGTTATAATCAATTTCCGTTTAGTTTTAAAAAGTACCACTGAGTTTGAATTACTGATGTTGATGTGCATGATGATGATGATGTGTTGATAATGATGATGATGATGACTGTGATCATCATGATGGAAGACATAGTGCTACAGGGGAAAAAAAAACTTTTGCACAATATTATCTTGAAATGGACTCTGTCGAGTGTGATTTTGATGGTGAGGGTGGTGATGATGACGATGGTGATGACGACGACCTCGAAAGAACTGACGCTCCAAAGGCATGAACAGGGGGCGGGACTGAAAAAGGCACTGTTCCGGTCTAAGTCCCTTTTCATAATCACAGATTTTGATTGCTATTATTGTTTTTCGAAGGTTAGAGGGGAAAGAGGAGTAGGGATCGGTTGATTAAAGATATATAAAAGAATATTTTTTTTCTTATGACAAATGATTTTGACAATTTGAACAATAAAGAATATTTAATAATAGAAAAGAAAATCAAAATAACGCAGAATTTTGAACTGAAAAGATACTACAGGCCATTTCCTATACTCAAACTGCTAACCTGACCCGCCAGACTGGTTAGAGGTGACAGCTGGGTACGGGTAGCTGGCCCTCGTGCGGCTCACGCACAACCGCGCCAGAGCTGAGAGTCGCCAATAGAGGTGTGCGTCCCAGTGAATCCTTCTCATGGGTCAAAAGAGGTCACAACCCGATCGGTAGGACTTATAGAAGAATCTCGAACAAAAATAAAAACTAAGCCAAAAAAGGGGAAACAACTGATGGCTGACTGGCGCGCTCTACAAATGGAGTACGATGTGCTACATCGTGCCCCGTTCCCCTGCCCCTGTTCTGTGCATCCCCCCACACCCCCTACTTTTTTTTTTTGGCAAGTACCCTCATCCGTCAACCCGCTTCCCTTCTTCCCCGTTCTGTTTCTTTCACTCTCCTCTCCATCGGCGCATCCCCCCCCCCACTCCCTCTCCTCCGTGTCCCATCAACTTCTTATCCGCATGTCCCTCCATCTGCTCATTCTATGGTTACTAGATCTCTTTAAAAACTGTACCCTCCCCCCCCCCCTCCTCCATCATCCTTACTTTCTGGACACATTGATCTGCCACTGACTGATGAAGAGGGATAGGGGGGAAAGCGTGTACAACTTTGAATACTACTACTTGTTAAAAAATTAAATAAAATAAAAAATAATAAAAAATAAAAAAAAAACTAGATAAAACCAATTAAAGAAAAACGCCAACTGGACTCTGTAAGAAACTTTGACTAACTAATCTAAGAAACGAATAATCATTCAACATTTTAAAGAGTGATGACGTCGATCTATCGGAAGTATTACCACCAGCCATGACAATCAAGTTCTTTGTTTGGGGGCAATGAATTAACAAATGTGAAACACTTAGTGCATTTCCACACATACATCTAACATTTCTACTGAATTTTGTTTTTAGTGAATTTAAACGTAATCTGTGGATTAAGCTTCTTACCTCTCTAGGTATATGAGTTAGATAAGTTTTTTTTTGCTGTTTTATTCTGTGTTCCAGAACTGTATGCAATACAGTTATGATAGTACTGAGATTCCGAGTTCTTTAAGGATTGTTGGAAGCTTTTCTCAGTCTGTTTGTCAATTAAGGAAAAGCATTCTGAAAGATCTAAAGGTATATTAGTGAAGTTGTGCTTTCCATATTTTCTAGCTGCTCTTTTTGCTGCGTGATCAACCTTTTCATTTGATACAATTCCACTGTGAGATGGTACCCAATATAAACGTAACAGTGATCCCTTTAAGTGATAACAGATGAATGACATGGTTAATTTCTAATATAATCTCAAGTCGATTTTTTGAATTTTGGGACTGGAGGGCATCCAGAACCGATCTGCTATCAGTACACACCAGAATTCGACAAGAATTTAGGGGAAATGTAAAATGAATTCCAAAGACATCAAAATGGCAATGAGCTCTGCACTAAATATGGACAGATTTTTACCAAGAAGATTATAGAGTTTCTCTACATTCAAATCTGGAATAATAAAAGCAGCACCTGCTATGTTATCGTCTAAAATTGAGCCATCAGTGAAAATCTTCATATAATTTCTGTAATTTTCATCCAGATGATATTGACAAATTCTTTTAATATATAGGGGATCTTTTTTTTTTGATATTTCATTGGAACTGATATCAAAAGAGGCTTTGTTTTGCTCCCACTGGGAATTGGTGAAAAGGATGGTTTAGAAGAAGCAATGTTAGTGATTTCACAGTCTATGTTTTGATTGGAAATATAAGACTTAATAGTTTTTAATGATTGGATTTCTCGCGCTCGTTTAGCAAAATCTACTTCAGATTTTAAAGAT
>JADBJO010000058.1:1015000-1040000 GCA_016801955.1 Conus betulinus
GTGTTATAGCCCGTAGTAACAGCTATAACGGTAAACTAAAACATCGGGCATCATCCGTGACCCATAATGAACATACCTACAAATTTTTCAAAAAGATCAGCCAAGTACTTTCTGAGAATTCCATAAAAAAGAAAAAACCGTTATGGTAAACTAAAACGTCGGGCATCATCCGTGACCCAAAATGAACATACCTACAAATTTTCAGAAAGATCGACAAAGTGCTTTCTGAGATATTCCATAAATAAGGAAAACCGTGATGGGACGTTATAACCCTTAGTAACGGCTATAACGGTAAACTGAAACATTGGGCATCATCCGTAACCCATAGTGAACATACCTGCTAATTTTCACAAAGATCGGCCACGTACTTTCTGAGATATTCCATAAAGAAGAAAAACCGTTACAGGCCGTTACAGCCGTTAGTAACGGCTATAACGGTAAAATAAAACGTCGGGCATCATCTTTGGTCCATAACAAAGATACCTACAAATTTTCAGAAAGATCGCCCAGTAGTTTTGTCTGGAGCGAGTGGAACACGTTTTGACCACGGACGGACACACACACACACACACACACACACACACACACACACACACAGAGTATTTCTTCGTTCCCATTCTAAAGTATTCCCTGTTCTGTAAGAACTGGGAGTACAAAAAAAGACCATTTAAGAAGCTGAGGAGACAAATTACCAGGAATTCGTTTAGAGTTAGAATGCTTATTTATTGTGTCTCCCTTTATATTTCCCTACCATATCCATACTTGTGGTGCGCTTTTGTCGAAGTAATGTTCAGTATTGGCAAGTTCATGGCGATTGTAGTTGGATGGCTTTGGTGATGCTGTCCCGAGGGAGGACGCAGATTCACGCTGGTTCTCATACGAAATAAATCACCGTCATCTGTAGAAGACGATGCTGAGAGTGACCTACGCATGTTTGATCAAAACAAATGCACTGGAGAGACTTAGCTATAGCACAGGGTATCCTTTCGTGGATGCCTGGTAAGAACGTGATATTGATTACTCTCCGTGAACTACCAGTGCCGAGGCTACAACAGAATGACTCTTGTGTGTGCAGACGTGTATCAGGCAGCCTGAATGAATGGCACGATAGAATTCAGGTTGTTTTGCTCTTTGATTTATTTGAACAGAAACGGTAATAAAATACGTAGACATTGTTGTGTATCCACCAAGTCCCGAACGGGACGAAAGAGAGGAAACGGTGTGAAGTTTGCGATGTATGGTGATGGGTCAAATCAACTGTATCGTGATGGGACGAATCAACTGTATTGTAATGGGACAAATCGACAATTGGCTGTGAAGGACGCAGCGTGTGCTCGCTCGCAGGACAAGGACTTGAAGCGAACGTTCTGGCTGGAAGGAGTGACGGACAGAGAGGAACTGGACAAGATTCTGGCCAGGAGGGTGGACCCCCATGCCGAACCATTGCGCTTGAGCCCACGGGTAAATACCTTGTCACTTGTCTCTTTTTTTTCTTGTTTCTTCTTCTTATCATCGTCGTCGTGTGTCATCATCATCATCATCATCATCATCATCATCATCATCATTTTTGTTAATTAATTGATTAATTAATTCATTCATTGGATAACCGATTGATCAATTCTAATAAACAAACAAAGTAACTAACTGACTAATTTGTTATTTATTATGGTATCTGCCTATGTAACAGCCTTTCTAGCATAGCATTTATTCTCAATGTAGCTGCTAATTGTTTCCTTTTTAATGGTTTACTCACGTTTGTTTCAAAGTGAGTCTGTAATCATCCCGTTACAGTCCCCCCCCCCTCTGTGTGTGTGTGTGTGTGTGTGTGTGTGTGTGTGTGTGTGTGTGTGTGTGTGTGTTTTAGAGAGAGATAGAGAGAGAGAGAGAGAGAGAGAGAGAGAGAGAGAGAGAGAGAGAGACATTATCACTGGCTTTTGTTTAGCAGTTATAAGTGCCATCATAACAAACTTGATAAGATTTTTCGAACCAGCCCTGCGTAAAGATGTCACCAAATGGAGGAGGCTGTTAATTTATGATGAATGTTTCCAGCGATACTTTGACAAAGGAAAGGCTAGGTATATTTCATAGTTATATTCAAGTGATCTTTAATTGCTTACATGAAAGTTGTAAATTAAACAACTTTACTTGTTTTCGAAGTATTAGTTACCAGTCAGTACCAACAAGTCATCCGTAAGCATTTTCTCTTTTTTTGTAGTGGATCAAACAAAATTCAGTGGGGTCGATAATCGTGGGGAAAGTCCGGATGTTGACTCTAAGAGATATCATGAGGAAAACGACAACAATGTGAACATGAACTCAGCGTTCAGCTGTTGCGTAGATATCTTCAAGTGGCAGTGTCACTGTGAAAGAAGCAACATGTATAGAATTTACAGACAGTGGCATAAGAGGAAGAGAGTCATAGTATCACTCCTACTCCTACTCTAGCTGCTAGTGATATATACCAAAGGGCGACAGTTTAACCCTTTCACCGCGAACTAATAAACAGTGCATCTCTCGGCACCGTTTGATTTTCGTGTCACTGTCTTGAAACGCTCATGAACTGGTACATATGAAAAAGTCCCCTGTTCGTCTGTTGTTAGTGACAAAAAAAATTTTTTTTGAAAGTTCGTCTGTTGTTTGTAGAAATAAAAAATGTTTTAAAATCATTAATGCGCGTTTTTTTTTTTCTCCCACTACCAAAAGCTCAGTTTTTTATGGTAATGTCCCATGATTTGATGCAAACATGCGACGTTGCACCGAGCCTGACTGTAGCTATATCGCTGCATTGGCAATAGCATAGTTAAGGGAGTCGATTCCCGATCGAAGATCACCTATTTGGTTTCAACATGAGGGGACTGTAGGCGGAAAGACCAAGACCAAATTCTGCATCCAGATCGGAGAGAAAAGTGACTGTCCGCTCGTCGTCTGTTTTCATTGTTTTGGATGTTACTGTCCAGTCTGAAGAAGACCAACAGGTCGAAACGCGACGTGTTTGTGTTGTAATTTGTTCCTTCGTTTGGCGGCCCGGCAAATCTGTTTTGCTCTAGTTACATATCCGGTCAGGCCTTCCATTGTGTGACTGCGTGTGTCACGTGCGTTGTTCATTTCCCCGCTGTCCTGCTGTCTGTTCCGCACAGGCGGCCGCCAAGTTGCAGTCACACTTTGGCATTCACCTGGACCGGCAGATGACGACGAGCTCCTGGGGCACAGTCTACCAAGGCAGCAGACTGTCCAATGCTTCCTACGCGTCCTTCCTCAGCAAGTAGTGTCGACCGCATGGCCCTGTACAAACCACCGTTGTCCCACTTCTCTCTTCCTGGACGGCCGATGTTTCAATGACCATCTCATTTGCATCGACTGACTGGGTTCATCTGGTTCGGTCAGAATTGTAATTGCACAGTGAGGTAACTCGAACCACCAACTGTCGTTTCAGAGGTAACATTTAGCCGATATTATTGTTTAACTACAGATGCTAGCACGGCATGGTATTCAACCAGTTGATTGGGGCCGTCCAAATTTAATGGATGATGATGATGATGATTTATCAGAAGAAGTAACGTCAAGGCCTCTGTGGCTAACCACTATGGCCAGTTCTACGTCATAAGGTCCAGCTTCTGACAGGTTCGATGGCGGAAGAAGAAGAGGGGAGGGGAAGGGGCGGGAAAATTGGCATTGTACATTTTAGATTCAAACCTAGCTAGGTGACAACTTTCCTGTAAGGATTTGAAGCTCCGCACAGGGACATGATATCAGTCAATGCTCATACGGGTAGCAGATAATAAGAAGGGACTGATCAGATTATTTGCCATGTGTCAGACTAAGACCCAAGGCATGGGACAATGGTTCCTGGGGAAAGCCACGTTTCAGAGAGGCTCAAACAGTGAAGAGTAGTGGGCATTGCGAAGCTGTCCCAACTGTTCAGGCATGTTACACACTGAAGCGCTCGCGGCAAAACATCGCAGGTTCGAGCCGTTGCAATGCATCATAGACTGCACAGAAACTGTCAGTGAGATCCGTCACGTGGTGTGCGGTGTTCATTATTTCACGCCTGTCTTTTCAGCCTTCCACACCGTCTCCAGAAGGTTTAGTGGCTATTGAATAAGTCAACCCGAATCGATGTTTTACTGTTTAAGACTTTGAAGCGGACCAGCCCAGTTTTCTCTTGTATCCAGGAAACCTATTTCACCTAACTACACCAAGTTGCGAAATAAGAGCATGTGCGAAATAGTGGCGTTCGTTTGACATAGCCCAGGCTGATATTATACTGACAATTCATCAACCGCTTCACCGACTATTGGTGTTTTTTCTCTTCAGGACTCAGCAGAAAATGTCTGTCTCCGATCAGCAGGAGCCGGGCCGTCAGGCCTCCATGGACGACGTGCCACCGGCCAGACATGCCTGGGACCAGCCCCCGGACTACAGGAAAGAGAAAGGCGCCGGCAGAAAGAGGGTCAGATCAGAGAGGAGGCTGCTGGGCTCCCTCTCGGAAACCGTGTCCCTGCAGAGCCAACCGCTCTACGAGCAGATTGAAGAGGTAGGATCCCACCCAGTTGAGTCGGTGCAAACCCTCTTTCAGTAACACCAATACCAACGTGGTCACACAACGCAGACCTACCGGTCCGTCAGTCTCCTCTGCTGTCATGGCAAAAGCAGCCACGAAAGACACAACCATAGACGAAGCCTGCGCCGATAACAATACTGCTGTACCGGGAGATGACGAAACCAGAGTCAGCTGTTTGTCAAGGTCCTCTTCCTTGGAGACACAGCTCACACGCAAATTTTCCAAAGAAGCGGGAGGCCGGAAAGGGTCCTGGCCGGACTGGAACACCAACAGCAGCGTGGAGACCCCGCAAAAGAACCTGACGGCAGAGCAGCAGGTGTACTCTCTGAGTGGCCTGCCGGGCACTGGGGACGTCAAGGCCAGGCTGAAATGGGAGCTGCAGCAGGCCTCCTGGTTCCTGGAGTTCGCCAGGCCTTCCTCCCACAGGACGCAAAGCCTCACCTCTGAAGAGCCGAACGAGAAAGAATCCTCAGGGACACAGCCCACGCAGCGTTGTTCTTCTTTCCCCATTGATATCCAGTCCAGCGCCTCCCAACCTGATGCCTCCCAGCCCGTCACAGATAGCCTGATCCCGACCAACCCGTGTCCTGTCAGCCTCCACCCCACTCCGGCTAACTCTCCGTGTCACTCCTTTGTCAGCGTCCGCAGCACTGCGTCCATAGAGAATCTGGATGATGAGGCTATCTGAAATTATTCATTCTTCACTGGCTTGGAACTGGTGTACGCATGCACTTTGAATTTCGCCATCAGTTTGACATATGTGTAGCTGACGTGACATAGAACATGTTCTTGAGTCTGCCTTTTATTTTGTCAGTTGTGTATTTCATGATGATTTGCTGGTAGCAGCATGTGTAATTTTCAGAGTGTTAATCTTCCATATGTGTTTGACCGATACTAGCTCAACCCTTTCATTTATTGAGTTTCCCTAAGAGTGTTATTCATATTGCCAGGAATCTTGGGATTGACCACGCTAGACAAACATTGCGGCACTGAGCATTGGATTTGCTATGAAAAAGCTAAGGCAATGTTTAAGATACAGTGTGATGAGTCTATCACTGTATATCACGATGTGAACCACCAGTATCAATCCAGATTCAGAAAGCAGGCTTGTAGGGAAACGCCAATCAAATCAGCGTCCGCCTAGTGCCGTTCCTTCCCTTGGATAGTCTTGCAGCCGCGACAGGGTGTCTAAACTGTTCTCGAGGGCAAGAGTCGCAACTCTGGTTTGACCGCAAAACAGCATTTGGCAAGGCAAGCAAAAGAATTAGAAGAAAATCTCACTCTTGAGTTTCATCAAGAGACTTGCCCAGTGTGAACAGGACGACTTCAGTGTTACGTACACCCACAGGGTCATAGCAGGTGTCCCATCGGTCAAAAGGGTAAAAAATGGGGGATGGGAGGGAAGGGGGGGGGGGGGGGGGGGGGGGGGGGGGGAGGGGGAGACTCCAGGGGAAGATGTGAAACGAAACAAAGTGGAGAAGAGGGCGATGGTGAATGGCTAGGTGGGTGGTGGCAGGATGGGGGGTGGATGATGAAATGATATCAGAATCATCTGTTGCACATCCAATGTTTTGAGTTTGGATTTTCTGCTCTCAAATCATCTAGGAGAGTGGGAGATGGCGAAGGAGAAAGGGGAGAGCGGGAGTTTAGGGGGGGGGAGGAAAGCGTGGGGAGGGGGCAGCATTTCTAAATTTGTAAATGTTGGTTTTCTGGCCTCGAATCATCGGAAATGCTGACCAGTTCACTAATCCCCGCACCATTAAGGAGTTCAATAAGCTCCCACCTGAGGCAATTCAATCAGCCTCGGTGGTGGACTTTCAGTCCTACCTCTGATCCATCCCCCCTTTTCCCACCCCCATCCCCTCCACCCCCATCTCTCCCACCCATCCCCTCCCCACCCCATGCCAAGAGTACAACCCTCCCCCACCACACTCCAAAGTAGGGCTGCCAAAGTATGGTTAGAGGTCTGAAATAGTGGGTGTGGTGGCCCCCACTTTCCCCTGTCCATGCAGTTAGGTAGTGAGCACCGACTGCATAAATTGACCCACAACTCCCACAGCAAACTGAACCCCTTTGTAGAAGCCAGAATCTTCAACTTTATGAAGGCGGGCAGATAAAGAAGAAGAAATCCCAAACAGGCGTTCGGAAGTTTTTTTTCCTCTTAATTTCAATTTTATTCAGTGTGTTGCGGTTCTGCATGAAAAAAGGAAACCTGACAAGACTGGAGAACATGCACGCTTGCACAGGTGCCCCCGTGAGTAAAAGGAGTGAATAGACAAGTGGGTCAGGCGAGGGATCAGAATAGGAGCTGTATGAGTCAGCGGATTAGAGTGTATACTACTGATTTTCTATGCAAAAGTGGAATTCTTTTTAGTGGAAAAGTCTTTTGTACTCAATATTCTCCAAAAGACAGAAAAAAATGAATACCTATTCTCCTTAAAAATCAAGTGCCCGATTGTCTGAAATGGAAAATATCTGTACATTATTTTCTGAGTGGGGAAATGTTTCTGCCTAATTTTTCTTTATACAAATGTATATTTGTGCTCAGTTTTCTTGAGTGGAAAACTACTTCTGCCGAATGATGTTTTAAGTGGACAAACATTTGTGTACATGAAAAGAAGAAAAAAAAATTGTTCCCTATTTCTCGAGCTGAATTTTGTTTTTGTACCCTTGGTTTGTAGTGAAATCATTGTGCCAAGTGATTTTCAAACAAATAATATTAGTCATATTCTCAAGTGGACTGCTAGATTTTACAAATTCCACAAGGGACAGACATAAAATGCCATCCTGTCTCTCCTTTGATTCAAACTAGATCAGAATGCTAATATTTTACTAATTTAGGGTCCGAAAGGAAGACTTCATGACATGCAGACTGGAGCTTATGTCATGCTTTTATTTATCACATGATATTGTGCTAAAACATAGTTACTCTACAAAATTGAATGTGGTCTCCACAAATGTGGTTATGTATTTAGTCATAAGTGACGCTATTCATACCAAATCTTTCTTGAAAACACCCGAGTTTTTGTTTTATCAAGTAGACAGAACTGTATGCCCACCGTCATTCAGGGGACAAACATTTATTCCTTATTTACTCATGCTAAGAAATATTAATATCTGCTTTTCTCTCTGGATGCATATTTGTGCTTAATTTCCTTCACTGAAACATATTTACACTTAATTTTTCTAAAAAAAAAAAAAAAAAATTTGTGTCCAATTTTCTTTGGTGGATCAACTTTATCCTAGTTGGTATGTTTTTCTTTTATTCTTTGGATTTCTTTTACAAATTCCATATATTTGTTCCAAATATGTTTCAGCTGAAAATAATCATGCCTTATTTACTTTGGTGGACAAATATTGTACCTAGTGTTCCTCAATAAAGAACTATTTGTGCCCAATGTTCCATTGTGTCCAGATATTTGTGCTTAATGTTTTGAAATAGACATACGTTTTGCGTATTATGTTCTCAAAGGGACAAATATTTGTGCCAAGTGTGGTTCTTAAGTGGAGAAATTATTATGCCTAAGTTTCTGTTCCTGGGATGGATTGTTGTGGAGGCAAAGGTTGTCCTTGGATATACTTGTATGATTTTATTTCGTTGTGAAGATGTGTGATCTCATACTTTTTGTTTGTGTGTGTGTGTGTGTTGTCCCTGCTCTTTGCGCTCATACAGCTTTAACAGGCTGAAGCAAGAACACATGTGGAATTTCATCATTTATCATGTATTTTTCGCACCATTTTGAGAAATCATAAACATTTACATTCCATCTTTCTTTTTCTATATTCATTTTCTTTTTAATGCTGTATCTGACATCTCTACTTGCCACAATAAAGAGCCGTCTGGCCTACGGCAATATGTGTGACTGGTTGAGCTTTAGTTATGAATTGAACCTTACTAAATTACAGCGCTGTCTCTTGATATGGATGAAGAAAGTTGAGACATAAACTAAGCCATCACTACCCGATCCACACTATCGTATGTTTGCCCATAACACAGGTTTAATATATGGATGCACACACATTTTGACACAGAGCAGTCGAAAGATGAAAAATACACATTTTTTATTATACATGTGATATCAACATGACAGCAAACAAAATGGATAAGGTTTATAAATGTTTCGGAGAAAGGAAACCCCAACGAACGCTGTTTAAATACTCTGCTGTTCCTATTCTCTCAGTTCAACACAAACTATTCCTCCACTCACACTGCACTCTCATGCACTTGCACACAATGAACAGTTCCGAGTCTGCCCTTGAATCAGCAGTTTGCTGAACACTCAATCATATTAGAGTGGGATCATAAAACTGAGGATGCATATTCTGGGATACAGATTAAAAAAAAAAGTTGTTCTGGAATACAGTGTACATCTTGCATCCCTCACCACTTTCTACACATATTCATCTCTTTAACGATTACAACAGAAGTGCTTATACTAATTTTCCCTGTTTGGACAACATATTGCGCCATCATGCATTGCAAAGGTTTTGCATAAATACAGAACCACAGGCTCGGCATTACTGGCTGAGGTCTCACGTTAAAAATATGTTTAGTCTAATATGGAGATTATTGCATGCGACCGAGACCAGATGGTGAATCAGCCTCGGTGACAAAAAATAAACTGCGATCACACATGTCCTTGTGCACTACCCACCCAGACGTATTGTCTTAAGACTTCTCATTTGAGCCTTACTCTCTATCTTACAGTTTCACAGTGCCATGTTGTTTCATACGTTCTCATTGTACACTTGGCAACATCACCCTCATTCTATGCTCTTCATTCTTTTCTGAGATATTGGTATAAATACACAGGATAACAAACACCCATCATTACATTCACACACACTGCCACCCAACGCCTGCAGTTTACAAACCTCCCTTCTCACTCATAATTATGCAATAGTGATTTTGTCTCCAATCGTTCCAAATTACATTCGCAGTTTCTGTCTCCATTCAGCTTTGAACAAGTGGCCTCTGTGATCATCTTTCAGAGTGGACTGTCTTTGGTTTCAGTCACAGAGCAACATAATTTCACATGGCATTAGTGATATCATAACTGGAAATCATGTTATATTCTTTCAGTTGAACAGTTTCAACTGCCATCAACATTTCGCTTTACCCTGTCAAGCACCGTCACACACAATAACATATGGAACACACTGTGTTGTGGAATATTGTCAAGTGTCTTGAAATGAAGATGGACTGCTCTACATCATGTAACGTGGTCAGTCAGTTTTAGAAATATGTTTTGTCATGTATGCTCGTTTAAACACACCATTACCTGTGCTTGATCTTGTCGAACACACTATGTCATATTCATGATCGTTTGTGACATACAAAACATTTCCTGTACATTTAAAACACGCTGCTCCCTCTCACACAAACTCTATCTTTCAGGACATACTATGTGACGTGTGCTTGATCTTTTTGGTCAAACTATGTCACAAGTACTCTTTCTGTCATGACACCTTATTTCACATGTGCTCTTTCAAGACACATGTCTCACATGCCCCATCTTTTAAGACAAACTATAGTATGTCATATGTGCTCGGTCTTTTGAGACACACTATGTCATATGTGCTCTATCTTTTGAGACACACCATGTCACATGTGCTAGATCTTTTGAGACACACTCTGTCACATGTGCTCTATCTTTTATGACACACTATGTCATATGTGCTCTATATTTTGAGACACACTATGTCACATGTGCTCTATCTTTTGAGACACACTATGTCATATGTGCTCTATCTTTTGAGACACACTATGTCACATGTGCTGTATCTTTTAAGACACACTACATTACATCTACTCTATCTTTTAGGACACACTATATCACATGTGCTGTATCTTTTAAGACACACTATGTTACATCTACTCTTATCTTTTAGGACACACTATATCACATGTGCTGTACCTTTTAAGACACTATATCTCATGTGCTTAATCTTTTAGGACATGCTATGTCACATGTGCTCTCTCTTTCAGGGACACACTGTGTCACTTGTCCCCTATCTTTTAGACACACTATGTCACATGTGCTCTATCTTTTAGGACAGACTATGTCACATGTGCTCTATCCTTTAAGGCATACTATGTCACATGTGTTCTACCTTATGTCACATGTGCTCTTACCTTTAAGCCACACAATGTCACATGTGCTCTATCTTTTAGGACACACTATGTCACATGTGCTCTATCTCTTAGGACACACCATGTCACATGTGTTCTATCTTTTAGGACACACTATGTCGCATGTGCTCTATCTTTTAGGACATGCTATGTCACATGTGCTCTATCTTTTTGGACACACTATGTCACATGTGCTCTATCTTTTAGGACACAATGTCACATGTGCTCTATCTTTTAAGACACACTATGTTACATCTGCTCTATCTTTTTGGACACACTATATCTTATGTGCTGTATCTTTTTAGGGCACACCATGTCACATATGTTCTAAGTCAAAGCATTTGCACCGATTACAAATTTTACCTGGCACTGAATTAGAGCACTTGTGACATAAAAAGTGACATAAGTTAGAACATTTACATCATCTGCAAAGTGTACCTGGTGTCAAGTTAGAGCACTCGTGACATAAAAAGTGACTTCAAGTTGGAGCATTTGCATTATCTGCAAATTTCACCTGGTGTCAAGTAAGAGCACTCGTGACATAAAAAGTGACTCCAAATTGGAACATTTGCGTTATCTGCAAATTTCACCTGGTGTCAAGTTAGAGCACTCGTGACATAAAAAGTGACTCCAAGTTGGAGCATTTGCAAATTTTACATGGTGTCAAGTTAGAGCACTCGTGACATAAAAAGTGACTCCAAGTTGGAGCATTTGCAAATTTTACATGGTGTCAAGTTAGAGCACTCGTGACATAAAAAGTGACTCCAAGTTGGAGCATTTGCATCATCTACAAATCTTACCTGGCATCAAGTTAGAGCATGCACGACATAAAAAGTGACAAAGTCAGAGAATTTGCATCAACTACAAATATCATCTGGTGTCAACTTAGCTTAGAGCATTTGTAACAAAAGCAGTGACTGTTAAGTCGAAGCATTCGCATCATTCACAAATTTCCCCTGGTGGCACGTGTGACATACAAACTGACTCCAAGTTGGACAATTGCATCATCTGCGAATTTTACCTGAGACCAAGTCCAGGCATTCTTACCACTTACAATCTTTATCTTGTATTTAAGTGATGATTCTAAAGACTTTTATCAGCTATAAATTTTACCTGACCCCAAGTCTGAGCACCGGTGACATAAAAAGCTGGCATGAGTAACAGCACTGGAATCACAAACTTTACTCTATCAGGTCCAAACATTTCACTTGACTTTGTAAAAAATGAACACAGGTGAATTTATTCAATATAAAGTCAGAGCATATGTTGTGTACAAACTCACCTAGAGTCAAATCTGAACACTCATGACATAAACAATGATGTGAGTGAATTCAGTGTACTTGTGTCATCTGTGAGTTTCTCTGTCACAGATGAAAGAGAAATTCGGAGGAAGCGTCAGCAGCTAGATTACCCGAAAAACCATGACAACTCTGAAGACCTTTTTCTTTAAACTTCAGAGTCAGGGCTCTCATTCTCTCTTCAATACACTGGCAAAATGAAACACAACTAAGATACTGTTCCATGCTGCTTCCCTCTTGTTCTATTTGCAACATTTAAAAGAACAATATCAAAAAAAAAGATATTCACCACTTGATCGGACATACC
Source organism: Conus betulinus (assembly GCA_016801955.1). NCBI lineage: Eukaryota > Metazoa > Mollusca > Gastropoda > Neogastropoda > Conidae > Conus > Conus betulinus. The sequence continues at coordinate 1,027,300 of JADBJO010000058.1, forward strand.
AACAAAACAAAACAAAACACAAGATGTATTTATGACAATTGTTCAAACCAGCTGAACATGTTAAAACGCAAAGAACAATTTCTACCAGATCTTGGGCAACCTGCCTGGTTCACAATTTGGAAGAAAAAAAGGTGAAAACTACCAACCCTTAGTTTTTTTTTCATTGCCACCTTTGTGTTATATCCGAATGAGCAATTTCTTATGGGACCAAAAGGAACATGTTCCTCAGCCCCTAAATCCATATGTGCAAGGACTTTATCAAGCTGTATATCTACTCCTCTGACTCTTGTAGACAAACTGAATCAATCTGAAACCTATGCAAAGCTGCTTACGGCGTACAGCATTAATAATGTAAATGAATTTGTGCAACAAGAACAAAATCTGTGCGGTAAGAACAAATCTGAACATGCCACATTTTCATCAGCATGCCATTTTCACGAACATTTCAAAAAAAGAAAAAAAAAAAAAAAAGAAAAGAAAAAAGAAAAAAAAAGGTGATTTTCAACAGACCAGCCCCTTCCAATATATTCAGAATAAAACCACAACAGATGCTGAACACTTAAAAAAGCAACAATGTCCACAGAGAAAATAAGGTGGTATCGTTTGTTTATGACAATAAAGCAAAGGACTCCTTTCAGGCACGGACACTTTTCCTGCTTGATTTCTCTTTCACTCCTGACTAACAATCAGACGTTCATTGCAGTCAACCTGAACAGTGTTCACCATGGTTTCCATTGTGGCATCACAACAGCCCATGTTTTCAACACGGCAGTGGTGCCATGATCTGTGATTGTATCAGCAGCAAAGGTGGACAGATTTTTCTTGCAGGGATGATTCAAACGAACAAGGCAGGTGTCCAAGCTTTTGATGTAAAACTGATTTAATTCACATTTAATAGGTGGAAAGAAGTTATAGAAATCTATAAAAATATACATATATGTATATATTCATGTGTTCCTCTACTTCCATGAGAAAGTGTTTTATGTACATCTGCATTCATGTGAAACTGATAGCTGACTAAAACATGTTTATGTACATCTGCACTCGTGTGTAACTGATAGATACTATCCACACTTTTGAAAAAAAAAAAAAACTGTTCAAGAAAAAGAATAAAATGAGAGGAGACGGGAGCGGACAGAAAACAGGAAAAGGGGCGGCTGTGATTCAATTAAACACACACACACACACACACACAAAGTGCTGGCTATGGTTACTTATAGGGGAAGTGACTGTTATTGTTAAATAATCTACATGAGTGAGAAAGAGACGGCGAGACAGGAGGAAGGAGGTGCAGTATGGAACATGTGGTTTTTTGACCTGGCAACCATTCCTGTCAGACTCTCAGACAGTCTTGCTGACAGTCTAACATGAGAGAAGTGCTGACCACATCGTCCATTTTGATGAGGAGGCACACCAAACTTTGAGTAATATGTGCATGCCCGCATGCACACACACAAACACATGCCTACACACACACACACACTCACACACACGCTCTCTCACTCACACACATACCAAAAAAAAAATCGCACAATGCCCTCAAATTTTCATTCAGGTCAACAACTCTGCTACAAACTTTAAACAATAAAACCACATACACACACAAAAAACCCAAATCAACAATTCAAACCATAAAGTGAGGTGTGTTCCAAAAACACTTGTTACCATCCAGGTTCTGTAAGACTGGATGGCACAAGAACCAGTCAAAAAAGGGCACACAATATGTGATAATCCTCTTCGACAGCCACTGAGTTACCAACCACAGCAAGAGTACACCACAAGACGTTAGTAGAAGCGTCCACTACTACAGTAAAGAATGGCACATGTGCAGGCTGCTCTCAGCTCTGTCCTGCCCCCCTAGCTGGGACACGGCTAATATCACTGGCTGTCTTTGATTACACTCTGTACTGCTGCCCACTCAACGACAAAACATGCAGCATCATGAAACATCCATACTGCTGCTTACTCATAGATAAAAATGCAACAACAACAAAAATGAATAAAAACAACAAAACCCAGAATCAACTGACTGAGCACTTAAGAATTCAGATCTGTGGCTCAATTATATTTACAGAAAAATATGAACACTTGAAGAATGTAGAAACACACAGCAGGAACAAACCACACACATTTCTCCCACTCCCCTTTCCTCACCAATGCCTCCCTTCCCTTACCATTGAAAATGAAAATGTTATTAAGATATCACACTTGAGTACTGTCTGTTCAATGAGGAGTGAACAAAAAGGTGGGAAACAAGAACCTCTGATCCTGTTCTGTTCACGGCAGACTGATGGCAATAAACCTGAATTCTGAAAGAAGAGCTTCCTCCTCCAGAGGTGATCTGCTCTTCTCATCATTGTTCCATTATCTGTCATCATCATTCACTGTTGTCTTATTATCATCATAATATCGGCAATCAGGATTCTGTCAATATGTTTTCCTCCTGTTATTATCTAATCATCTGCTATAACATTCAATCGATCAGTTTTTTCTCTTTTCATTTTGTACTACCTACTATTTTCATTCTATAACAGTAACATCTGTTGTTATCAGTTCATTGGTCTGTTTTCTTCTTATCATTATAATGCCTGCAACCATCTGTCGGCCTGCTTTCCGCCTGTTACTAGGGTAATGTTTATTACCATCTGTTTTTCCTCTTATTACTGCATTACCCGCTACCATCACTCTATCAGGTTGTTTTTCAATGGATTCAGTTCATGTTGTCTATAACCCAGCCAACCTTGAAGGGCCATATCAGGGATGTCTTCTGGTCTAAGTATATGACTCATAATGCAACTATTTTCTAAAGAACACAAAAATTGTTTTAAAATCCTTTTTATGCCAAACCTGCCGATGGATGAACTGTTGACAGATAGCAAAGTATGAACTGACTGGGGATGGAGATGGGGGCAGGGAAAGGGCATGGTGACTGATATTTTAACATGAAGTCTTGAGAAAACGTCAGAGGGGACAAGAGTTCAGACCTGTTCACCTACACAAGCCCAGTGTATTCTGCATGTTTTGCAAAAATACATTTAACATAGTGAACAACAAAAATGAAAATACGAGGAAAAAACAAAGATGAAGCTCTTAGCGTGGTGTAACCACAGTGTTATCTCAGTGTGCTAATTACAATGCTTCGACCAATGACTAACAACTCTCGCTGACTGGCAAAGGCGAAATCTCATCTTGTTCTGACGGCTTCTTTGACAGCATGCTGAAATGGTCAAACAATAGAGCAAGAGGCCTGAAATACCGGGCAGTAAAATGGCAAGAAAGCAGGATAGTTCCAAAGTATGCTGATGAGCCTTGTATTAAAACAGCCTGGTGGAAAAACCTACGATCGCTGCAGTTACTACTGGAAGATCAAGTTCAGCATTGCCCATTCTCGCAAATTTGACATCACCAGCCCCAATTTTTACCCCTGCAGGAGTACACATACACCTGGTAAAGTACATCAATGGCATTTTCAGAGTTTACAGGTCTGTGACTTCCTTCGTTCACCAGCCTGTGGCTGTTTTTTTTTTTTTTTCAACTGAACACTCAGTATGCACAATTAATTACACATCTGACTAAAAGATGACAACTAGTTTACTTCTCAAATGAACACAACAATCCACTTTCTTGATGAATGAACTGAAAGTCTGTCCTGATGAGAATGATCTTCGGGATACGAATCAGATAAACATGCATCATGCAGGCTCACAGAGCAGGTCACTGGGAGTTGTCACAGAGTCACTGGGACATGTCACAGAGTCACTAGGACACACCACAGGGTTCACTGGAATTCAATGCTGAAATAAAATATTCAGAGTCTTCCAACATTCTCATCGTCCTTGCAGGGCTGGACAACTTTCACTGCCGTACTGACATGTAAGTAGGAGAGTGGATTTTAAAACTGAATGACATCACTTAGGCGACTCAAATATTTGCTGTCAGCACCAATAACTTTTCTCCGCAAATTTCAAAAAAACTTTATGCTTTAATTTCAATCTGAAATAATCTTCGACTTTAGTCATTCCACTTTAGTCATTCCCACTCGCTGCCCACTCAGGTGATACAGTTAGAATAGTCCTGTTGGCTCCACAGACACTTTTTATTTCATACTGAACCATACCACAGCCTCTACTTCATGTTGTCTGATCAACTCTTCTCTGCCAGTCAGCTCAGTCTCAATGTGGTCACCACATAATTTACTTTGCCATGGAAGTTTTCACTCCATTATAATAATGCAAACATGCCTCCAAAATCTGTAAAAAAAGAAAATTCAAAAAGTAAGCAAACCTGGGCAGAAAGGGAGGGGTTAAAGGGCAAGAAACAAACCCCGAGTGTTTGTTGTCTGCCCTGAGAACAATGATTCCTGAAGCATTCTAATAACAGCACTCTGCAGTGCAAAGAAGAGACCACTTGAGCAGGATTTCCCCCTAGTCAGCTGAACTCCTGTCTGCAATGTTCAAGCATGTTAGGCTATACCTTAGAAAAATCTCAGGCCAGTGAAAAGTTGAGCAGGAAGCTAGTGGCAGCTTTGAGACAAAAGTCTGGCAGGCAGGCCAGTGAAAATGTTCAGGTTTTTTTCAATTTCAGCCCCGCTTCAAAAAAAAAAACAAAAAAAAAAGGAAATTAGGCTAGACTTCCTTTTTCATTTTTTTATTTTTCATTTTTTGCATTCCTGATCTGGATGGATCAAGGTCTATGTCCCATGACGAGGCTTCCCTGTGAAACACGCATTTCACAGAAACGCAAAAACAATGTTTGCGCCATGAGTATTCTGAAGCCCTTTCACTTGAGGCTGGTCACACGATGAAACACCCATGACAAAATGCCGGAGACTCCAGCGATTGCACGACACCGCTGACACAAAACTGTCGGAGAGATCAAACAGCCTGGTTTGGGGTTCCTCCTGCCTTCTTTGCTACACCCCGCAGGTCATGTGAAAAAAAAAAATCAATCAGAAAAACACCTTTTATTATGCTTAGAATTTGACATGGTCAGACTAGTTCTCAACTGCTATTTGAGTTCCAAGCCAGACACATGTCTACTCGTAGTGCTGTTAAATGAGCCATGACGCGAAATCAAGAAAGGGGTCTCACCAAGCAAGAGCATATCGTCAAATCAGCGCACATGAGAAAAAGCTTCATAACCATTTTCCTATGAAGTATGTCCAACCAGGAATACAGGAAACACTACGCTGCATGCTTCTTTCATAAAATAAAAGAATGAAAAAAAAAGTGGGTGATCACTGTGGGTCTCGGTCTTCAGACAAGTATATAACCAAACACTTCATAGTGCAAGCGACTTTTCAACCTGCCCACACTGGAACAAGAACAAAGAATTAGTTACTAGTGAAGAAAGTCTGCTTTTTTCCAGTCAGGGATCAATGAATGCATGCAAAAAGTGAGATAGTACAATGATAAACACTCTTGTTAGTCCCACACGCTTCACTTCATTGAGGGGTGCCCAAGACACTTTCGTCCAAAGGCACTGATGACGCAAGACCAGACACATGCACACAAACACATTCACTGAACATAATCTTATTAAAGCACATTTCCAACTACAGGGTGCAGTTCTAAACAAGTGAGTATTCCATACAGGTTAATATTAGAGGTCAAAGGTTATGATATGAGGTGGAAGGCACTTTGGCTGCCACTGAGCCATTGCTTTGATCTTCCTCCACATCTGCCCACTCACACAGACACACACACACACACACACACAAAGTCTTCCTCCTGACATAACACAGAACACCGTACACATACACATGCACTTCTATAGGAACCCTTCCCAGCCACCTATCACTCTCTGGGTGTAACGACAGCCTCTGTCAAGGTGACGGTAATATCGATGTTCTCACTGCAGGGCTCCCCGGTGCTGGCAACAGGAGCAGGGTTGTCCTTCTTGCCGGCAGGACTGACCTCCTTCCGATCGCGGGCAGAGGGCGCCTTGAGCAGTCCTTTGGTTTTGATCAGCTCAGTGTCCAGGGGGTTGGTTCGATTGGCCGTTTTTGTCTGCCGCTCTTCTTCAGCATCACGTATTGCATCCACCCTGTCAGCAGCACACATTCCCTATGAAGGCGAAGGCACCAAGAAGAAAAATCCAGCAATGTATGAAAAGAAACTAACCATGCATAAAGCCTGAAACAACATTGCCTGCTTCCCCTCCCTCTAACCTCCCTGCGCCTTCTTTGTGAACAAAGTGCCATGCATGAAAACTGTCAGCATTCTCTCTTCCTTATTCTAGGCTGTATACATGGCGCTATACCCTGCTACACTTGGGGCTACAGCAGACAATTCAAAGCCGGATAAATGTACCAGCCTACAAGTTGTTTTCCCATCTGCAATTATTGTTTGAAATGCAATCGCCCTTCCCATCTTCGTTGAGCATAACGCATTTCTAGCGTATACAGGAAAATGTAAGTAAAACAAGATGCAAAATGTGTGAGAAGGGAAATAATTCAAAGGAAATAATTCAAGGGGCAAGTGTATGATGCTAGCAGAAGAACATGCTAACTGAGAGGTCAAAGGCTGACCTTTGTTGGGAGTCGGGCTGCACTGCGTTGATCTCCTCCAATAACATCATGATCTGGTTGTCCTGCTCTCCGTTCAGACAGGACTGGTTCAGTCTAGGGTACACAGTGACATACACATAGGTATACATACGCCTCATACACACACATGCACAAAGGTATACATGCCAGAGTTCTCACACACAAACAGTCAGAGAACTACACATACTTGAATTCGATCCATGCAACCCAGTTGATCACACAGAGCATTTTCAGGGCCATCAACACACAGGAAACCAAATTGACGGAAAGCACAGGGTTGTGTCCCCTGTGCTGTGTGATAACTACAGCCAACATTTAAAAACAGTTGCCATTTTGTATATCAACTCAACAGTAAAAATAATTTTAGCTTCTTAGCTCAAGTGGCCACCAATTCAGCTTGTCTGCTAAATACTCCAGGAAGAATCTGACCCTCTACTGATTTTTGCTCCTTGTTTCTTAAGATTTTGTCTGGGTACAACTACAGTCACACCCGCCTTGGCTTAAGGCTGCGTCAGGTCAATTGACATAGGCTAGAACACCAAGGCTACATCAAAATGTTGTTATGCTCCACATAGTTATGCGGGGATTGTCTTCAGTCGTGACAAGCTCCTAGCATAACATTATCAGTCTCCAAAATCCCCGAAATCAGAATGTGGCTGCCCATTGGCGGGGTAATCAAAAACTGTCACACACGTAATGTTCTCATCCCCCAGCTGATGCATTTGTACCATAGTGTTCAAGTATTCAGCTGTTTGGATGATACCTGGAGTCTTTTAGCCAGGGTATGACAACAACAACAACAACTACTACAGTTACAGAAGAAAAAAAAAAAAAGGAAAAAACATGTGCTTACTTGGGTGCCAGACGTTCGGTGACGGCAGCAATGGAAGACACAAAGGAGGTCAGCTGACCTGTGATAACTCGCAGACGTTCGCTCTCCTGTTTCAGTCGGTTCACATCCTGCATTTGAGCTGCAGAAAATATGTCCATTCTCACTGTTTTACAACACATTACACTGGTAAAGCTAATACTTTTCATATATACAACTATCAATGAACTTGTGTAATTACATTACACTTTTTTTTCTCTTAACCCTATGCTTAGCAGTTTGGTATTGTTGGATACTCAACATATTTCTCATGTGTATCAACTTCATCACCAAACTGCACTATCAACTGTGAAATGAACTCACTGATCTGGCATTTACCTGCGAGAGGTGTACATAACAGGCGAGCTTCTCAAGGTCCATAAATGGGTGAAATCCACCACACCCTCCACCCTCATATCTCCTCCCCCCATCCCCACCTCCCCTCTGAGCTGGGGAGCGCAGACAAAGGAACAGACAGACAGAGGCGCAGAGGCAGGTCCCTCACCCTGGTAGAGGTCCTGCTCGTTGGCGATGCGCTGCAGGCTTTCCTCCCAGTGCTGCGGACAACACACACACAGGTGACAAACCTGATATGGCCCTTGGCAATTGGCTGGGCTCTCAGCAACATTGTCTTATCTTAGCTTCGTTGCTCAACTTCAAACAGGTAAAATCTGTAGGTATACCTTAACAGATGCAGGCTACTTTGTAATCTATTCTCTGAGAAGACGGCAGAGTTTTCACTAGACAGGCCAGAATGCCAGTTTACAACTCTTCTTTCTGAATTTTTCTCAATGATAAGTTGGAGATTACGGCCAAAGACGATGTGTGTACACTCCTTTCCAAAACGGTAAGTTACTGGTTCAGTGAAGTGCTTTACATTGGAGGCTGGTAAAAGAAATACCGATGACATGGCAATGAAGTCTAGACAAATGTTCTGGATCGTCTGATTAACACGACGGGAACTAAGAGACTAAAATCTACCTTAAGCCATACCAGACACATGCTGCCTGACTATAGGTAACACCAATAAGAAGAATTTAGTGATTTTGTTAATTTTTCATCTTATATCATGCCATCTGAGTGACTTCTATTAATCTTCAATCAGGTACTACACAGACCCTGTGACAGATAGCATTCCTGTTTTCAATCACTGATTTTCATCCTGTATGCTGTTTTCGACTTGTACAATCTATGAGCAGACAGATCTGCGGACTGGAGAAGGTCCCCCCTTAGCACCTGAGAGACACAGAGAGAGAGGGGGGTGGGGGGTAGGGGAGTAGAGAGAGAGAAAGAGAGAGAGAAAGAAAGTGAAAAGAAGGAAAGAAAGAGTGAGAAAAAAAAGAGAGAAAAGAGAGAGGGAGAAAGCGAGAGATAGAGAGAGAGAGAGAGAGAGAGATGGAGAGATACAGAGAGAGAGAGAGAGGAGTGAATGGGACAAGGAGAAAGAAGGATAGAGAGGGAGGGAAGGAGAGAAAGGGGGGAGAGGGAGAGAGAAAGAGATGCTCAAACCATGGACAACCTGCTCCCCCCTCCCACACCCTTCCCCATCCTCCTCTAAAAACACCTGAAAAAGGAACCCACTTTCTCCAGCGCCTGCTGCTTGGGCGTGCAGCACGATAAAGTGAGACTCCAGCTGCAGCTGCAGCCCCTCGATGCGCTCCTGCAGCCGCTGGATCTCGTCCTTCCGGGCCAGGCAGCGCCGCATGGTGACGTCACGCTGCAGCTCCTGGCAGACCATCTTCAGCTTGTCAAACTTCTGGATCACCTCCTGCAACCCGCACACCACCACCACCATCACCACCACTGGTCAGGGAGCTGCGAAGCTGGTCCCCATCTTTTTTTTTTTTCTTTTCTTTTTTAATTTCTTTTTGCTGTCCCATCTTCTGTGCCACCTGAACGGCATTGCACCAATCATTCCGACCCTTTTGTCCACAGCCACATGCCGGCCCGACTGGCCACAGCACTGGCACTGGCATGGGGGAGTAGTTTGTGTCGAGTCGTCATGAGGCAACCCACCAGAGAAGACATTGCACTGCTGCCAGTCACTTCGGTCATGTTCAGTCGTGCCTGTTCTGATCCAACATATGCAGGACACCACCTAAGCCCCCTACTGGTGACAATAATTGCTTAGTCGCGGAGTGTGTGTGTGTGAGCTCTCTCTCTGGAGGGTACCAACCACCACATCTGTTGAACAACAGCCCCCTGAATTTGCCAATAGTGGTGACCCTGTCAAAATCAAACCAAAGGTTATAGATGTGGAGAGGACATCAAAATTGAGGTTACCATGAGAGCTGAGCATGAAGGGCCACAAATTTTGAGACTTTTTTCCCGTTTCTAAATGCTGATCAATGAGAAGGAGATGATGAAGATGATGCTTCAGATTTCCATTCTGGTCTGAAACTGCATGACGGTGCTGTACTCTATTCTTACATTCATACTATATCCTGGCACTAACCAGGCCTGAGAGATATAGACACCTGCAGTGTTGGTCAGGAAACTGGAACAACACTCTCAGAGACACATCCATTTAGTGAGTGAAACTCAACTGTGTGGTCCCAGTCTTCCCAACTGAGCCCGATGCAAACTCAACTCTGGGAAGGAGCTGATCAAGGCACAAAAATCCCTGGTCTCGTCTTCGTGACCGGAATGCATGCCCAGATCACATGCTTTCACCAATGCTAAAGTTACCCAATCTAAACGAATTTTAAGGTACATGCAGGTGTGGGGACCTGTAACACATACGTCTACATATACTTACTCTTGCAAGGAACCACCCGGTTTGCCAAGTCAGTGTAACAAGTTTTTTTTTTTTTTTTTTAAGATCTTGTTGGAAAGTGAGGTGACTGCAGGTGGGAATCTAAACAAATTTTAAAAATTATTTATAAGGCTCCATCGAAAAATGTAGACAACTGAATCACAAGATAAAACACAACACATTTCGACCTCTTAGATTCAACGCCCGTCTTGTGCCATCTTGGATGAAGACAAGTGACTGCTCAAACTCCACTGCTCGCTCATTTTCGTTATCCTAAGTGTTGTGTATCTTGCCTTAAGAAGACCTGAAAGGTTGAAACGTGTCATTTTGTCTTGTGATTCATTTTGTCTACGTTTTTCAGCAGAGCCATACAAAATACTTTTTGAAGTTTTTTTTTGTAATTAATGGCAGAATACATCATGAGGGAAGTGACCCAGCAGGTACAGCATCAGTCTTGTTCCAAGATCCCAGGTTCGCTTCCCACTCACAATGTCACTGGTAGAGATTCTCTCTTCACAATCAGATTCTGCCCAGACTCCGCTCCCCTCCAAGTCCTTCAGATCTGACTTAAAAATCTGGTCCCAAGCTTGAATGCATGCAAAAAACAAAACAACAAAACAACAACAACAAAAAAGAGAATCCACCCACCAACACTCACACACCAAAAAACCACAGACCAAACTACCTAGTACACAAACCAAATCACATTCAACCTTTCAGAGAAAAGTAGACAAATGTACGACAAAGGGATGGATGACAAAAATAATCTACAAGTAAACTGGTGTCATGATTGACATGATCCACCAGGATGGAATGGGGCCACATTTATGCCGGGATGACAAACGGTCACACAGTCAAAATATCTCACTTATGGTAAACCTCAGAATTTCCAATCAGGGAGCAAGAGACAAAAAAAAGGGTATATATAACAGTGTGTATTTATTGATATATGTGTGTAACCATGGGGAACACCTTTGTGTACATTGGAAAATGTGTATAAAGTAAAATCATTGAAAATGTATGGGATCTGCATATTAAAAATCTACCTACTTCTTGGTGGATTCTGTAATTATGATAAAGAAGTTCTAGGAAAAAAAAAAAAGAGAGAGAGAGAATTCCCATTCCTCTCTTGTGCACCACTGAAGGGATGAATGCCATCAACGTGTTCCACTCACCCGGTGGGCAGTTTCAAACTCCACACAGTGGTCGGCAAACGGCCCCTTCGGCGTCGATGAACTTGACCTTGGCACCATTCAGTCCGTTGGACCGTCTGGAGGTGACAGGACTCATGCTGGTGGCTGGAGAGCTGCCAGAACTGGATTTGCTGTGGGGGGTGGAGTACGGGGCCGTGCAGGACAGATCACCCTGCACACACAGCACACCACTGTCTGTCCCCACTGTCCACCTTGAGTTCTTCTGTGCATCACTCTCTCTACATTCAGGCTGCTTCACCACACACACACAAAGCACATGTCCACTGTCTGTTCTCTTCATCCAACCTGAATTCTTCTCTGCATCACTTTCTCCACGCTCTGGCTGCTTCGCCTCACACACGCACAGCACACCTCCACTGTCTGTTCCCTTCATCCAACCTGAATTCTTCTCTGCATCACTTTCTCCACGCTCTGGCTGCTTCGCCACACACACACACACACTACTCATTTCATACTGCTGTGTTCTCTCCCTTTGTTTAGTGCTTGTGTGTGTTCAGTTAAAAGAAAAAAACAACATTGCTGTAAAATATCCAATGGCTGTAAAGTTTTGAAACCCCATAATACTGTTCATACTGTTTGGGGAATTGGTGTATAACATAGGAGAAACTACAGCATTCCCTTGTCAGTAAACTGTTTGCATTGAGGGAGAACAAAAGAGCAATTTCAGCCACAAGAAATAAACACAAAAAAAACATACAAAAAGAAACCCTCAACACTGGACACCACAGATTCAGCATCAATCAAGAAGATGAAGAACAAAATCAAACATTTCCTTCTCTTACATCATCGATCAACTTGACGTGGAAATTACATACAAGTTAGGTTGTTTACTTTGGTAGACATGTTTCAGAACAGCACTGCGATTAACTGACCCTCTGATTCCCATACATGGACATCAGTAGGAAACCTGAGTCTATGGCCGGTATAGATGTGAAGATGAAAGTATGAAAACCATAAAGGTTTCAGTGCTTAGGGGAAAAAAAAACAAAAGACAGCAGGAATTTTTTTCATCCAGATTTACAGCATGTCAGATGTACACATAAACAGGTGGAAAGCGAAGTACTATGTATTACCCATAAGTCTTTTTCTCTCAGATTTCATAATGTGCTTATGCATTACACACACACATGAACAGATACACATACAATATGCATAATTACTCATGCATGTGCAAATATACCTGCCATGAATGTCCACAGATTCCACACATTTTTTGCATTTGTAACTACGATATCTTATAACCCATTTTCAAGTAGTATAGTAATTTTGTTATCTGCTGACTACTCAGTTATCTGCTGACTGACTCTCACTTTTCAA
>JADBJO010000058.1:1042500-1082500 GCA_016801955.1 Conus betulinus
ACACACACACACACACACACACACACACACACCAATGAAATCAACTTCCACCTAGCCTATAACTTCCATGGGCACCCTTGCTAATCTGCTCACCATGTAGCATGCTTCCTACCTTTCCTCATGGTTAATGAAGAGACAAGTCTCTCATGTATGCTTCTTAAACAGATAAAGCTGGCAACCCTTAATCACACAAAACATACTGTGAAAGAAAAATAAAATATATCACATTCAAAATCCAAGAGCAACCCATCTGCTTTTTCAGTTATAGGGGTAATGACCAGTGATGACTATGGACTGGTTTTCTTTCAATTTTTTTAAATTTAACTTTGGTTTGATCACCATGATCCTTTTTGACATAAACCTGAGGTGGGAAAGGAATTGACAGGATGACTCCCCATCTCATCCTGTGCTTTGAACTTTGTCCTTTGTTTGATGACGAAGGTGATCAAATTAGCAAGGATACATGGTTGTGAGCCCCAAGACAAAGACAGCCTACATGAGTTGAACGTTACTGTAGAATCTGTTCCAAAATTAAAAGCTTCAGCTACAGGTTACTTTCAATCCCTAAACAACAAAAAAAATAAACAAGAGAGCATTGTAAGCTGACAAAGATAGAAGACTGAGGAAAATCCTGGAAAATCATCATCACGCAGTGCCACAAACAAACCAACATGAAAAGAAGAAGAAGAAAGAGCAGCACTAACATAAGCCAGCTCGAGGAAGTCAAACTTGTTGGTGGAGCTGGAGAAGGCGAGGGACATGACCAGGTGGACGTGAAGCGTGGGCAGCAGGGTGGTCAGCGTCTTCAGCTGCTCCTTGAACGTTGTCTTCTTGTCGTTGTACTGGCTGCCTCACCCCACGCACATAGCATTTCATTTCATTTCTTTCATTAGATTTTAAAAAGTAATTACAATGACTCCACCAAATGACGTGGACAAATGAATCACAAGACAAAACACGACACGTTTCAACCTCTTAGATCTTCTTCAGGCAAGTTAAACAACACTCGGGACAATGAAAATGAAGAACAAGCAATCACTTACCTTTGTCGAATTCGAGGCAAGTTGGGCGTTGAATCAATTTTGTGTGTGAGCCCATTCAATGTCCACCTGCCGCCAAATTCGACTAAGATTGCTCGTTCTTCACTTTTAGATCCCCGCCTGCAGTCGCCTCACTTTGCAACTAACTTCATTTTTTTTTTTCGTTGTTCTTTGCAGCGTTGTCACTGTATGCAGACCAGTTCATCTACACAACATGTGCTTAGCCATTCGGGGGACCTCATGACAAAATCAAATTAAAGTAAAGAATGAAAGAGGTAAAAAAAAAAAGTTGGGGAGTGTGGGTTCACAGACAAAACTGATTCAATGCCTGATCGTTTTTCCCGGACCCCAACACGCTTGCTCATCATGTACACACACAGACCAGTGCTTATGCACACTTCTTATTCATCTTACGTAGGGGGAGAGTGGTGGCAGGGCATTTACAGGCTGGTGGGTGAGAGATTAGAACACGAAACAACAGATCTGCAGTCACCACCTAAAGTCACAGGAAAAACTGAACATACAATGTTAAGTGAAAACTTGTCTCATCCAAATGTCCATGATCACAACTTTCAAACACACACACACACACATGCGCACAATCAGATGGCATTTCTTTTTGCAGTGCATTGCAATCTGAAAACGCACACACGCACACCCACCCCTGTCATATGCAGTCTTTCTTTCTCACAGACGCTGACGTGCAGACACACTTACAGACTGCCTCTCTCACACAGTCACACCTTCAGCCCTGCACTCTTCCCTCCCCCCACATCCCCATCCCCCCCCACCCCCAAACCCACCTCTCCACCTCCTCCACCAGCATGTCTTTGGTCTGAGCCATCTTGAGGATGACGGTGTCGTACAGCTCCAGCAGGCTGCGGCGCTCCTTGTCCGCGTTCTGCTGGATCTCCTCCAGCAGCGCCTTCAGCAGCAGAATGCCATCCCGCACAGAGTGCTGCAGGTCTCGGATTGCCTGCAACACACACACACACACACACACACACACACACACAGATGTAGAAGTACACACACACAAGTCAGACACACACCCAGATGCAGAAGTACAAATACATAAACACTTTTTTTTTCAAATGCCGATTGCTGAGGATGAGGATGACAAAAATGATGCTACAGAGTTCAATTCCCAAGTGAGACTGCGTAACAGACAGGGCTGTATCTTATGCCTGCTTTCATAATACACCCCAGCATCAGCTCTGCCCCAGAGATACAAATGCCTGCAATATTGGTCAGGAAGTATGAGCAAACGCATCCAGTAGGTGAATGAAACTTGATTGTATGGTCCCAGTCTTCTCCTTGGTGCCAAAAGCAAATTCAGCTCTGGGTAAAAGCCAGTCGGGGTAAAAAATCCCCAAAATAAATGACTCTGACAGGGATCAAACCCACAACCTCCCAGCTGGGAATTGGTGACACTAACCACTATGCCAAGCTGCTGGTAAAAGGGATTTTCTTATGCAACAGCTCCCCAGAATCAGAGATTCCTTTAAATATGGAGTATATATCACCCATTTCACAGCACTGAAGTTAGAAGTTCAGGGATTTGCATACTGCAGTAAATTTCACATGGTGTCAAACACAATATGGAGAACTTTACAACATGATCTACGGTCTCTTCATCACTTCATTGTGACAGTCTGCTTCTTCTCTGAGGCTATATTTCAACTGATTTTACAGTATGCATGCACATACACTGTGGGGAGCCTTGCTCAAACAACTTCACTGATCTGCCCTTCCCTCCCCCTCCCCTTCTTCTGCCTCTCTCCCTTCCCATCACCATAAATTGCTTGTGGCTCCTTGAAAATCTGGAAGTAAATTATTCCTGTTTACCCTCACACTTAACAGGCACACCAACACTGAGTAAAAAAAACAAAACAAAGCAAAAAAAACCCTACAAACTTGATAAACATTGAGTAAAGTAGGAGTAAGAAGGCACTTTTTTTTTCATTATTCATTCCACTCCAATTTTTCTATTTAATTTTTTTTCATACTCAATTTTTAGAACAAATATTTCAAAACAAACTATTTCTCCTTTAAAAAAAAAAAAAAAAAAAAAATGAACAGTAAGTATGTCTGAATACCTATTCATGAAGTTGTCAGACAAATTTTATCCTTACATCTCCCCCCCCCCCCCCCCCCCCCCCCATTTCCCTTCTCTTCACCAGAAAACAAAACTTTGCAGTGGAAATACAGGCTTAAAAAAAAAAAAAGAAAAAAAGAAAAAAGCAGAACTTTTCCCCTAACACAGGCAACTGGGTTGTGTTGAGCAGACCAACGATCACTCCTTGAAAAAGGGCCGAGAGAAGGTGGAGCACTCTCACCTGCACACTATGCTCCAGTTTCTTACAGCTCTGGTTGTAGGCCGTCTCCAGGTCCACACAGTGAGTGCGGCTTTCTCTGCACAGCAAACAGTTCTCTCCATTACAAAGCTGTATTCATGAACACCGCTGACCCCTTGCCTGTCCGTGCATGGTGTAGACCCACTGGTCAGAATAAATAAATGGGCAATAACAGTCTACACCCCCTCTCTCCCCACCCACCCAGCCACACACACACACACACACACACAACACACCTTCCTGTCTTTTGGTAAAAGTTGTATGACTTCTGGTCAGTATATAATCAAACCCAACATTCTAAATCAGTTTTTGATCTGCTCTCTGTGTGTCTGTGTGTAAGGTTTACAGCCACTGGCTGGTAGATATATACTGTCAGTTGAACCAAAACAAAGCTTTCAAAAACCAGCCAGGGGAATGCACTGTGCGTGAACTGCTGTCCAGCTCCGGTATGGTCACAGTCCATTGCAACGCTGAGCAGCTGACTCTTCTTCAATGCAGAGCCACTGAGTTTCCTTCATGTTTTTCTTTCATGCTGTCTCATCTTCTGTGCCATCTCAGTGGCAGTGCACCCATGCCACTCATTCTGACACCCCGTCCACTGCCACAGCCCTGTCTGTCCCCCTGCAGCCCCGGCACTGGCAATCCACAGGGAGCAGTCAGTGTCAAATCATCAAGAGGCAACCCAGCAGAGAGATACTGCACTGCTGCCAAGTCACTTTTACTGGTGTTAGTGGCACCTGTTCTGATCCTACATATGCAGGACACTACCTACTAAGCCCCCTACTAACAACAAAATTGGTTTGTGAGTGAGCTCTCCCACCTGAGGGCGCCACTATGTCCGTCCAATGACAGGCCCCCGTGGATTTGCCGAACCGGTGACACCAACGGAACCACCAAAGCCACAGATGTGGGAGGACCTCGTAACTGAGGTCACCATGACAGCAGGGCATGAGGGGCCACAGAATTTGAGATTTTTTTTTTTAAAATGCTGATCAATGAGAATGAGGATGATGAAGATGATGCTATGGATTTCCATTTCGGTCAGAGACTGCATGACAGGGCTGTACTCTACACTTCTTTCATAATATATTTCAGCGTCAAACAAGCCTGAGAGATACAGACACCTGCAGTATTGGTCAGGAAATTTGAGCAACACTCAGAGACACATCCATGAAGTGGATGAAACTGACTGTGTGGTCCCAGTCTTCCAAACTGAGCCTGTAGCAAACTCAAATCTGGGTAGGAGCCGGTCGGGGCAGAAAAATCCCACATGACTCTAACGGGTATCAAACCCACGACCTTCCTTCCAGTCAGGAGTACACTTTGTCATGGCAACTGGTGAATTTTCTTTCTTCTTCTTTTTTTTTTTTTTTTTAGAAAATGAAAAAAAAAAAAAAAGCATATTTATGCGTTTCTACAATGTTCTCAATAAGATATTTTTTCAAGACTGTGGGGACCTCCAAGGGCTGAGAGAAGAGACATTGCTGATGCCCATCACTCTTAAAAAAAGTACAAGCTGCAGGGGATTGTGGAAACTCACAGAACGACCACCCATTTCATCCTCAGGACCAGTCATCAATCCAAGTCTGACGGGGACAACAGAAGAAGAAAAAGCATAAACCAACCAACCAGCTGACAGAGGCAGACAAAAATAAAAACCTGAATATGACTTTATTAAAAGAATATACCTTTCTAACAGTACCGATCAAAAGCCCTGAAGAGGGTGTGTCACAAACAGCTGAAATGATCAAAAGAACTGTCAAAAAGAAAGAGGGGGTGTCACAAACAGCTGAAATGATCAAAAAAAGAACTGTCAAAAAGAAAGAGGGGGTGTCACAAACAGCTGAAATGATCAAAAGAACTGTCAAAAATAATTTCAAATTACCTGGACAAAACACATCAAACACAACTCTGAGAGAGAGAGAGAGAGAGAGAGCAAGAGAGAGAGAGAGAGAGAGAGAGAGACAGAGAGTAAGAACACACACACACACACACACACACACACACACACACACACACTCAGAAGACAAAAACAACAGGAAGGACAAGACAGCGACAAAAAGAAAGGACAGGGCAACAGGAGAAAAACAATAGACCCACCACAGACCAAACCTACCAGAAGCATCAACACTGAGCAGACGTGGAACTACTCACATCCTCATGTCGCGGAAGCAGTTGATGCACAGCATGATCTTCTTCTCCATGGAGAACATGATGAACGGCTCTCCGTGCAGGGGCTGAAAGACAGAGAGACACACACAACACTTGCACCTAAGGTAAGGTAAGGTCATGTTGCTTATAGCCCAGCTGACCGCGCGCAAAGGGCCACATCAGGGCTACATGCACCTGAGTAATCTTTTCTTGAATAAAGAGCAAGGTAGGGCTGGAGAGATGGAGAGAAAGAGTGAGGTGGGGAGGCTGAGAGAAGGAGGCGAGGGTGGGGTGGGCAAAATGTAAAAGTCAGGGGGTGAGGTGGGGTGCACAGAATAAATGCGTTTATAAAATATGGTTGAGGACGGACAGGTGTTGTGTGTGTGCATGCATGGATGATCGTATGTAGGCATGTGCACGTGTGTGTAAAGGAAGCAACAGGAGAGAGAGAGAGAGAGAGAGAGAGAGAGAGAGAGAGAGAGAGAGAGAGAGAGAGAGAGAGAGTAAGACAGTGTGAGGACGTGTTAAGAAAAATGCAATGCATGACACAGTTTCAATAAATTTTCATACAGAACAATAATCCATTCACACACACTTTTCATTCAATCCATGACATTCTCCATTTACAACAGAATACACAAATTTTTTTGAAAACTCATACCCTCCACTAAGGTTCACAGAAAATGGACATGAACAAGAAAAATTCAGTGAAAAAAAAAAAAGAGAAGAAAAAAACACACAGAGAAAGAACAAGAACATTCGAAATAGGTGGAGCCACAGGTGGTTGGAAGGGCGAGAAGAGGGACAATATTAAAGCTTATCACTTCCCTGGACAACTGTCCTTTCCTGACTGATCAACAGCAGGACCAGATATCCCCAACTATCCAAGGGCCAGCTGACCATCTCCCAACCTGTTCCCAATACTCACAGCATCGCTTGTGGATATCGCGGGTACGCTTCGTCATCAGCACCACATCGTGGGCGGCAAACATGCGAGCACGATGCGTGTCCTCCCGACATTTGGCACACAGCGGCTGACAACATGTGTTGCAGTAGAACATGCCACCATCGTCGCTGTCCTGGAGAAGAACATAAGCCTAAAGTGAATGAAAAGAAGCCTTAGTCTCCCAACACTTGGCAAGGTGTAAGTTCCCAGTACAGCTGCGTGGGGCTAGTGAAAACAAACTTTTACCAATGCAAGCAAGTTTTCCAATTCTCTGAATTCAATATTTTTCCTCTTTACATGAAAAGAGCATTACAAACATGTTCGCATGAATACATTGTATTTGTGAACACATGCACACACGCATGTGCACACGCACATATACACACATGTGCGCACACACTAACACATATATATATATATATAAATTGCACACACACACCACAAAATGCATGCACACACACACACACACACACACACACACACACACACACACACACACACACACACGCACACACACACACACACACACACACACACACACACACACACACACACACACACACACACACACCTGGAATACCCGAAGTGTGCCTCTAAATGATAAAATTATAAAGATCACTTTCAGCAGGACTACAGTTTCAGTTTTTTACTTGCTAAGCCAACACATGGACCTTTTGTGAGTGTCCACACACACACACACACACACACACACACACACACATACACAGTGACACACTCACAGTTTCTAGTGCTCATTTTGTCTCAGACTCAAAATTATTTACAACAGTAGGAACAAACCCCCCCCCCACCCACTCCCCCCCCCCAAAAAAAAAAAAAGAAAAGAAAAGAAAAAAAAAAAAAAGAAAAAGTAAACTCTTGTAACATGATAGTTAATGCACAAATAAGACACAATATGCCTTTATACACATACTATGAATCAAACAAAAGAACTCACTGAGAAAAGAGCACTATGTACCACACCACAGAACTCACACAGCACCAAATTTGCATCAAACATAGTCATTGCGATCTGGCTGGTCGCCCAAAATTTATAAAAAAAAAAAAAAAAAAAAAAAAAAAGGGGGGGGGGGGGATCCGTTCACCGATGCATTATTTTTCTGGTGCTGTCAGTGTAATGTTAGATATGTCTGTCCTCTCCCAAGAACCCCTTGCCCACAACCTGATGCCTCCCTTTCTCCTGGTATAGTTATACTTGCTGGGCATATGCATGGAATGAGCGAGGTGACTGATGTTGATTTAAGCGTGAACTGACAAGAAGAAGACATAGTACAGAATGACTCACGGGAGAGGAATCACAGTTGGCACAGGGCACCTTCTCCACTGTGGTGGACTCCACCAGAAACTTGAGCAAAGGGTCGTGGGGAGGAAGCTGACTCCCTTCCTTGATGTAGGTGGACACTCTGCAACCAGTGCCAGGGAGGTTTTATCTTGGTGGTTAATCTAGCCACTCTCTCTCTCTCAACAGCACCAGATCAGAGGTTTAATCCTGATGATTAATCTAGCCACTCTCTCTCTCAACAGCACCATATCAGAGGTTTTATCCTGATGGTTAATCTAGCCACTCTCTCTCTCTCAACAGCACCAGATCAGAGGTTTAATCCTGATGGTTAATCTAGCCACTCTCTCTCTCTCAACAGCACCATATCAGAGGTTTTAATCCTGATGGTTAATCTAGCCACTCTCTCTCTCAACAGCACCATGTCAGAGATTTAATCCTGATGGTTAATCTAGCCACTCTCTCTCTCTCTCACAACAGCACCATATCAGAGGTTTAATCCTGATGGTTAATCTAGCCACTCTCTCTCATAACAGCACCATATCAGAGATTTAATCCTGACGGTTAATCTAGCCACTCTCTCTCACAACAGCACCATATCAGGTTTAATCCTGACGGTTAATCTAGCCCACTCTCTCTCACAACAGCACCATATCAGAGGTTTTAACTGATGGTTAATCTAGCCACTCTCTCTCACAACAGCACTATATCAGAGGTTTAATCCTGACGGTTAATCTAGCCACTCTCTCTCTACCTCTCAACAGTGCCTCTCTATCTCCAGAGTGCCCTCTTAATGGTTATTCTAGGCACTCTCTCTCACAACAATACCATGTCAATATCTGAGTGTGCTGACCCTAAAATGCTGTGCTCCTTGAGAACTCCAACCAAGTGTTTAAGTGACATCTGAGGATCCATAGCAGAAGTCTACGTTTGAAGTAAATAATTCTTAAATACAATTCACCAACACACTCATCTGTTCTGCCACTAAGCACAGGCATCAATACAACATTTTAAAAACAACACTTGTTTTCTCTCCTTTCCTTTCCTTTCTGTTTGTCCTATCTGATGTTGCATGACAAGCATTGGCTGATTCGGACTATGATGCTTCACTATCAACTGCCTCAGTAGTGGAAGGAGCACTGCCTTCAACAAAACCGGAAGCTGACTCTTGTGTCAAGTATCTATGTTTGTGGATGAAAACCACTGAAGCAGAGTTAGGCTGACTGCTTCTGTCCCATGAGTAATATGAGGACTGGGATTGGAAACAGAAAAAAATCTGGGGCTGAGGTTGATACGTTCTACTACCTTCATTGATGAAACCGAGTCTCAGCACCTCTTGAAAGTACACATCTTTTGACTTGGAACAAAGCAACAGAAAATTTTATCATACTTATGACTAAAAAAGCCTTGAGTCCCAATAGCCTCTATGTGAAATCTGCGCGAATAAAGTACTTCCAACTATGCATTATGAGGACACTGAATTAAAGAGAAAATGATTCTTATTACAAGTCCACTGAATTCATGAAATGAATACATGACTCTGCAGAATTAAAAAAAATATATATAACCTTATCAACATCCAAACAAAAAACTGTGAGCAAAGGCTAAACTGTGCTTTCTTGTCACTCTTGGTTGTTAAAATGGATACAGTAATAAAAAACTCAATACCCAACACTTATATCCAAACCCTTACTGTTTAAATCAAAATGAAATTTTGTGACATAGCATAAAAACAATGCTGTTTAATTTCATGTGCCTAAATATGAAACAAAAAAAAAATGCTGTGTAATATCCTTTCATTTTCAATTTCATGTACCTAAAAACGAAGCACACATTTTGTGTCAGAGTATCGCCCACCCATCTACTGGGAAGGAACAACACGGACAGCTAAAAACCAGTCTAAGCTGTGACTGTGATATGAATTTTGCAAACCAGCCCCGAAACTAACTATACTATACTGTCAGTGTCACTCAATAACAAGTGCCAGAACTGGTCCCAGAAGAACCAGAACCAGTGGCAGCAAATTATATTTAAAACAGGGCTCTAAGATAGAGTGGCAATTTACCTAGGTCTAATAAAGCTGAAGGACGGCTTGAAATTGTACTTTTTTCCACATTGTCAGAGTCTGGTTTTGTTCGTTTGCTGAGGCAGGAAACACTGATTTTTTTTCGGATTTTTTTGTCTGACAAAAAACTGCTAAGACACACAACGTGATGGATTTGAAATATGAGCTGACTATGATGCATACTACTTTAAAACTTAATGCATTCATTTTTGTCCCTTCTGTTCTTATTTAGCTGCCGGTTTCAGTCAAGTAAACTGATCCCTGGGACTGGCAGCAAAACAAATTCAGTTTTCTGTTATTGCAGATGGTATTTCACCAGCAATTACTAGATAGCGCAATTACTGGTCTAAGTGTGGTTCTAAAAATAGTCTGCTCCACTTTCATTCCACAGGCCAGGATTCATGCTGTGCCAATGCCAACAACAACCTTGGGAGCTTGATAACTTCAAATGAACAGGTCATTAACACATCTTTGAGTCAAATCTCAGGCCAAGAGCCAACATTTCTTCCTGGTGATGTGGCCTATAATATCCATAAGTAAGTTTACAAGATTTTCTTTTCCCCCCTTAATTTTTGTTAATTTTCAGTTTTATTCAAAGAAAAGATACCTTACATACCTTTATGACACTGTCTCCTAGTGAAATGCGGGTAAAAGATGAGCGTGTGTGTGTGTGTGTGTGTGTGTGTGTGTGTGTGTGTGTGTGTGTGTGTGTGTGTGTGTGTGTGTGTGCATGAGTGCATGAGAGAGAGAGAGAGAGAGAGAGAGAGAGAGAGAGAGAGAGAGAGACAGACAGACAGACAGACAGACAGACAGACAGACAGACAGACAGACAGACAGACATAATGATATACTGAGAAGACAGAGATCTATACAAAGAAAGACCACAGACAGACAGATACACAGAGAAGACAAAGATCTGTACAAAGACTACAGAGAGAGAGAGAGAGAGAGAGAGACACACACACACACACACACACACACACACACACACACACACACACACACACACACACAAAGAGAGGGGGAGGATGGAGAAAAAGACAGAACATGAACATGACTTGAGAGAGAATTTCATATTTTAATGTCTTTACACAATCTTGCTATTAGATTTTAAAAACAAATAAAAGGGGGGCTGGGAGCGGATAGTGGGGGGGAGAAAGAAAAAAAAGGAAAAGTCAATGGGTGGTTTGGGAAGTGGTGAGTGCGGGAAGTTATTAGGGGCAGGGTGTATTTATGTCACTAAAAGAAATATGTGTATTGTCTTTCTAAAAACTAGGGCCTAAAGTGAGTGCTTCTTGAAGAAAGATTTTTACTTTTTATGTATTGCAAACTTCAGTTAATGTTGTTTGATTTGATTTGCTAAACAGTTTTTTTCTTTTTTTGGCTGCCCTATCTTCTGTGCCATGTCTGTGGCAGTGCACCCACGCTGCTCATTCTGACACTCCGTCCACAGCCATAGCTTGGTCAGTCCTGCCACAGCCCTGGTACCAGCAAGCCACAGGGAGCAGTCAATGTCAAGTCATCATGAGAGGCAACCCACCAGAGGAGACACGCACTGCTGCCGAGTCACTTCAATGGTGTTCAGTGGTGCCTGCTCTGATCCAAGATACGCAGGAAACCACCTACTAAGCCCCCTACTGATGACAAAAACTGCTCAGTTGCAGAGCCAGCCTAAGTGAGCTCTCCCTCTGGAGGGTGCCACCATGTTCGTCCAACAACAGCCCCCATGGACTTGCTGATACCGATGACCCCGATGGAATCAAACCAAGGCCATAGACGTGGAGAGGACATGAAAATTGAGGTCAGCATGAGAGCAGGGCATGAAGGGCCACAGAACTGTAGAGTACAGCCTTGTCATTGCAGTCTCAGACCGGAACAGAAATCCGTAGCATCATCCTCATTCTCATCGATAAGTAAAAAAAAAAAAAAAAGTCTCAGATTCTGTGGCCCTTCATTTTTTTTTTTTTTTTTTTTTTGCTGTCCCAACCTCTGCGCCACCTCAGAGGCAGTGCACCCACGCCGCTCATTCCGACGACACCCTGTCCACAGCCACGGCCTGGCGGGGCCGCCAGGCCGTGGCTGTGGACAGGGTGTCGGAATGAACGGCGTGGGTGCACTGCCTCTGAGGTGGCGCAGAGGTTGGGACAGCAAAAAAAAAAAAAAAAAAAAAAAAAAAAAAAATGAAGGGCCACAGAATCTGAGACTTTTTTTTTTTTTTTTAACTTATCAATGAGAATGAGGATGATGCTACGGATTTCTGTTCCGGTCTGAGACTGCAATGACAAGGCTGTACTCTACACTTCTTTTTATGATATCCCAGCATCAACCAGGCTTGTGAGATACAGACACCTGCAGTGCTGGTCAGGAAATCTGAGCAACTCTCTCAGAGATGCATCCATTTAATGGATAAAATTGACTGTGTGGTCCCAGTCTTCCCAAATCAGCCCGTAGCAAACTCAACTCTGAGTAGGAGCAGTCGGGGCAGAAAAATCCCACATGTCTCTGCCTGGATTCAAACCCTCAACCTCCAAGCCAGGAGTCTGCAAAGCTAACCATTTCACCACAGCGGCTGCTAAAACAAATTCTTGTTCAAGCTCTGTTGTCTGGGTTGTGACACTCTGCCATCCTCCATTTTACCTTCTTTATCATCATGAGAATCAGAATCATTATTAATATTATAGTGTTACCATCATTATTGTTATCATCATCATTATTATTACTATCATTGCTATTGCTGCTGCTGCTGATGTTGCTACTGCTAGTACTACTATCAAACAATTACAATAAAATTATTTTTCCTCCTTTTTTTTCTTAGACTTTATAAAAATTTATTGCTTTCATTTTACTCTATACCTTCTCACCTCCAACTTCTTCCCTTTCCATTCCGTAATTTCATTATTTCACCCATGCCACAGTCTGCACTAAGATTGAGGAGATATGTTATCATTTTTTTGTCCTTTGTTTCTATTTTTTTTTTTTTATTTATGTTTTTTGCTTATCCTGCCTGAAAAAAAAAAACAACAGGTTCAAAAGCATTGAGTTTGTTTTGTAATCTGATTTGTTCCTTTGTTTGGCAGCTAAGTGATTCCCATTTTTGTTTTCAATATTATGCTTCAATCTCCACCTGCGGTCACTCCACTTTTAAATTTACTGCTTAACAAGCTAAAAAAAAAAAAAAAAAAAAAAAAAATTCAGCCTAGAGATTCATGTCATTTGAAACTTAACTTCGAAAAAAGAAAACAACCCAAACTATTACGCAACCTTTTCTTCTTCGAAATTTCTTTATTAAAAAAAAATCACAATTGCGATTTTCCTAACTTTCAAGATTCTTTTCCTCAAATTATCTTCTTAACGTTACAGTACACATTACAAAGAACTTCCAAAACAAGGGAAAAGAAAGGACATTGAATTGATGTTTAACACGGCCAACAATGAACACACTAAAACAAAAGCAATGCCACAAAAAATTGCAGACTCACCCACACAAGGGACATGTCATTTTGGAGTCAGAGGCTCGGCCACGCAGGCATCTCTCACAGAAGCTATGGAAGCATGTCAGAATGCAGGGGTCTTCATAGGGCTCGTTGCACAAGGGGCATTGCAAGGGGTTCCATGTCTTGGTGTCCACATCTTCAGCATTCTCCATCGGATGAAAGATCTCTCCTGACATGCTGCTTTGCTCTTGAAAGCGAACTCAATCCGGACCTCCCTTGCTGTAGCCCGTCTTGCCTCAAGAGTGTCCTTTCAGCTTAATGTCCAGCCTTGGATCTTATTTTGACTTCAAGTTCATCACAATGATTTCCAGCTTCCTTCAGTTTTTCTTCCTCCTTCCTGCTTACATTTTTTTCTGGATTATGATTTGCAGCTTTTTTCAAAAGTTCAATGTCTTTCTCTCCCCTTTCTGCTAGCTTTTTTTCCCGGTCTTGATTGGCTCTCAGTGTATTTTTCTTTCTATCTCATCCATTTTCTGGGAACAGTTTTGTCAAATATCATGTAGGCATCACGATTATTTGATATTTTCATATTATTGTATTCACTTTAACACACATAATTTACAATGTGACTTTACCAAATTTGATTGTCCACTTTTTCTTCAGAACAAGAAAAATACTAATCTTGAACAAAATTACGGACAAAAGAAAATAACTAAACTGAATTGTAATCACAAGAATAAACTTTTGGTATACCTGAATGATACTTTCAATAACAAAAAAAGTTGCATTTTTATAATGGGTAGGATAATTTAAAGCTAATTGTTGTATGAACTATAATTTTACACCAAATGAAGTCTAAAATGTAATACTAGTTACTACAGTACTTCTTCTACTCTACAAATCATCAACAGTTTCTATATGTTTTCAATTACTCTAAAATGTGTGTGTTGTGTGCGTGTATCTGTATCCATGTGTGTGTGTGTGTGTGTGTGTGTGTGTGTGTGGTGTGTGTGTGTGTGTGCACGAGAACGCGTGAGAGAGAGATGAGAGAGAGAGAGAGAGAGAGAGAGAGAATGTGTGTGTGTGTGTGTGTGTGTGTGTGTGTGTGTGTGTGTGTGTGTAAGCGTGAGCGCGCGTGCATAGTGACAACTAGCTAGACAATCAATGAATGATTATTCAGTAATCTGTAAATGACAGCATCACGGCACATCTTGCTGAAGAATACAAAACAACACAAAGCAGCCAATTTTAATGGTTCCTAGGGAGTGCACTCATAACATCCATGGACGCTTGAATACAAATTATCATGACAATACACTTTGATACTGGTTGCCATTTGTATCCCACATTCTACAGAATCGTATATTTTCTTTCATTTCATCTCTTCAAAAATGATTACTTTGTTCGGAAAGCGTTATTGTCAGTCTGGAAGTGGAATTGGAGCACCCAAGCCTGAGATTTTTTTCTGCAATTAAAAGATTGCACACATCGGTACTTAAACTGTTAAAAGCACATTCAGCTCGTAGTTTAAGCATCTCTCTAGCGACACAGACTGTGAAAACACCAAGCACAAACTTACAAAGCACTAAGTGAAACAAGTAACACATGAACATTACATAGCCAAGAAAGAAAGCCGTTCTGGGCGTCGCCATCTTGTTATTGACTGTGTTCCTTGGACATAGTGAGTCAGCTTCCTAAATAGGGAAACAAAAGTTGCCCCTGTCACTTTTGTTTAGATGCTAAAAACACAGCACATTCCAAAACTGTACACCAGAAATGCCGATTGTGCAAGACGTAAACTGAAACCTTCATTACCTTGGAAAATTGCCGGATTGTGTTTGGCCTATCGCCACTTTCACAACACGGGAGCTAACTTCACAATCCTTGATCTCCACCGTCGACTTATTACTTCCCCTCACTTCGAAGTGGTAAGTCCTTCCTCGGACCTATGTAAGCGGACAAGCAGTCCTCGCACAAAGACTACCGTGAATAAAAGACATGTCCCTAAAAGCTTTCGCTATGACGACGTAAAACTCAACCATTCACCCATGGGCTTTAAGGACCTCAAGCCGATAGGACGTAAATCTCACCCATGGGCTTTAAAAGACTACCTTGAATGAAAAAAACATGTCCCTAATAGCTTTCGCTATGATGACGTAAAACTCAACGTATGGGCTTTGACCACTATACACCGCCACTGGACCACTCCTCTATAAACAACAACAATGATAGAAAACGAAAATTTAAATGCTCTGTGCTAGGAGCATCTGAACCTGAACCTGAACCTACATCAAGAGTAGGCCCAACGCTGGTCCCTTTCTCACCTTCTCAATATCTCCCTCGGCGCTCCCTCTGCCCCTCCCACCTTCTCCCCCCTCTCCCTTCACCTATTTCTCAAAGACAGATTTGCTAGGATCAATAGTAGACTCGGAAGTTCTTTGGCGAACAGGCACTCTTCCCACCCCAGCTGCCCCAATAGTAATCACCCTTCTCGTCCAAGACGGATGTTTATGTGATTTCTTCTGCAAAATGTTGCCCCCCCCCCCCCCCCCTCCCCTAACTGTCTAGCTACATTAGCATGGAAATGTCGTATAATCAATTGACACACCATGGGACTGGAATTAACACCTCTATTGTCCATAGATTTGACTATTAAAAACGACAGCAGCAGCAACAAGAACAACAACTACAACAAGACTCCGGCGTTGCTAGAAAACAACTAAAATACAAATAAATGCGCAAAACGAAGAGCAAAGCAATGTAGATTTTATGAACAATATATAAAAGTCAAGTCAGACAAGTAGATGTTCGACAAATAGGCCTGTATCTTCTTCAGACATTACTAACAGTAAACAAAAATGCACAAAACAGTACTCTCCCTTGGCAGCAATCGGCATGAGAATGACAGTGTATGAAAAGTGAAGGGGAAGTGAGCATGAGAATAACAAAACACAATATGTTCAAGAACAATGGACAGGAACAGGAAGGAGAGTGACAAAAAGAACGAGGGGAAAATGAATGGAGCTGTATTCACAATCGATTATTTTGAATTGTTCATTTTATTACTAGCAGATGACGTAGGCCTACTGTTATTAGCAGGAACAGTAACAGGTCTACAGACACAGCTGAATAGTCTGCAAAAAGCTGCATCTAATCTTGATCTGAAGGTAAATTTGAACAAAAGCAACGTTATTGTCTTTAGCAGAGGTGGTCATTTATCAGCAAGAGAAAAGATGAACATATAATAGTACAGACATGCCTGTTGTAAATGCATATAAATACTTAGGGATATTGTTTTCCACCAAACTCAGTTTCACTTCAGCATGTGATGACCTAAGAAGTAAAGCGAAAATGCGGCGTTGTGTATCTTGCGGAAATTTCGTGTTTTTAATAGCAAAAGTTTGAAATTCTGTTTGAAACTTTTTGATACTCAAGTTCACCCAATAGCCATGTACGACGCGAAACTTTGAGGTTCAGATGATGCAGCACGTGCATGTGAACAAGAACATTTATTTTCCTAAAAGAAATTTTAGGGAGTTGAAATGCGGATGCCCAATGACTACCTATATGGTGAAACTGATAGATATCCGATTGCTATAAACTATGCAGTATGTTGTATCCGTTACTGGCTAAAATTAACGACAATGGATGATAACAGAATAGCACAGAAGGCGTACAGAATGTTATTCGATTTAGATACACACGAGACAAAAGATACTGGGTGTCAAACATTCGTTGCAAGTTGTATCAGCTTGGTTTTGGATGTGTATGGGCAAACCAAGAAGTTCAGAATGTTAAATATTTTTTGCATGAATTTAAAGACAGACTGATTTCATGTCGATGGCAAGATTGGGATTTCCATATTAAACAGTGAGAGAGATTTTATATGTATAGGACATTTTGCACCATACATGATGTCAAGCCATATTTGAAAATAGATTTACACAAATATTCGAAATGTATAATGTCAAGATTTAGATGTGGTGTTCCAGAAATTGGTGTACATCACTATCGTTACAGAAAACACATTGAGATCGATTTGCGTTGTCCTCTTTGCTGACAGGGAAATGAAGATGAATTGCATTTTGTTTTGTGTTGCCCTGTATTAAATGATTTAAGCATGCGATATATACCACAAAAATATTATATAATGATCCTAGCAAGTTTCGCTTAAGTTTGCTTCTAGCTTCTGCAAAAGGTAGCGTTGTGAGAAATTTATCGCGATTTATTTATGCAAAGCATTTCAGTTGCGTTCTGTAATGATGTTATGACAGACGGTGTCTAGTGATCACTATAGTTGCCGATAATACTGTGTAGTACATTTGTTTTCTTTGTACCCCTGTCATGAGGTGAAAAGGCCTAAAGGAATGAAATACCATTCGTCATTCATTCTCACACGCACCCCCCCACCATCCCCCCCTCCAACACACACACAGACAGAAACACAATCTCTCTCTCTCTCTCTCTCTCTGTTGCTTCTTCCTCTTCTGCATTTCTTTTTTTCTTTTTTAAAAATCATTTATCTTTTTCTTCTCTACGGGCCCGATGTACAAAACCCACTGGTGCTTATTCCGTTTCCGCCCCCCTAAAAGGAGGCCTCAGACTACGGCAGAAAATGCCAGAAGTTTCCAGAAATTGTTTCTTGACTGTTCAGAACAGTTTGTTGTTGTAGATGTTGTTGTTGTTGTGTTGTACCCTGGCTAAAAGACTCCAGGGATAATCCCAACAGCCGAAGCACTTGAACACTATGGTGCAAATGCATCAGGTAGGGATGAGAACATTACGTGTGTGACCGTTTCTGATTACCCTGCCACGTGGGCAGCCACACTCCGACTTCGAGGGATCTTGGAGACTGATGGTGTCATGCTAGGAGCTTGCACATGATTGGGTATATAAACACGTTTTGATTCTCGACCTATCTAGAAAGTTCCATTCATTTTGATTAGCTATGCTATGACATGATTCTCGAATATTCTTGAATTCTTTATTATCATTGATAGGCTGTCACGCCTTGTGTTCCTTGCCCTATCGATTTCATGATTTTTAAATCATTGAGAGAGTGAAAAAGGAAGATGAGTGAAGAGATTGAAAGTTAAAGTGTTTGAGGACACGTTTTGTCTTGCGAACGTTGCGAAGGTCGGAATATTGGTTTGTGAGATGGTCAGAGTATTGGTTTGTAGACGCTCTACTGTGATAAAAGTATTGGAACTTGCTACTAGAGTCCCATTTTTTTCTCTATGGGGATCGATCAACAAGAGATCAGATCGAACTCGTTCGCCCATCTTCACTCATCTTTTCTCGCTCACTGTCTTAAGAACAGGAATTTGATTTCTCCAAGTTGTAACAGATCTTCAACCCCCCCCCCCCCTCTCCCCCCCGCATTTCCTCCCTTCCCCCTTAATGATACTGTTTCAAACGCTACAGATAATCAAAGGTACTTAAAAAAAAAAAAAGAAGTAAAATTTTGAGAAACATAAATCTGCTTCTTGTGACATATATGCCAACTCCAGAAGAAACAGTAACCATTTAAAAAAAAATATAGAAATATTTTGCTTAGTTTTTATTCGAAGCAAAACTGAATTCTTGTTATTGCTGGGGGTTGTAGTAATGTTTGTCGTTCGGTTGTTTTGTTGGTGGTGGTGATGGCCCTGTGCTGCTCTTGTTCCACCACTTCCTGCAGACGACTCCTTTTTTTTTTTGTTTTTGATGACTTCATTGACGTGTGTTTGTTCAGGAGGAGTTTATCAACTTTACAGGCACTCAAAGGACCCTTGGAGAATGCAAAGCGCCGTTTGAGGATGCCGACTCCGCTGTGTATAAAAGCAGGTCTGCGACTCGTCGATGCTGACCTCGTATTGACCCCTTGTGCGGCCAAGGAAAAGTAGCAGCAAAAAATGGACAAAGGTGTGTGCGGACATTTGGATTCATATTCATGTTACTTTACTCGGTACATCGAGGTATGTATTTGGCTGCCAGGTTTACATAGCTGTCTCCAGATGTCCCACCCTGGACGAGCTCAACAAAGTTGACCTTTCACGCTTCTTTTGTTCCAAAGCACACAACTTGAAAAAAAAAGGACCAGTTTCGAGGAGACAAATGAAGCAATTAACCTAACAAAAGAAAAAGACTACTGAAATAACGAGCCCCTAGCATATCACTTCAGTAACCCGAGTCTCTCATATCTGACCTTTCACACTTCTTTGTTCCAAGCACACACAAGAAGACAAAAAGACCAATATGGAGGGGACAAATGAAGTAAGTTAACCTAACAAAAGAAGACCACTGATATGATAGCACAGCATTTCACTCCAGTAACCCTAGTCTCTCTCTGATTTTGAGTCCGCTGAGGACATTCTGCAACTCTAATATGGTGTTGGTGAGGTTGAATAATCCCATCTGGATGTAGGCCTACCTTAATGGGCTCAAACTCACGATCTGCCTGCGGCAAGTCTGTGTTGATGTAACCACTGAGCCAGGGTGGTGTAGCGTCTTTTGATCCTTCCAGTCACTACATTTCTCTCTCTAACAACCAACCGACTACAAACAAAAAAAGAGATCCCCCCCCCCCCCCCCCCCCCAACAGTTCACGCTGTTTCAGATCACACTGCTCACCCGACACCGTCACTGGCCGTCCATTAGCCTCATCCCTTTACCCACCCGCTCAGTTTTGTATGTCTGCCCACCTGCAGTCACTGGATTCTATCGTCTCTGTGTAGTTCTCCATGTCCTCTTACTCTAAGTGCGCGTGAAGGGACATTTCTTTAAAAGACTGACGTGCACTTAAAGGGACACAAGCTTTAAAAGACAGACGATAGTTTGAATTGTATATAGAGGTGAGGTTTCTCTCCTTGGCTTGATCTGTTTGATACGTGGCGACCGCCCAGAACGGGTGCTAAGCCGGTTGCGAACGGAGTTACTTCAATCTGAAACTGTGCGTTCTGTTGTCCACAGCAAGTGTTGATGATCGGAAGTCTTGGGCCGAACGTGTCGTCAACCAGGTCAGATGCTGGACTAACAGTTCCTTCATCCGGGCCTGGCTGACACGCGCAGTGAGAGCGAGAAAGAGGCTCTGGTGGATGAGATGTTCAGCTGTTTGGAGAAGGACGTGGCCTCTGTCGGGGCTCCTTGCCTTCGACAATGACGACCTCTTTGTACATGTGCAAGTCCGCAAAGTCTAAACCCCCATTTGGGACCATTTTTTTTCGGTTGGGCCACTATAGATTAGTCTGATGTCATGATGTTTCAGTTCTAAGGAAGCTCTGAATAAACAGAAAAAAAAAAAATTAACGGAAAAAAGAAGAAAAGGAGGGTGGGTGAGGAGAGTCAGGAGTGGGAAGAAAAAGGAAAAAAATTTCTCCCTTTTTCTTTCTTTTTTTTTTTTGTTGTTGAGCCAATACCCTTATCCCTGAACCCCCCTCCCATCCCCTCACCTCTTCAGCAGCACCACAATATTGAATGTCACACACACATACATCATGGCACAGTGCAGCAATATGTTAATGCAAATTTCACACTGCGCATTGAACTTTCTAATCATCGACATTGTGATGTATCCATGCTTCACAAAGTACACAGTTCGAAACTGCTGGTTTGACACCGTTTTTGCAGAGAGTTGCTCTCCTTTAGCACCAACTTTTCGTACTGACATTTTTTTTCCCCTTTCATGCATAAAATAACCAGAAACTGCTCGATGACTGCCAGCTAAAAAACAGCAAGTGATGCTTATCTGACCCATTGCACTTACTTTCAGGTAAGTGCGACATGGGTATTCAAATTGTTATGCTGTGAACTACTTCCTCCGATGTTCAGATGCCATTTAGTGAAAATAACACTTTAACATTCTAATTCTGTGGTCGTTTTGACGGGACGCGTGATCCCTTATACAAATGAGTTCAGCGGAAAACTACAGACAATCGGCAGTTGTTGGCAGCTCTGACCTACCATCACTAGCATGGTAGGTCACTGGATTGAGATTTTATCCCATGCTTACGGGAACACTCTTTACAACTGAGTGGCCCCCAGAAGATGGTCTTCGAAGACAACCATCATCTCGGGCACAAAGACGGTGTTCAAAATCACAAGGATGCTAGAACAAATTTAATGGATGTTGTGATTTTTCTTAGTTTTTCAGTAAAGTGTGCGCCATGGTCTTATAAAGGCTTCTCCACTCATTACCGAAGGTAACATCATCCAAACTGTCAATGGGAACTAGAAGCAGGTTTCCAGAGATTTGGCAGAAGAGTTATATGGTGCACAGACAACTTTACAACTGTTCAAGTGCAGCTTGGCTCTTAACATCTTAAATATTGGGGGCAGCTACAACAAAAGGACATGAACTGACACAGTATCATCCAGTGAGCAAATGAACCATCCAATCCAATCAAATCAAAGACAGAAAGAACACCTGTATGAAAGGAGCTAGGTCAGTCTGACCGTTGGTCATCCCTCAGAGTTTTTCATGGGACATCGCTGACTTTTGGACTTGTTCAAGGCAGGATACTCAGCTGAACTTGCATGCAGGGGCACATAAAATAAGCCTTAGCAGCAATTCTGCATAAACTATCACCGAGGCTTTCAAGAAGGGCTGTTCTCCTGGTAAGACCCATCTTTTAGTCATTTATCAGGGCCCAAACCCCATAGGTATATAGTGGGACTTGAAGCGGCAACATAATCCCAACCTGCAAAGAGCGATTGCTTACAGTGCATCACAGAAACAAAGCGGTCACATGTCATGGCACTGACTTTGACAAGCTAAACAATGCAGGGAAGAGGCAGACTAAAGGGAGCTCATCACGTGGGAACTCTTTCTGAAAATATCAAGGGGTCGTACTAGGGTCGGATGAGGGGTGAATCCGATGGGTGTATTCCTGGTGGTTGGCAATATTGATGACAATTCCATAAGCGCAGATCTACTGCCTCAATTTGTTATCAGTTTGGATTAACATTCACTTGTTCTTTTTCATTTTTCTTGTATACTTGTGTGATTTCTTCTTTCTTCTTCCTTTTCTTCACCTTGTGTAATTTCCTCCATATGATGTTTGTTTAATGTTCAACTCAGTAGCTGGCATTATATGACTTGTTCCAATATGGAGTCAAATTTTGAATACCGTTGCTTTTGTTTGTTTGTTAACTTCTCTTTTCAGTCTGAGAGAATAAAACTTTGATTCTTTGTGCCTGTGAATCAGCTATCTTTACAAAGATCTGCTACTCTTCTGTCTCACGCATGCGGCAGGGGTCTTGGCGGTTATTTTATATTAGTTGTCCACGTGGAGTGTTTAGTGCATCTGCTGGTTCTTGTGTCAGTGGTAACCTAACCACAGCAGTTTCTTGCTGGCATGACCAAACTTTGCATAGAAGCACTTACAGAACCTGTCTAGCTGTCCCTTCCATTGAGCTGTCACTGTGACCTAGGAGGTTGAAACACTTCATGTATTGTCTTGTGATTTGTTTGCGTACATTGTTCAGTGGAGTCATCATAATTATTTTCAAAATTCACAGGATGTGGGTCAGTGTTTGACGCAAAGTTTGCTGAGGGATGTCACCACACATATCTTTGTCACTGTCTATAGCTGCAGCTGTGACTGATCAATGTTTCTATCACATTGTTGATTTTGTCATGCATTGTTGGCATACTCTCTGTCAGACAAACAGAAGAGAGGTCTCCCTTTCAATTCATGACAAAAAAAATTCACATTCTTTACATAAAAATGCTGTCCTCCATTGTTTCACATCATCACACATACATGTTTCCATTCAAAGCCATCAGCCTGGTTCTCACAGAGGCAAAAATACTTTTTCTTTTAATATTGGCCTCAAACAATGCCACCAAACAATATCTGTTTCAGCCAAACAAAATTCCCCAGTCCTTACAGATTTATAGCAACTTTCCTCCCTAGTTTTGGCCTCAGCAAGCCACAAAATCTTTTCAGTCTCCATGACCTTACCTTGACCTCCCGAAAATTAAATTGTGCCTGTGACCCTCTCAATAAAAAAAGTATCCTACACTTCATTAATCTGTAGGAGTTCCTGAAAAGGAAGAAACACAATAAATCAACTTGTTTAAGTCAGTTTAGAAAATGATTTACATCTTTAGTATTAATCTTTGTTTCTCTCCTCTTTTTATTTCCTTTCATGATGTCTTCCTTGGAATTTTACTAGGCCTATCATTGGCCAGTCATGGCCATTATTTTATATTTACCACTGATTCATTATAAAGCATTATAAAATAAACTATGAGGCATGTAACCTTGCCAATGCTTCTACATATGACGCCTTTGACCAGTCTGTCCTCTGATTCAACTAAAACATCCTACAAGTGGTAAACCAATCTCCTTGTGTTATTTGTTCACTTCATTCTCTGCGTGCAAGCTGCACCCTCTCCGTGACCAGGTGGACCAAGTCACAAAACCGTAACCAAGACTTTAAAAATCCTTCTCTTTTCAAAAGCATGTATAACTGATCTGTAATATCTACTATTTTTTCTATTTTCAAAAGCATATATAACTTGATCTACAATTTCTGCTGACATGTTCTTTTCCTTCTCTTTTCAAAAGCATTCATAATGATCTATAATTTCAGTTGACATTCTTTTCCTTCTCTTTTCAAAAACTTGCGTAACTGATCTATAATTTCTGATGACATTTTGTTTTCCTTCTCTTTTCAAAAGCTTGCATAACTGATCTGTAATTTCTGCTGACATATATTCTTTTCCTTCTCTTTTCAAAAACTTGTATAACTGAATTTCTGCCAACATATTCTTTTCACAAATACACACACATCAAACAACCAGGAACTTAGGTTCAGTTCCTGACAGTTGATGGCTGAGTTTTTGATTCTGCTGCTCAGTGACACCTTCATGCAAGGGATGGTCAAAGGGGTCCTGTGGATATTTTTCCTTCATCTGGGTTTGAATGTGCTGGAGGCTTGTACTGCTGACAGGAGGCCAGCATTGCTGTTTGCTGCTGGCACTCAAGCACATGCATGCACAGGAACAGCTGAGGTAAGATGATAGCATAAACACCTCTATTGCACATGTGAGTCAATAATAATACCACCATTAGTAATGGATATTTATGGCACTTACTTTATAAATAGCCTTAAGCCCTAACACACACACACACACACACACACACACACACACACACACACACACAGAGGGACGCATGCACATGCACACACAGAGAGACACATGCATATGCACACACAGACATGCTATTAGGAAAAAATGAATAAGATCAAACATTAGTTTTAACAAAATACTGTAAAACATACTGTGATTAACATTGGACTACCAAGCAATGCTTATTTCATGCCGTATTATATAACAGTGGTGTTTTTTTTTGTTATGTTTTGCTTGTTTTCATCTGAAAATCTGTGTTCTCACTTGTTTTTACAATCTTTGTATATCATCTTTTCCGAATATTTTTGTGACAAGTTACGCCATCTACAATGTGTTTGGCAGCCCATCTTTGCATTCCTATTTTGGAGCAGTCAGGCAAGGTTAGTGATGACATAACAAAAGCTGGCTCATGACAAGGAATACAAGACTAGTGATGTTGTACATGTATCACAAGGTTGTAATATCTTTTCCAAGTGATTGCCATAGTAACAAAAGATTATATATTGATGATGGTTTAATTTCGGTTTCCATGCATCAGATATTCAATGTCTTGTCTCTCTCATTTCTCACCCTTTCCCTTTATCATGTTTTTTCACAAATCTAGCCTGTGTTTGTGGGTGCCTAACTTGGTTTTATTTTTCAATTTCTTCATGCCTGTGCATACATACCTAAGCCACTTTGGTTACTTTCTGCACATTTTCAAACTGCCAGAAACACATCTCTGTTTTGAGAAATACAGCACTGTGTATTTTCACTGTGTGTACTTTGTGTTCATGGTTATGAATAAAAATACTGTGCCATGTTTCATACCAGATGGCCTTTGTTTAAAAACAACTAAAAAAAGTCTCAGCCCAGAGTTGACACAGGTGTCTGTGATTTGACCACAGCAATCTGTACAGGCTTCTAATCATTGAAAAGCGAGTTTGCCTGAGCTAAAAAATCAAAAAATGCAACTGTAAAAAGACAACTGTAACTGAAAAGACAGCTGTAAAAAGGAACCATAAAAAAAGCAAACATTATAAAAGTAAAAAAAAGAAAAGCAAAAAAAAAAATAAATAAAAGCAGAAATGATGAATTACAAACTGACTGGGATGGCGGCCTTGCTTTGAACTACAACCTGACTGCCCTGGCTACAGCATGCAGATCTACAGTCTCCTTCCCCCCCCCCCCCCCCCCCCCCCCCCCCCCCCCCCCCCCCCCCTTGTACCTTCATCCTCTTCACCACTGCCTCCTCTTTCATTGCACATGTGTGTGTGTTCTTACCAGACCTCTTGCCTGAATGGAAAGACATTCATAACAGTGATTCCCTCTTCCTTCTCTGTTGCTTCAAAACCCAAAGCCCCCCGCCCCTCCCCGTTAACCCCCTAACACACACTGTGAAGAGGAATATGATTGATCCAGTCAGACATTCAGTAAAAATACCCAGAAGCAGGTCAGTAACACATACCCAGAAACTAGGGGTACAACACCGAAGACTGACCAGGGTCAGAAACACTGACAATCACAGGAAACGCTTGATATTCCATGCTTTAAAGGAAGTCATCTGTCCAATATAGATACTTGTTGACCTCCACAATGTCAAGGTCACATAGAGGCGGTATGGCATCAGGCGACACAGGCTCTGTGTGTTGTGTGTTGGCGTAGCTATCTGCAACAGACAGACAAACACACGACGTCAAAACAGGTCAGATAAAGTTTGAAAATTATTTCATCACACTAACTTAACATAGGTGCTGTTTGAAACATTTGTCAATCCCATGCAACCTACAACAGTTCGTTAGAGACCTGTCAATGAATCACTATCATAATTCTGGTTCTCTTCTGTTTGTAGAAATTCTAGACATGATTCATAACAGAAACATGATTGCTGTTTCATAATCAAGGAACCATTTAACTCTTTATTCATTTTTGTTCTGTTTAGCTCTAACCTTTACTGTTGGTCAAACACAAACTTTACAAAAAGAAAGTTCAGCTCCAGTAACATAATTCCCCCCCCCCCCCCCCCCCCCCCCCCCCATCTCCCTCTCTTCACTGCTGTCTGATGGCATTACGTCCCATTTCTCGTCACAATTCCTTTTCTCTTCCACCCACCATCCACTCCCTCCGTCCCCTCTAAGACCCTTCCTCCATTCTTTTCTTCCCCTCCCCTCTTTTTCTCTATTATACACATACGCACATACACACAGGCATATGCATGCAGGAGGAAAGTGTCATGTTTGTGGGTGACTAATATCATCCTACCAAACTGACATACACCACAAACTCCTGGAATACAACTGGATAGATTCTCAGGGTTTATTTTACAATGAACCAACTTGAGACAGGGGAGATTTTTCTGTCAGCACTGGCCTCAAGCACCAAGTCTTTGCAGGTCTTATACGTGACATCATCAGTTACATCTAAGGATGGACATAGGCACATGATGGACTTAAAATTCATAACAAAGAGAACTCACTGTGATTATACTGACAGAGGTCAGAGGCGGAGTGTTGATGAAGATGAGGCCCAGGTAAATGAGGTAGAACAGGAGGATTACCACACAGAGGTAGACCGGCAGAGCCACTGCCCAGTACCTGCACATGATAATTATAATGATAATAATAATAAAGACAACCACAATAGATTTCTTTTGGTTGCAAAGTGAGGCGACTGCAGGCAGAAATCTAAACAAATCTTAAAAACTTCAAACAATACATCCGCCAAACATAAACAAATGAATCACAAGACAAAACATGACACATTTTGACCTCTTTGGTCTTCTTCAGGCAAAATAAATATTCAACACCTGTCTTGCGCCGACTTTGATGAAATCAGTGATTGCTCATTTTTCATTTTCATTGTCCTGAATGTTGACTGTTTTGCCTGAGGAAGACTTAAGAGGTTGAAACGCATTGTGCTTTGTCTTGTGATTCGTTTGTTCATGTTTGGTGGATGAATTTCTTAAACTTTTCAAGAACTTTTTTCTGGGCTTGTCCCATGTTTACTGCATCTCACTGGCATCCCTCCTACGCCAATCACTCTGGCTCCCCTGCCACATCCGTATCTGGGTTGATCTGACATAGCCCATGGCATGGTACAGAGAGCTATCATTATCAACCAAAATGAGGCAACCCACCAGTAGAAGTGATTCTGCCATCTGCAGGATCACTTCCATTGTGTCACTGGTGCCTATTCTAATCCAACCTCCGCAGGGACACAAAATGAAATTGTCCCTATGACAGCTGGGCATGAAGTGCGTCAGAATCAAAGACATTTCTTTCATGATGATCAGACAGGATGAGATGAGGATGATCAAGATGATGACATGGTGCTCAATACTGAGTCTGAGACTGCATGACAGGACAGTAAACTACACTTCCTGCACTGTAGTTGCTGTGAACCACTCCTATAATAGTTGAGAGCACTGCGCACCACTTCCTCACTCTAAAACCATCATCTTTTTTTGTCTGTGGCCAAGACATACGAAAGTTTGGCATTTTGGAGGTGATATGATTATCGCCAGTGTCTGGGTACTAAAATTGACACTGGGTTTACAGATAAAAAGCTTAATAAAGTTTGGCATTACATTATTACTGTGATTTTTTTTTGGGGGGGTGCTAACTGATTTAGAGTGCTTGTGATAAAAACACACCACTGCAAAAATAAAACCCAGGACTGGAAATGACCACTTACCAGATTGTCCATGACAACTGGTGTACAAATGGAAAATCTCCCTCTGCTCATCCATCAGGCAACCAGTGTAGACCAATCGCATTTTCCTCCTCTTTGCCTCCTAACTTTCACACCTTTACAACCACCACTCGTCTTCCTTCCCCTACCTTCACCCCTCTCCCCATTTTTTTTTTTCCTTCTCATAATGGAATCCTAGCAGAGCATTGTCTTACTGAGGCAAAGGGCTTGTCCTTAACATAAAGTGTGTAAGTGCCATGCATGCATTGTGTTTGGTCAGTGTGGAAATAACAAATCTACTTCCTTTTTGTTATTAAACATGCACAGAAATAAAGAGGATTTATTTTAGAATGTGTACAAGGTGATGATGGAGAAAGACAGAAAAAAAAGACAGCAAGAAAGAGGTTTTCGTACTTTTCAGTTAAGTCCAAGAATGTGTGAATGATGGACACCTGACAAATTTATTCTTGCTATTTTTTAACCCCTTATATGTAAAATATTTTTCCATTTATACCCTGGTGAATGAGTTTTAAAGAGTCTTATTTTCCACTTTTAAGCTTTAGTAACACATGTACAAAACATGCCATTATTGGATGATGTCTGCTGACTTGTTACTGCACTAGGAATCATTATGTTCATTAACTGCCTCTTTACTTAGAGAGGGCAAACAGAAATTTGTGGGGACATGCATAATTTGACAGATGTGATTCTGATGAACCAAAACAATGATGAGTTT
Organism: Conus betulinus; assembly: GCA_016801955.1. NCBI lineage: Eukaryota > Metazoa > Mollusca > Gastropoda > Neogastropoda > Conidae > Conus > Conus betulinus. The sequence continues at coordinate 1,071,315 of JADBJO010000058.1, forward strand.
TTCCAAGTTTAAAAAAAAAACAACAACAACAAAAAAAAAAAAAAACCAGAAGATGTAACTGATACTTTGTTTTACAAATGATTGGTATTGAGGATGCATACTCTGAGAGAGAGAGAGAGAGAGAGAGAGAGAGAGAGAGAGAGAGAGAGAGAGAGGAGAGAGACAGAGAGAGAGAGACAGACAGACAGACAGACAGAGACAGAGAGACAGAGAGAACTAATTGTTTTCAATCAGGGAAATAAATATGCAAACGCCTTCCCTTTTTTTTTTCTGTTTCAGTTTGGTTCTTCTTAATCTTTTTTCTTCAATAAAGGTGGACACCTTATAAAGTAGGAAAGCAACTGAATAAAAGACATTTCTAGTAGCATACATTTACCAATTCACTTTAAAGAGTACTTAACAGAGACAGAGAAGGGGGAGAGAGAAAGAGAGAAGAGAGAGAGAGAGAGAAAGAGAGAGAGAAAAAGAGAGAGAGAGAGCCAAAGGAGGGGCGGGAAGGGAGGGGGATGGTGGGGAAAAGATGCAGAGGGACAGAAGGAGACAGGCAGGTAGACAAATAAATGTGACTTCTGTTCTCCACACTAGTACTCTTATTCAGTTCAGTTAAAATGTCATTTTATATATACAGGGTGCAGTGAAGGGTGGACTCTGCAGGGTGCCGTGAAGGGTGGGTGCGGCAGGGTGCAGTTGGGGGTGGCGCTCTGCAGGGTGCAGTGAGGGATGGACTCTGCAGGGTGCACTGAAGGGTAGACTCTGCAGGGTGCAGTTTGGGGTGGACTCTACAGAGTGGAGGGGAGTGGGGGTGGGGGGTGGGGGCTCTGCAGGATGCAGTGTGGGATGGACTCTGCAAGATGTAGTGTGGGATGGGACTTACAGGGTGTGGTGAAAGGAGAACTACAGTAAAAAAGAAAATGTGTGGTCGTTTTCAAAATGATGTAGTCTACTGTGATGTCAATAGTATTGATGTCATTGCTGCTAAGGAGATGCAAGTACCATCCATTCCTGAAGAAGCCTTTTGGCGAAAGCTTGGATTAAAAAATGAACTCCGTGGGCGGTGCTGACAACTTTATGTTCATCACTATCCTTCTTTATGTGTTCATCGTTATCATCTGTGGATGGCGCCGGCATTTGGAAAAATTGACATATCTACTTTTCCTTAAATACATATATATATATATGTATGTTAGCCTACACTCTGACTGTACTAACTACCACAACTACATTACCTATGACACAAACAACTGTACTATAATGCTAGTTCTTTCTGACACTACATCAGACGGTGGACTACGATCGTCTGATCACTAAGCAACTAAAGAGATGCTTTCCTCTGACAGTTTTTTTTTTTTCCTGTCTCATCTTCACTAGCCCCCCCCTCCCCCCCAACTCTCCCTTCCCCCAGTGGTCTCACTCCTGCGTCACTTATTTCGGACCCCCCCATATACGACTGTTAACTTTCAAATTTTCATCAATGCCATGATTAATTGTCACTGTCATTGAACCACACTTACTTCTGAGGCCAGTAGGTGAGGCCCACAGCGTTCAGCCAAGCGTCCGGGACGTAGGCCCACACCACGTACACACCTGGTCATACACAGAAGGAATTGTGGACACGCCAGGAGAAACATGAAATAACTAAATAATGGTACAGAATAAAGTTGTGAGAGCATCGTGACCAAAAAACAACAACAACAAAAACAAAAAAAAAGGGATGGGGGTGGGGGCATGAGTTTGAAAAGTGGATTAACCCAGCAACCACACCACAAGGTTTTGCCATCCAATTCTGCCCATGACTTGCATGAAAAAAAAAAGAAACACCCGAAGGTGCTGGGGAGGACCCAGAGAAGCACTGTCTCCACCTGCGTTTAGAGCAGTCCTGTACCACCCTTGGAGGCCTGCGCTGTGTTGACGATGGGTACAGGTACGCGCAGGACGCTCCATTTAGATATCAAGGGACATAACTGCTCCTGAACAGAGGTAAATTGGACTACAGGATGCAACTCATAACAGCCTTAATGCAGCATCCCATGGGTGTACCAGCCCGTATTTCATGACTGCAGAGCCCACCGGTCAAAAACACCACCCTCCAGCTGTTGAGCATACCCCATAGACCCAACCACCCCTGCCCACGGACAGATGAAGACAGTGCCACTCCAGACACAGCCAAACTTTCGCAGTACTGTCTTATGTGCCCTCAAGAGAGAATCCAAAGTTGTAGTCTTTCCCTCTGTCAACAGGACTTTCCTGTGGTCAGTGGGTCTTTCCTCACCGTCACTGGACCTTTCTCCAGGGTCAGCCTAGTTAAGGCAAAGACTTGCATGATTGTCACTCTGGGTTAAGAAGATAACTGATGTCAGAAAAAACATTTTAGGCAAAACTGGATACCACAGTCATATAAACAAAACAAAAAAGTTAAAGTACTACAGTTTCAAAGTGAGGTGACTGCAGGTGAAAATTGAAACAAATTTTAAGAATATTTCTTTGTAAGTCTGCCTAAAACAAAGACGAACAAGTTACAAGACAAAACATGACGTGTTGACCTCTTAGGTCTTCTACAGGCAAGATAAGTAACGTTCAGGACAATGAAAATGAAAGAACTAGTTAACACTTATCTTCTCATATTTGGTGCAAGATGGGCGCTCTCATATTCGGTGCAAGATGGGTGTTGTTGATACAAAGCCCATCTTGTGCTGAATATGAGAAGATCAATACATGATTACTTGTTCTTGATTTTCATTGTCCTGAACGTGGTTTATCTTTGCCTGAAGAAGACCTATGGTCGAAACATGTCATGTTTTGTCTCGTAACTTGTTTGTCCTTGTTTTTGGTTGACTCATTAAGAATAAATCTTTAAAAATAAAGACCTATAGCCTTGGGCTCTACAGTCAATGAACTATTAGACGTTCACTGTGTCTGGGGCATGGCCCATCTCTTGCCTTCTGATGCCTTTATCTTCCCTGACCTTCGTCAGATACTTATTCAGTGCAGTGTTGGCAGAAAGCATTTGTAAACCATAAAATTGTGATCCAATGAGTGGTTAGAACTTCAGTACTAGCTCCATGAGCAAATGCTCAACTATTCTTTTTCCTTTTGCCAACCCATCATCTGTGCCACTTCAGTGGCATTGTACCTGCATCGCTCATTCCAACTCCCCCTGTCCAGAGCCACTGCCATAGCACTGACAATCCATAAGGAGCAGTCAATGTCAAACCATCAAGAGGCAATCCACCGGAGGAAACACTGCACTTCTGCTGAGTCACTTTAGTGGTGTTCAGTGGCGCCTGTTCTGATCCAACATATGCAAGCCACCAGCTTCTTAGCCCCCAACTGACAACAAAAATTGCTTAGTTGGGGAGCCTGCATGAGTGAGCTCTCCCTCTGGAAGGTGCCACCACATCTGTCCAACAACAGCCCCCATGAATTTGCCAGTACCGGTGACCCTGATGGAACCAAACCAAGGCTATAGACATGGAGAGGACAAAAACTGAGATCACCATGACAGCATGCTTAAATATTTGACCACAAGCCCATACATACAACTGCAGTACATTGTTGAACACCGATATTGGAAATGACATATGAGTGGGAAGACATCATGTATTGTTCACTAAAACTGGAATATATGCAAATAGTGTAATCCTGGGTTATATAGAAACTGGAAATCACACTCAAATGGTAGTGTATGACATTTTCTGATAATGTAAAAATAGGGGCATATCATTTACAGAAATTGGAACTCATGATGTCTGGCTCTTTACTCTGAATTAGAGCGGTATGAGGCAAGAACATTTTCTTTGAAAATGGCAAAGTTGTTTTACATCATCAATGTAAAGATGTAGCCAGTCAACAAGGACACTACACAAATGTCATTGAAAGCAAAATGCTAGCATGTACCTGCTGACATACTTTGCTTATTTCAGGTATGCTTAGCTTTGTTTAAAAAAAAAGATAATTAACACATTCATTGCTGATGTGTGAGAAAAGGTTGAACTGATAAAGCATGAACATTTTTGAAACAGTTTTATAAATTCATTAAAAAAAAAAAAAAAACTGGGAAAAGTTTTGTTTCCTGGCAAGTTATGACACTGGAGGATAATCATCATCACACATAGTGCATGCTTGGTCTTGTAAAATGGAAAATTCACATGACTCCCTGTTATGCTGACAAATAGCTGTTTCAATACCTGAATTGTTCTTCTGGCAGGCTGTTCACTGTAACTCAGGCATTATTTTCGTAAAGGTCCCCTTTGTATCACTGACAAAAATCAACAAATTTGATAGTGGTCACTCTACACAGTCATACATTAACTGTCATACTATGAAGTTTTACTTTTACTTATCATTCAGTATACGGTTATTTCATTTATAGTACTTTGGGTAACCCTTCACTACAAAAGCCCTGATCTATTCAAAACCCACTGGATCTACAATCGATCTGAAAAGAACACACAAATTATCCTATTTTTGCAACTATTTCCTGTGATCACATTCACACTGGCCTCAATATTCTGGAGAAAGAAATGTTCATGGTGATGGGTGGGGGAGAGTTGAGTGAAAGCCGGAAGGGAACAGAGAAGTACAAGGAATACAAAAGGAAATCTTCGCATTAATACTTATCGAAAAAAACAAAATCGCCATAGCGTTGATGTTCCAAAACCAGTTATTGGAAAGCCGACTTTCGAACTTACCAAGACCTATGTAAGAAGCAAGATACAGCACGTAGCCATATACGGCTCTTTCAGGAGTTGGTGAAGGTCGATGTTCCTCTGTCATGCTGTAGTTAATAATCGACTGCACATGACTAAAACAAAAAGGCAGCAAAATATGAATGTAAACTTCTTAGCCAGATCATACACCTCACGTCTGCTTCTTTGGAAACAGGAAGTCGGCTTCCAAGGGAGGCTAATCTGAGTATGTATTTTTTTTTTCTATGGTAGCATTCTTATTTCCCTTAGTATTGAAAAAACACAGGCTGCGCACTAAAAATTTATGCATCAAGGCCTTGCTTAAAGGAATGGAGTATTTTTAGACAAGCGGGATCAGATTGTTTTGAGATTTATATATTGTGTCTGAAAGTTGATTTACCTTCTTTTCTTTCATATGCCCATCAAGATACATGGCAGGTCGTTCCAAGCAGACAGATCAAAATGAAAAGAATGGGACTATTTGGGAGAAACCACCTGGCGCAAAGATAGGGTCATGGGTGGATGAGATGGCCTGTCATGTGACGCCAACCAAAGGGAAGGTGACGTATTTGAAGATTGTGAATGATGTAATCAGTGGAAAACCCCTAAAACAAGTGAATGGTTGGTGGTGGTGGTGGTGGTGGGGTTGGAGGTGGGATGTTCTTTTGATCAGTTATCACCTTCATGTCAAATCCTGGCTCAAACTCATGCTAGACCTCAAACCGCTCACGTGGATAATACAGTAATTTAAAGCAAAATCATAATTGTGGCGTGTAGCCTGTACATGATGTGCGGCCATTTGGGGTTCTAAAGTCAGAGCATCGCGAATTCCAACTCCAGCGGCATTTGTAGGTGAAGAGACGTGGTCTCAATTAAATTTCTAGGCAGGCTGGTATTGCCCCATTCTGCTTCTTTCCCTCGAGAAATTTACTGCAAAGCGAGAGAATTTCATCTCAGAGAGAGAGAGAGAGAGAGAGAGAGAGAGAGAGAGAGAGAGAGAGAGAGAGAGAGAGAGAGAGAGTCGATCTGCAAGGTCAGTTTAACCTGTTACAAGGCTTTTTAGTGACATGTTTTAGTTCCGATAACATTTAACGCTTAAAACAATCTAGGTATAAAGCATTTTAACGGCCTATAGACATGAATAAGACTTTTCCAGCTAAACAACAACAAAAATGGCAACAACGACGACGAAGACGACGACGACGACGACACCACCACCACCACCACCACCACCACCAACAACAACAACACCTATGATGGAATATGGATGTCAGACTCACATTTGTGCAACGTCACATACAACCATACAGATGACTGAATGAAAGAGTTCGCCCTTTTAATAGTGTAACTGGGTTGTTCACACTATCGAAGTTCTCGTCAACGAATAAAAGGAAGAAGATGAAGAAGATGAAAAAGACGAAGAAAATGAAGAAGAAAAGTCTCTGAGGCAGGCGATGACCGATAAGGATCAATTAGAGAAGAAGAAGAAGAAGAAGAAGAAGAAGGAGGAGGAGGAGGAGGAGGAGGAGGAGGAGAAGAAGAAGAGCAAGAAAAAAAAAAAGGCCCCTTTGAAAATGATGTTGTGTCAGTGTGTGCGTGCGTGTATGCGTGCGTGCATGCATGCGTGGGTGCGTGCATGTGTGTGTGTGTGTGCGTGTGCGTGTGTGCAAGCGTGCGTGCGTGTGTGCGTGCGTGCATGTGTGTGCGTGCGTGCGTGCGTACGTATATGTGTGTGTGTGTGTGTGTGTGTGTGTGTGTGTGTGTGTGTGTGTGTGTGTGTGCGTGCGTGTGCGTGCACGAGCGTGCGTCCGTGCGCGTGTGTGTGTATGCGTGTGTGTGTGTGTGTGCAAGTGCATGTGCGAGCATTGTGTGTGTGTGTGTGTGCTTGTGCGTGCATGTGTGCGTGTGTGCGCGCGCGCGCGCGCGTGTATGTGTGTGTGTGCGTGGTGGGCGCACACGCGTGTGTGTCTGTGCGTACATGCGCGCGCACGCGTGTGTGGCGTGTGATCTCAACCTCCCACCATTACCCTTCCCCAGCCACCATCACTACCCACCACCACCATCACTGTGAGGATGTTTGGAGGAGGACGGGGATGAGGGTGCGGTCTTTAAATACACTCATACCCCCTTCTTCTGCAAATTCAGTGCAAGTGCCAATCTGGCAGATGCCCTTTATAAACACCAGTCTTTCTTTATTCTCATTCCTGCCCCCCCCATCCCACTTCTTCTGCTGAAACCGATTTACCTGCCTTTAATCCGGAAAGTCTGTACACTTATTTGTTTTTCTTTGAATTTCTGAAAGAGATCAACATTTTTCATCTGATCTAAGATTGTAATAAAGGAAGAAAGATTTTTTAACGAAATCTCCGGTGCGATTTTAGGTCTATTAAAAAAGGTTGTGTGAATGAGGTTTTCTCTCTCTCTCTCTCTCGTCGTCTGTCGACCATGAAGCGAAATAATAAATAATGCAAGAGTGGACAGTGTGTGTGTGTGTGTGTGTGTGTGTGTGTGTGTGTGTGTGTGTGTGTGTGTGTGTGTGTGTGTGCGTGCGTGCGTGCGTGCGTGTGTGTGTGTGTGTGTGTGTGTGTGTGTGTGTGTGTGTGTGTGTGTGTGTGTGTGTGTGTGTGTGCGTGCGTGCGCGCGTGCGTACTAGCGCGCGCGTGTGTGTGTGTGTGTGTGTTCGCGCGGGTGTGCGCTTGCACGCGTGCGTGTTTGCGCTACTCAAAGGAAAGATACTCAAGAGCATGCTGCAGAGCTAGAGATACTGCATGCAGAAAGCTTAAACATGATGTAGCAATGTAAATCATTCTGGTAATCTAAAGAAACTTGTGATGCAAAGTAAACGAAGTGCTAGAGGACCCCGTGCGTTTGTCCATTTATTTTTTTCACCCGAGTGCGGGGCGCGACGACCTTTTAAAAAAAAACCCGAACAAAACAAATAAATGAGAAGATTCAGAAGACCTTTAAAAAACCCGAACAAAACAAATAAATGAGAAGTTTCAGAAGATATTCTTCAATGATTTGTGTGAATCAGTTGTGTGTGACGTCTCCATGAGCATAGGTGGTGTTCACAGTACAGCGGATACTTTCTGCACAGTGAAGTGTTGAAGCATGGAGGCCAGCTGTGACAGTTTTTTTCCACTGTATGAACTTACCATTGGCATTAACAAAACATTCAGCCATTCTCTCTGTCTGTCTGTCTGTCTGTCTGTCTGTCTGTCTCTCTGTCTCTCTCTGTCTCTGTCTCTCTCTCTCTCTCTCTCTCTCTCTCTCTCTCTCTCTCTCTCTCTCTCTCTCTCTCTCTCTCGTGTATCTGTTTTCTTTTAATACTGATTTGAATAATCTCTCTCTCTCTCTCTCTCTCTCTCTCTCCTCTCTCTCTCTCTCTCTCTCTCTCTCTCTCGTGTGTATTATGTTTTCTCTCATGCTGATATGAATCATCACTGTTCTTGTTATAACCAGTTCTATATTGTGTGTAATAGTGTTTGAGTGCTAGTATCCTTAGTCCCTGAAGGGACAAAGGCCAAATGTACGTATCTTATCCTTAGGATAGGATTCATTCTGTCTGTCTGTCTGTCTGTCTGTCTGTCTGTCTGTCTGTCTCTCTCTCTGTCTCTCTCTCTCTCTCTCTCTCTCTCTCTTCTCTCTCTCTCTCTCTCTCCCCTCTCTCTCTCTCTCTCTGCCTCCCCCTCTCTGTCTCTCCTCTCTCTCTCTCTCTCTCTCTCTCTCTCTCTCTCTCTCTCTCTCTCTCTCTCTCTCTCTCTCTGTACCTGCATACGTGCGTGCGTGCGTTGCGTGTGTGTGTGTGCGTGCGCGAATGTGAGAGTGCGTGCGTGTGTGCGTGTGCGTGTGTGTGTGTGTATGTGTGTGTGTGTGTGTGTGTGTGTGTGTGTGTGTGTGTGTGTAATCTGGTATCCAGTACCCTAAGCCTAAGCCAAGATCAAAAAAGTACTCTTCAAATATTGACATCTTCCACAAAAGAGGCTTATTACATACATAATGCCGAATGCTCAGACCACTGCCGGCACCGAGCTTAGCGCAACCCCTCCCCCCCCCCCCCCCCCCCCCCCCCACACACACACACACACCCCCCCCCCACCCCCCACACCCCGTATCCTATTGCATAAGTAACGGATCCCATGGCCATGTGGTTCCAGTTTCTTCCAGAGACAATCAATACTCCATTGTCACTCAAAATCCGCAGGCGCCTAGAAGCCGACACAGATCAATGCTAGATAAGCGGCTTGTTGCCCTGAAAGGACGATACGTTTGTTGGCCGACGCCAGCGTGACAAAAGTAAGACAGACAGGATGATTTCATTTTTTAGTATAACCAGAGTGAGGGGCCCTGACAGGGTTGTCAAGGCATGGAATAAAGTCAGTTTCAAAGTGGGGTGACTGAAGGCAGAAATCGAAACAAACTTTGAAGAATAAAATTTTACGTTATTCCGCAAAAGGGGCAGATACATTACAAGACAAAACACGACGCGTTTCGACTCTTTGGTCTTCTTCAGAAATGATGAACAAATTTAGGCCAATGAAAACGAAGAATGAGCAATCAATTATTCAACGTCCATTCTGCGCCCAATTTTGACCCCGGGAAGATGTATGTCTTTCCGATGTTCACGTCTCTTCACTATGATGTAATCAATCTGATTGTGGCATTGTCCATTTGGGCTGTGCCATGTCCATCTTCTCGATGCTTTGTGGTGTCCAAAAGTGTTTGCCATTATGAGGTTGTTGGAACTGGCAAACTATTGGTCCGAGGTCTCTCTCATTCGTGTTGCTGTTGCAACATTTCCCGCATGTGTCCCTCCAGTTCTTGTAAGCCTCTTCTCCTATCTTGGCGTTCCAGATATCCTGTACTACTAAGATATCTTTCTTGGGAACTTGATCTACGACTTCCTGTTGTTGGTCATAGACGTCTTCATAGACGTCTTCTACATCGCCATCACTGTACTCTGAAGTAGGGGCGTACGCTTGTATGATGGTGATGTTAAAGGGGGCTGCCCTTAGTTGTATGGTGCTGAGCCTGGTTGAAACTGGCTGGCATCCCATGACACAGCGTTCACAGTGTCTTTGTGAACGTGGAAACCTACACCATGCTCGTGTCTGTCCTCTATTTCACTGAAGTAGGCCTACAGCTTATGGGTTTCGTGTGTGGCTGTTTCTCCAAAGTCCTTCCATGGCTGTTTTCTCCAAAGTCCTTCCATGGTACTTGGCAAAGTGCTTAGATGTTCCTGCAGTTCATGTGTGAGCTCTTCCAATCTTCCCGCTTCTTTCAATTTTCTCACATTCCATGTGCCGATGACGATCTTATTTCTGCCATGCATTCTGTTCCTTGGCGTACCAGTCTTATACTTTTCACCCTCCCGCCCTATAACCCAACAGAAGCCTTGGTGACCCCGGGCTACGACTGATCCGATATGAACTGAGTGTTGGTTTTCATCTTCATACGGCGTATCTCGGGCAGTCGACACGTGGTGAAGCCCATCCCTCTCCAGGTTGGACCACAGACAATGTCCTCCGACTTGGAGGCTGACCCTAGTCGTGGACACAGAGACGTTAGGCTGGGAGGCAGCCCTTCCTCCCCTGGCTGTTGACTCAGTAAGGGGTTCCTCCGCCCAGAGATGCCGTGTCCACCTCACCCCCCATCACGTGGTTTAGCCCGCCAGCTGAAGCGGTGTACCAGGGTGTGGCGCTTGGAGAGCGCAGCACGTGAGGGATTTAGGAGATGGATGAGAACCAGTGGTGCCCGTCCACCCTACTGTAGGATGCAGCTTCCAGACAATAAAGGTACTATCTCTATCCAAAGCCCCCTACACCCTATGCTTATACAACAATAATACCAGCAACAACAGCAACAACACAACAAACAAACACAAAAAAAACAAACAAGAACAAAACAAAAGCAACAACAAAACAAAACATAAAACAAACAGGAACAAAACAACAACAACAACAAAGCCAAAAACCAAACAAGAACAAAAACAAAAGCAACAACAAACAACAACGACAACAAAGCAAAAACAAATAAACAAAACGAGAAAAAACGTAGATACTCCCCGTGTCTTACCGACAATTCGTGCGAGAGGCGACCTTTTTTTTTTTTTTTTTTTTTTTTTTTTTGCGGGGTGCCTGCACGTTCGGCATAAACTGCCACTGGCGACAATTAGTGCTGGGGGGGGGGTGGGGGGGGGGGGGAGGGGGTTGTAGCGACAGTTTGTGTGGCCGTGATAATGCTCTTCTTTAAAAGACAGGGGCACGCCCTTGATCATGCTAGCTAGTTCTGCCTTGCACTGTTGTCACGCCACGCGCGTCGGAACACTGTGTTTGTTGACCACGACCAACTCGAACGCACGCACGCACGCACGCACGCGACGATCGTGTTGGCTGCTTCTCGCACGCGCGGGAAAAGTTTGTACAGTGCTCTTCTGCCTGTGGATACTGCGTGGAGTGGGTGGGGTGGATGTGATAGACCGACTTGGAGCGCACGCGCGTG
>JADBJO010000058.1:1095000-1102500 GCA_016801955.1 Conus betulinus
ATAAATAGCACCGTCCTACGATTGGTGGACACGAAGATCTCTCTTCCCATTCTGGCAAACAAGGGACCGACATCGGACAATGGTCAGACTTGACAGCTGCTGGTGACACCTCTGCCATCAATGGACTCTCTGGGGATAGGTAGGGGGGGGGGGGGGAAGGGGGGGAAGGAGGGGGATAGGGGGTGGGGGTTTGCTGTAATGCTCAAAGTGTCTGTTCTCCTGAGATCCGGTCAAAGAGAGAGAGAGAGAGAGAGAGAGTGAGAGAGAGAGAGAGAGAGAGAGAGATTCAGATGATTTATTCGTGATAGGCCATAGCCCCTGCCGAAGGAGTGTGTGAACATACACAGCACAATAATTGCAAACAATTGTAAAACCTTATGAACCAAAAAGCAAATTGTCATCACATGTTCAAGAAGAAACAAGAGAGAGAGAGAGAGAGAGAGAGAGAGAGAGAGAGAGAGAGAGAGAGAGAGAGAGAGATTTTATTGTCCATTAAGCAATTAAGACAAGGGGGTATGTTTGAAAATAACTCAGGAAAGTCAATCACTCACCTCGCCCCTCCCCTTCCTCCTCCCCCTCCCCCTTCCCCTGCCACCCCTCGCCCACAACTCATTCCGACAGTTTCCATCTTTTCGTCATGTGACCTTTAAATTTTTTTTTTTCATTAATTTTCTTCATTCATTTTTTTTTCTGTGGATTTTTTTTTTCTGAGGTGACATTCCCCCTTTTCATGACGTAACTCTTGCTTTCTCTTCTATACCATGACATTTTTTTTTTGCTTTCATTATGCAGTATTTTCATTTTTTTTTTTACGATGCGGCCTTTTTCTCTCTCTTTTTTTTTTTGTTGTGTGTGTGTGTGTGTGTGTGTGTGTGTGTGTGTGTGTGTGTGTGTGTGTGTGTGTGTGAGAGCTTTTTCATGATATGACCTTTTTTTTCGTTTCCTGTTTTTTTTTTTTTTTAACATGACCTTTTTTTCCATTTCATGTGACCTTTTCTCTCTTTTTCATGATTTTTTTTTTCCTTTTCTTTTCTTTTTCTTCTCCATAATGTGATTTTCTTTTTCCCTTTTCATGATGTGATTTTTTCTAATGTGTTTCATTATGTGAATTTCTTTTTCTTTTCATGTGATTCGTTCCCCTTTTTTCGTCTAATGTGATTTTGTTTCTCCTTTTTCATAACGTGGTCTCTTTTTTTTTTTTTTTTCTTTTCGTGATTTTTTTTTCATGTCGCCTACCCCCCCCCCCCCCCCCCCCCCCCTTTTTTTTTTTATGTGACCTTCCCCCCTTTTTCGTGATGTGATTGTTTCCCTTTTTCATGATGTGATTGTTTCCCTTTTTCATGATGTGACCTTTCGTTTTTCCTTATGATGTGATTTTTGCGCCCCTTTAACATGATATGGCCTTTCTCTATACTGCGTATCAAGACAAGACTCAGTGAAGTTAACAAGAACATAATAATTATTTTAAAAAAAGTAAATAGATAAAAGAAAACCGTGGCATGCAGAAAATTAAGATTTTAGGGATCGCAGGGAATCCTAAGACCCCCTCCCCCTTCCCCATGCCCCCTTACCCACGCTCCCCTTCTCTCCTATCCTTAGATCCCCCCCCCCCCCCCCCCGCCCCCGACCCCAAAAGAAAAAAAAATCGCCCGACAAAGCACAAAAAAGCACGACACATTGTCCCTGCTTGCGACAGAAATGAAATAGTTATGGCGTGAAAAATCAGTCATCAGTCAATCAATCAACCGATCAATCACATGGCTGTTTTATGTAACTGTGACAGCAGCTATACAGCAGGCTTATTTAGCGGAATGATTTGGGCTTGCCTGTCCCACGCAATTCGTCAGCCACCGACGCCACCGATTACATACACAGGCCATTACACCGGCGACAGGCATGAGAGAGACCGCACTGGGGTAACGGGGCGACTGCGTGAAGTAATGCACACAGAATGGTCAGGAAGCCGGTGTGTGCCTGTTGTTTGTGCAAACGTTAACAACCCTAACTCAGTGACGGAACAAACAGCGCCACGTTAGGTACTGACTTACTTACAAGTCTGTCTGTCTGTCCGTCTGTCTGTGTCTCTGTCTGTCTGTCTGTCTGTCTGTCTCTCTCTCTCTCTCTCTCTCTCTCTCTCTCTCTCTCTCTCTCTCTCTCTCTCTCTCTCTCCGCTCTTTCTGTCTTCTCTCTTTCTGCCTTTCTGTCTCTGTCTCTGTCTCTGTCTCTCTCTCTCTCTCTCTCTCTCTCTCTCTCTCTCTCTCTCTCTCTCTCTCTCTCTCTCTCTCTCTCTCTCTCTTTTCCGCCTGCCTCCGCTGTTTCTGTCTGTCTGTCTTTGTCTGTCTGTCTGTCTGTCTATCTGTCTGTCTGTCTGAAGACAAAAAGCATGGCAATCCCTTTTAGACAGAAACTCCAAACAGAAACTCTTAAGTCTCGGTCTGACTTTAGATGGCAACGCCAGAGAACAAAGGCATAAGCCCCGAGTCATGGGAGTGATGGTGGACGAGGAATTGAAGTGGCTGTCCCACACTGAATCCGTCGTTAACCAGCTAACTCGTAGTCTCTTTATGCTTAGACAACTGAAGCCTTATACAGATACGAACGTTCGGAAAATGTTTTTTCCAGGCTTACTCTCTCTCTCTCACATCAACAATGCACCGTAGGCTGGGGGACTGTGCAGCAAGAGAACTGGAGTCAATGTACTTTTTCTTTCTTTGTGCGTACGCAGGCTGATATTCCTGCGGACACTGCTTGTATAGACACGCAGTGGAGTTTTGTGTGTATGACCGTTTTATATCCCGCCATTAAAGCAGCCATACTCCATCTTCGGGGTAGAGTCAATGTACAGAAGAGCTGCAAAGATAATCCTGCCAGATTCTTCCTTATCAACTTACGAAAAGCAGGCTAAATTTAACATACTGCCGCTTCAAACTTACCCAGATTTCAACAAACCTGCACTTATGTATAAAGCACACAAGTATCTGGCCCCACAATACCTCAGAGATTTACTTACTAAGGCTTCATGTCGATATGGGTCTGACAATTACATTCTACCACGTGCTCAGAGCGACATCTTCAAAACTAGTTTTGCATTTTCAGGTTCAGCCGTCTGGAACTCTCTTCCCCCAAACCTGAAATAGTGCCGTTCACTGCACACCTTCAGCAAAGACCTTCGAACATATTTCATAGACTCGTTGTCGTAGATCACACTGTTTCATAGAAGTGTTTTGCAGCAAGTACTTGTATCATCAACAATTACAGATGTGTACGTTGTTACCTTGCTAGTTACTTCAATAAATGACACCACTAACTGACTTATATATCATCAACAATATTACAGATGTGTACGTTGTTACCTTGCTAGTTATGTCAGTGAATGACACCACTGACTGTCCTTCCTCGGTGAGGAAAATTGCTTCTCTTAGAATACTGTATTTTGTTCTATGCCAATGCCATCACCATCATCATCCTCGTCTGGTCGCGAGTACCACCAACAATCACAAACACGCAGCAAACATTGCATAATTGTACTGCTTATCTAACCACCCTTTTATCTTCCATTTCCAACCACTGTCCCACACGACACACCCACCCCCATCCTCCCCAGTCTCACGTCCCCACCCCCACCCCCATTTTGTTCTTGTTGTCTGCATTTTATGATGCGTTTTTATATATACATGCTTTTGTCAACCTGTAGACAGACACGTCAAGCGACATTTGACGACGTTTCGACTAGGGATCACTGATAGGACAATACATGGCAATCGATATAAAAAGCATATACAGTAAACGGTTTGACATGTCCAATGTGTCAAAGTGCAAAAGAAGATGAATTACATATTTTACTTTGCTGTCCTGCTCTCGATGACCTGAGAAAAGAATATATTCCTCGTAAGTTTTATGCACACCCAGTCTCTTCTGTGTATCTCTGCTTATGTCTAATCAGAATGAACACATTATGAAGAACCTGAGCTTATATCTGTATAAAGGTTTCCAAAGATGCACAATTTTGTCAACAGAACCCGAAACACCTTATTCAGCTATATGAAAACTTAACTGATCTATGAAATAATGATCAGCATGTTGGTATTTGGTATTTGTTTTGACTTTGCTTACTTTATTTTGTTTATTATTGTATAGCATTTGTGACTTCATCCCCCTTCAAATGGGGCTATGGCCTTATTGAATAAAATTCCGTTTCCGATTCTCTCGCTCCTCTCTCTCTCTCTCTCTCTCTCTCTCTCTCTCTCTCTCTCTCTCTCTCTCTCTCTCTCCTTTCGACGCCCTTCACTTTCCCTGAACTGAATCAAGTACCCGTCCGTGTACTTACTGGGTGGACAGAGAAGATTTTCAAGCTGTAAAAATACGGCTTCACGTGCGGTTCGAACTCTTGACCCGTTAGGTCTACACGCGACGCAAACGCTATAAGCTGTTCGACCACGAGCATCTCTCCCATCCCCCCCCCCCCCCCCCCCCCCATCCCTCTCCCCCACCACACACACCCTACCCTCCACTCTATTTTCTTCCTTATCCTTTAAATGATTCTATCAATCATTCCGTCGTGCTCTAATAATCATCCTGCCATGGTGGCGTGGGTTATCGTACTGCTGTTTGCCCATTCACGCGATGTTGTGGCTGCTGAAGGAGACGGGGCGGGGAAGAGAGAGAGAGAGAGAGAGAGAGAGAGAGAGAGAGAGAGAGAGAGAGAGAGAGGGGGGGGGGTGAAGTAGGAGGGGAGTGTGTGGTATGGAGGGAAGTGTGAAAAGGACGGGATGGGGGGTAGGGTTTCAATGGAAGCATGGCATGAAGCTAAGGCTGAAAGCCTGGAGATGATAACATAAAGCCTCGCCGTCCTCTGCAGGATGAGACAGAGAGCAGCAGTGTCGATTTCAGGATGAGGTGGCGGACTTGGAGTCAACTGCAGGAAAAAAAGATAAAAATATAGGATAAGGTTGTGCCTTCATGTGAGCTGCAGGAATAAGATAAAAAAGATAGGATAGGGTTCTGCTTTCATGTCAACTGCAGGAATAAGATAAAAAGATAGGATAAGGCTCTGCCTTTATGTCAACTGCAGGAAAAAGATAAAAAGATAGGGTAAGGTTCTGCCTTTATGTCAACTGCAGGAAAAGATAAAAAGATAGGATAAGGCTCTGCCTTTATGTCAACTGCAGGAAAAAGATAAAAAAGATATAGGATAAGGTTCTGCTTTCATGTGAGCTGCAGGAAAAAGATAAAAAGATAGGATAAGGCTCTGCCTTTATGTCAACTGCAGGAAAAAGATAAAAAAGATAGGATAAGGTTCTGCTTTCATGTGAGCTGCAGGAAAAAGATAAAAAGATAGGATAAGGCTGTGCCTTCACGTCAGCTGCAGGAAAAGGACAGAGCCTTGGTGTCAGCTTCAGTGTACGGTGTCATGATCGGGTCGCTTCACCGAGATCTGTGTTCAGAGTTCATTTGGTTGCCTGTGGTTCCGCGCATACGTCTGTCTGTCTTTCTGTCTTTTTCTGTCGGTCTGTGTCTGTGTCTGTATGACTATCTGTCTTTCTGTCTGTCTTCCCCATACTCCCACGATTGTCTGCTTTCTGCTTCTCTGTGTCTGTATGTATGCATCTCTTTCTTTCTCTCTCTCTCTCTCTCTCTCTCTCTCTCTCTCTCTCTCTCTCTGTGTATGTGCGTGCGTGCGCGCGCGCGCGCGCGCGCGCGCGTGTGTGTATGTGTATGTGTGTGTGTGTGTGTGTGTGTGTGTGTGACTGACTGTGTGGGTGTGTCTGTCTGTCTGCCTGTCTAGCTGTGTGTCTGTATGTCCAGTCAAGTGGTAGTCCCCATGGTTGCTTTTTCCCCCCCTTAATGCTTTGTATATAGACTGCCGAGCAACGCTTTCTTTGAAAGAAGAGAGGGCTACGTTACAGAACGCCCACTTCAAAGGTCGCCGACAAATTGTTGTGTTGTGGTCGATGTCCAGTCCATGACAGCTGGCGACAAGGCGGACACACAGCTGCTGCACTTGGCCAGGGCCTAACTACTATTCCCCGAAAAAGGGGGCGGCTCGAGACATGCCGAGACTGGGGGACACGAGGCCAGAGTTGACCAGCTGCGGAAATACACGTGTAACGACTGGAAGGTTGGATCGCAGCACGCTTTCAGTTTCAGTTTCAGTTTCACCAAGGAGGTGCCGTTGCGTGCGGACTGGTCCATATACGCTACACCACATCCGCTATTATTTATTTTTTTTTTAAACTTTTTTTTTTAGACCACATGGCGCATGATTTAAAACTGACGGATTAACTGATTAATGACTAAGATGAGAGAATTTAAGAAGAGGAGAGTCTCTCGTGGCTACGACTTAGCAGATGTCTGACCTACGCAGTAGCCCAGTGCGCTGGTCAGACCTTGAGTACTTACCTGACATTGGCTGTGCCATTATCATCGCAGCACTTGAGGAGGGAATAGAAGTTGAGCTCCAGGACCTCGCCCACACAGGGACGACACAGAAGACATGCGTTTCGACCGATGGGGCTTCTGCAAGCCACACACAAAGATGACAAAGAGACGAGAGAGAGAGAGAGAGAGAGAGAGAGAGAGAGAGAGAGAGAGAGAGAGAGAGACAGACAGACAGACAGAGAAAGGGAGGAGAGAGAGAGACAGAGAGAGAGAGAGAGAGGTGCACCGTTGTTTTTATGGAGAAAAAGTGATCATTGCAAAAATGTTAACAATATGAAAACTCCAAGCCAGTTAAGATATGTAATCACAGCGTTTTTGTATTCACTGAAAATTATTTCTTGGGTATCATCAATATGTAATGATATGTAACCTTTCTGTAGGAATAGCTGGCGGCTATTCTTATTTTTCTTTTGTGTGTATATGTGTTTTCGGTTTGTTAATGTTATTCTTTTTTTCTGTTTTTTTTTCTTCCCGTTTCCTCTGTCCCGAGTTTAGTTACATTTTCCCTTTTTCATTTATGCATGTATAGAAACTTGAAAAAGAAAAATTAATGTGTTATTGAACGAAACAAAGCAACCATCCCTGATTGCTGCATTCGTGGAATATGAGACAGTCGTATACTTTTAGAATAATAGCAACCGTTGCATTTGGCGAATTTTGGGTAGACATGTTCTTAAAGAATGATTGTAATCATTGCATTCAATGAAAAGTATGATGGAAAGTCTTGTCCTTCCTACATCACTCAGAGGATGTTTGCGCGCGCGCGCGCGCGCGCGCGCGCGTGTGTGTGTGTGTGTGTTTGTGTGTGTGTGTGTGTGTGTGTGTGTGTACAGAGATAGAGATAGAGATAGATAGATAGATAGATAGAGAGAGAGAGAGAGAGAGAGAGAGAGAGAGAGAGAGAGAGAGAGAGAGAGAGAGAGAGAAATCCATCGATAGATTGATAAATAGCTAGATATTTGTAACTCGGGCTACGGTGACTTTTGAAATTTCCCTGTGATAGGCAGAAAGAACGTGTTTAACACGCTCTAAATAGTGCCGTGCCAAAAAAGCAAACAAACA
>JADBJO010000058.1:1120000-1122500 GCA_016801955.1 Conus betulinus
AAGCCCCGGCACCGGCAATCCACTGGGAGCAGTCAATGCCGAGTTGTCAAGAGACAACCCACCGGAGGACAAACTGCACTGCTGCCGAGACAACTCGGTGGTGTTCAGTGGTGCCTGTCCTGATCCAACATACGCAGGACACCACCTACCAAGCCCCCCTACTGACGACAATAATTGTTTAGTCGAGGAGCCGGCGTGAGTGAGTTCTCACTCCGGAGGGCGCCACCACGTCCGTCCAATGACAGCGGGAAGGACAGGGTGGGATGGGGGTGGGGGGATGGGAGAGGGCTCATTCTGGATCTGCGCCAGAAGTAGCCCACCTCTCCCTCCCCCTCCCTGTTCCAACACCACTCCCAGGTGAGTGGGCTAGAAACCCCCCACAGGCTAGAGTCCACTTCCATCTCCCTGTCACACAGGAGGGGAAGGGGTTGGGGGCGAGTTGGACCCTTGCCTCCATCCCCCCTCCTCCCCCCGTGGAGTGTTGCTGATCCATGTCCCAAGTCAGTCATCAGGGAGTGGTTTGGTTTTGGAACAGGATGGGCAGGCGGGGGAGGGGGTGTTACTTCTGACTCGATCTCTCCTGTCCCCCCCTCTCCCCCCCCCCCCCCCCCCTCCCCTGTCCTGCCCTCAATTTTTTCCTCTCACACAAACGCGCGCGCGCAAACACACACGCACGCGCATATGCACGCACGCACGTACACTCGTACGTACGCTCGCATGCACACATATTCGCACGTGCCCGCGCACGTGCACCCCCCCCACACACACACACACATGCACACTCACACACACACACACACACACACACACACACACACACACACACACACACACACACACACATACACACACACACTCACACTACATTTGCTCTCATACAAAACAGGCTAATGCACCGTAATCTTGTTCGCTCTTGCAGGATACAAACAACTCGGCAGAGGTGGGGATGGGTGGGTGGTTGGAAGGAAGGTGGCGGTGGTCAGGTACAGGGTGGGTTCAGGTGAGGGGATGGGGGGGGGGGTAAAGAGGTAAATGGGGGGGGGGGGGGGGGGGGGGGCTAGGGCTATATAGCAAGAAGGAGGCAGAAATACGACGACTTGCGATTGCAGTTCCCTGCGAGGTGGCACAGCAGCAAACACTAAAGGAGAGGTGGGAGCTCTCCTTTAGAGGGACACTGATGTGAGAGGTCAGTGTCAGGCGGCGCAGCGAACCTTCCAGCCGTATGGGTGACGGCGGGTGTCGCTGGAGGTGGGGGGGGGGGGGGGGGGGGGGGGGGGCGAATTCTGGAGATGTGGGACGGTCAGCGATTGAGCGATGCCTGACTGCTATTACCGTGGCTGGGATACCATGCTTTTGAGGGTTTGGCATAGGGGCACCCCTCTCGGGTCGAAAAAATTGTCCTCTCGGTCGTAGTCTGCGTGGACCAAAGAATAAGGGACTCGTGCAGCGCTTCAGCGACTTTCGTCCTGCTCCCTCTTTGTGAGGCGGCCTCACGCGGCACAGGACCGTCGCCACCCGAGCACGAAGAAGGCCGCCTGGTGGCCTGAAGACGGGGCCTTTTGGCGGTGGTGGTGGTGGTGGTGGTGGTGGTGGTTGGGAGAGGGGGAGGGGGGAGAGTACACCGACGTCCAACGTCGGCCGACCAACACCCGAATATGAAACTGAAATTCACAAGGAACCCTAGCTCCGAGAGCGACAGACAGACGACGGTCCCCACACGGAACTCGCCCACTACTGCCAGCGACAACAGCTGCCACAGAATGATCATGCATGCAAACCTCGGTCTGCGAGTCCATCCTGTCCTGAAGGGCCTCCAGCCAATAGAACGTAAATCTCACCAATCACATCACGAATCAGGACATGAAAACAATCAGCAACCAGAGTTAGGAACGGGGTCCACGTGGATTTACATCCGTTCGGACCCTGCCCTGCAAAGTGGCCGGGGCGTAGCAGGACGATCGAGTCAGCTCACGTTGTTTATAGCCCGGCCGACCGCGGGGAGCCATTTCCGGGCTGCGGGGGGAGGGGGTGAGGGTGGGGGGTGGAGGGTGGGGGGGGGGGGGGGGGGGGGGGGAGGGGAGTGGCATGGCGAAAGCCTGGAGGGAGTGGAGATGGGTTCGTAATGGTTTCCCCTGACATGGGCTGCCCGGCATGTTGAGGGCCCATTGGTCCTCTGTCTCTGCCACACAAGGGACTGTTTTTCTGTCTCTGTCTGTTTGTCTTTGTCTCTGTCTGTCTGCCTGTCTGTCTGTCTCTGATTCTGTCTGTGTCTCTCTCTCTCTGTCTCTGTCTGTCTATCTGTCCGTCCGTCCGTCCATCTGTCTGTCTTTATCTCTGTCTTCTTCTTCTTCTTCTTCTTCGTACACCTCACAGCGTCAGCCCAGCCTCGTTGATAAATAAAGCCGTTTTCTCCAGGTCTTGTCGGCAGCCGTGGAGCTTCGTGTGCAGCGGAGTCGGCGTTGGCCACACAGTTTCTCTCAGTCCCTTGAGAAGGGGGACA
>JADBJO010000058.1:1125000-1130000 GCA_016801955.1 Conus betulinus
TTAGGCCAGATCATGCTATAGACAGCTCTGGTTGGGTTGGTTTGTTTGCTTCCTCTGTCTTTGTCAGCGTCTTCTTTGTTTTTGTTTTTGTTCTTTACGTCGTCCATTTTTCTTCGACATCTTCTTTGCCTTTCCTCTTCTTTTGTTGTTGTTGTTGTTGTTGTTGTTGTTGTTGTTGAGCTTTTTAAGTATCATTATCATTATCTTTTACTTCGTTGTCGTCGTCCTTTCTTTTTGTCCTCGTATTCTTTTTCTCCCCTTCATCACTTCTCCTCCTCCCCCTCCTCTTTTGCTTCCTCCTCCTCCTCTTCATCTTCATCATCATCATCATCATCATCATTGTCATCATCATCTTATGATGCCGTCATCGTGTCCTCCTTTTGTCCCCCCCCCCCCTTCTCTCTCTCTCTCCCTCTCTCTCTCTTCTCTCTCTCTCTCTCCCTCCCCCCCTCTCTCTCTCTCTCTCTCTCCTTTTGCTCCAAGTTCTCCTCATATTCCCTTTTCTCTTTCTTCTCGTCGTGCTCCTCCTCCTTCTCCTCCCTCCCTTCCATAACTCAGGTTGTAGTGGTGTCGGCTGTTTTCCTCACACAGCAGTGTGTACGGAAACCTAAATCCCACAACGTCCGGCAATAAAAGCCGGCGTAATGGAAGGTGATGGTCAAACGATATAGCTCCCCCCCCCCCCCCCCCCCCCCCCCCCCAACCCCCAGCCTCCCCAGCCCCATTCCCCACCTTGGGGGCTCCCTCATCCCCTAATCCCACCCTCCCTCCCTTCTCCTCCTCCTTGTAAGCTGCCCGACACACTATACTGACCACGTTTTACTCGCTGGCCGCAGAGCTCATCACAACAAATGACTTTTGAGCTCTCTACCGTTAACCCTTTCACCGTATCAGCTATCCCCAAGTTACAGGGAGCTGGGAACCAACGGTACGACAGAACGACAGTGGATTATCAGTTTTACGAGGCTGTTGAGCTCAAGGAACCACTGAACTAATTCCTATCATTTTTATACCATGTCAAACGTACTTCAAAAAATATTCTATGTACTATTCAAACACGAGAAGACACTGAAAAAGAAGCAACGCCTGCAAACAATATTTGAATAATACAGTACTCGTGGTTCCAAGCGGCTAGGATGGCTAAAACCTGCAAGTAGCCGTGGCAATGAAAGGGTTAATGAACCAATCACAGACGAGTTTACAAAACTGGGCGATTCGCAATCACTCTCTCCCATCCCCTCCCTCCTCACCCTCCTGCATGCACACGAAGAGAGAGAGAGAGAGAGAGAGAGAGAGAGAGAGAGAGAGAGAGAGAGAGAGAGAGAGAGAGAGAGAGAGAGAGAGAGAGAGACAGAGACAGACAGACAGACAATGATAAAACCTGGTCCTCCTAACGCCTTCCAATCACACAGATTGAAGGGGTAACGCACAAATCACTTTTGAGTCCTCATCTCCGCCTTGGGGGACACACGTCTCATCTAGACAGGAAGAACGGTTAGACTTCGTGAAGTTTCGTTTCTGTTGACGTGGGAAGGCTTCTCATCAGGAGGTGTCGCGGGCCCTGTAGCTAGCCTGCTGAGCTCTGCATCGAGCGAAACAGTTGTGTTTTGCTGGTCCCACCGACCCCCCCCCCCCCCCCCCCCCCCCACACACACACACACACACACCTCCCAACTTGGGAGTCATCTTAAAACACGGCAAATCACTCACTGGAGAGGGTTTCTTCTCGCTTTTCTCCCTGTCAGGGTGGAGCTGTCGTTTTTTGTTTGTTTGTTTGTTTGTTTGTTTTTAATGAAGGAATATTATCATGAAGGGATGGGCTGTATGACTTTTGCATTACCTCATCCCTAGAGATGGAAGGCATAAGAGTCAGGTTTTGTTATCGTATTTCTTTGTGTATTTCATCAAGCTATGCCGCCCTCTTCAAGCCCTGTGAAATAAATTGTCATGAAGTTGTGAATTTTCTTTTCTTTTTTTTTTTTTTTTTTTTCGTTTTTCTGTAAAGATCTGTCTGTCTTAGGGGTGAAAAGGATCCTGCCTGGGCCGAATTTTTTGCGGACATAAAAATGTTTGTTTTATTCAAAACCAGCTCAGTAAAATGTGCCTGTGGATTGTTTCTGGTTTCAAGACATAATGACTTGAGAGAGAGAGAGAGAGAGAGAGAGAGAGAGAGAGAGAGAGAGAGAGAGAGAGAATGTTCTTGAAAGAAAGAGGAGGATTGGGTGACAATAGATGAATAGATAGCAATTAAATCCAAGAATCTGAAAAAAAAATTACAAAAAAATTGAATTTGAAATAGCAGTGATTTAGGTTGTAACTCTGTCGTCTGTTAACTGGGCTCTGTAATTGCAAGGAGTGGCTAAAGGCTCTTTTATTCCGCCATTGTTTTCATGCAAGAGGGCAGTCAGTAAATCGAAAATGAATACATTGATGGTAACTAAGATCTCTAGATCTATCTATCTATCTATCTATCTTCTATCTATCTATCTATCTATCTATCTATATCTGTCGGTTTTTCTGTCTGTCTACCTCTCTCCTTTGAAATCTTCCTCTGCTTTCTCTTCCTTCTTCTTCTCCTACTCACCATATATTTCTTGTTACCCTCTTCTTCTCTATTCCTTCTTTTCTCCTATACCTCCTCCCTGTCTTTGTTCTGTAATTAAGATTCTCTGGGGGAGGGAGGGAGAGAGAGAGAGTTCTCTGGGGGAGGGAGGGAGAGATAGAGAGAGAGAGAGAGAGAGAGAGAGAGAGAGACAGACAGACAGACAGACAGAGACAGACAGACAGAAGTCCAGTAAAAACAGGCTTGGTGGTGATATAGATTCTGTACGTTCAAAATCCCCATTTTGCAAACAAAATCAATGTTTTCTTCGTGGACTGTGGGTCACACAATCAATAATTTCTCATCGTATACCGCCAATGTTTGCTTAGATGTACTTAAAATATAGTGACGTCCATTGATCAGTCGCTTAATCTGTCCTCAGTTCAGACTCATCAGGACCATGGGTGCACTGCAATGATGAGCGTTGTACCATGTGAGGCTAATGGACAAATCCCGGCTTTGCGGCACGGCTCTTCCTTGTCTACTTAGCAGTGTTTTTCTGTCGCTCGCTTGTCTCTGTCTCCGCCCGTTTCCTCTGCCCTCGTTCCTCGGAGAATTAGAACGACCCTGGAGCGTCCTGCTTGACCCTGTCACATGTCATGTAAATGTAATGCCCCTACTTGTCTCACCGCCTAAGGGGGAGAGAGAGAGCGTGTTGGGACTGGCACACAGAGTGAGATGACGTCACTAAAGCATCGATGGTCGTAGTGGCTTACGCTTCTCAACACTTCTAACCCCAGCTTAGGATAGGCTACCTTGACTACTATTATTATTGAGAGCCTTGGCTATTATCATTACTGAGAATACTTTTAAAATATAGCGCCTGTCCTTGGTAAGAGACCAAGCTCTAAGCGCGTTACAATCCTGCCTGGGTACAATCCACTATCTCGTTTACACAACGGGCTGCCTGCCTGGGTAGAGCCGACTGAAGAGCTGCCTGCTGATGCTACATTCAGTCGTTTCGCGTGTCTTTCAGTCGAATATTGGTCACTCAGGTTTTCACTCATTTCACGGAAGTTGCGTGTTATGAGTATACATGACGTCCACACCAACAGCCAGACTTCACGTCCGAAAGTTGGTTATGACAGTTTACGTATGTTTAAGTGTTATGCAAGCTTTCACACTCGGAACCTCGATTTATAGTCTCATTCGAAGGAGCTTTCAGGAAATGGAGTCGGAACTAACGTTCATCCGAGGGGAAAAATCCCCTGTACCAAAACAGCCCAGCGGAGATTCGAACCTGCAATCCGGGATCACCGGGATCGGGAATCTGGCGGTCTACAAGCCCATTTTTCGGTCCCCAGTAAAGACTTAGACATGCAATGTGATCGTACTATTGGCAGGAACATAATGGGATCATTGACGGTACCTTAGCTGCATCTCCTGGTATCCTCGCTCTGTCACAGTGGCCCTGACTCATCGAGTTTTTCTCGGTGTCAGTTCTGTGTTCTCCAACATGACGTCACTATGGAGTGCCTTGAAATGCCATGCTGCTGGAATACGTTAATTTCTTTTCACAAACTGAAAGTATTTCCTAGGAAAGGAATGTGACTGCTTTGTAGTCGTTAAGATTTTCTCCCGCTAATTGCATGTCAGACATTATCTATCATATGCCTTCCTCGCATCAAAGAACCACATAGTCAGTTTATCTTTTCTTTTCGAAAATTGATTCTTCCTCAATGAAACGATCGGCTGTGCAATGCCCTTTTCTAAATCCTGCTTGACTTCCAAGTATAAAACTTGTACTATTTTTGTTCTTCAGGGTAATAAGTCATTTTTTTTTTCTTCAGTAGTATGTTGGCATGAGACATTACGATCTATAATTAATGATTGTTGACCGCAGCTTACCATTCTTTGGAAACGGAATCAAAACCAACAGTTCACAGATTTTCGGAAGAGTTTCTTCTACCTAAAAGTTTTGGTAAAATTAGATCAGTAACTCTTTCCAAACCCTCGACGAGTGTATTGGCAATAAAAATGTCCAACTCTACCGTGTATTTGTTCGAAGAAAAGAACTCCAAGGGACTCAACCATTTCTTCAAATGGAATTTGAGCAGACAGCATTGTCAGGCAATATGTGTCTTTTAATTCCTCTTCAATTCTAGACATTGGTAGTAGATATTTTCAGGGAAAACTTCGGCTTTTCCTTGTGAAGTTAAGTTTATTTGTTTGTTTCAATATCTGTTGGACAGAGTGGTGGGTGTGCGACACTATTTTGTGCTTCCTTTCAAATACAGACGTGCGGCCTTCTAGGCTGATGGTTTATGAAAGTAGACAGCAGGACCGGAAGTCATGCGGACAGGAAATCGTGGACTTGATAGCTTCCGCCCCCCCATTGTCTGACCGTGAAAGTGAGCACAAGGATCATTTCGTCAGTCAGTCATAGGAATGACCAAGT
>JADBJO010000058.1:1137500-1140000 GCA_016801955.1 Conus betulinus
TTGGAGTATCACCATTGATAAAAACACTAATTGTGTCTTTTCTCTCCCGAAAGTTCTAAACCATTTTTTTTCATATATAAGTCTAACTTATCTAGCTCAACTTGATATAGTTTTTGAACATGCGTTATAACTCTCTTATTTGTTTGTTTTCTGACGTGTGTATTCATCCATATGGCAATGTGATCAGCATATTGAACGAGATGGATATTGTTAGATGGAACGTTTGGGAGATCATGAATAAGAATAGTAAAACGAATTGGAGCAATGATAGATCCTTGAGAAAATCCAATATCAATATCCTTGAATGACGAATAACATGTGCCAATTCTTGTACAAATTGATCTCCCAGACAAGAAACATTTTACAAATTGATACATTGCTCCACTAATTCCAATATGTTTTAGCTTATAAAGTAGACGAGCATGCCATACACTATCATAGGCTTTTCTAATATAAAAAAAAAAAAGTAAAAAGTGTACTTTTTCTTCTTGAAAACTGTTTTTTTTTTTTTTTTTTTTTTTAACTTGGTTCGTAATTTTGACTAGATGATCAGTCATACATCTTCCTTTCCTGAAACCTGCTTGGTTGTTTGGAATAATATTGTTCTTTTCACACAAATGTAAAATACGACGTTCAACATTTTTTTCCAGTATCTTACCAACTTGCGATGTTAAAGCTATTGGTCGATAACTACCAATTTCGGATCTACGTTTACCTTGCTTGGAACTGGTATTACAACCGTCCTCTTCCAGGTAGTAGGGAGAGTTCCATTTAACCAACATTTTTGGTAAAATGAGTGGAGTAACTGCTTCCAAGATAAAAGCAAATGGCAGAGCATTGATATGAAATACGTCGATGCCAACGGCAGTGGTATTGCAAGTAAAACACTCCAATGAATTATTAAATTCCTCAAAAGTTATAAAAGAATTTAAGTAATGATTTTTTTCATCTTCCTTTTTCTCTTCCTCTTCTCGGTAGCTTCTTATATTTTGATGAAGACTTAATGATGAATTATTCTTTGAAAACACTTCAACAAATAACTCTGCTTTTTCTGCTGATGTGGGATAGCGTTGTTATCTAATTTAATCATAATGGGATATGATGGTAATCGGCATCTGTTCTTTAATTCTTTAACCTTCTTCCATACTTTTTGCATGTCCTTTGATGTAGATATTTTTGAATAGCAAAAAGTAGTGAAATAGATATGTTTTGCTTTGGCCACAATTCTCTTACTCTGATTTTTTGCACGTTTCATTGCAATAAAATTTTCTTCAGTTCTGTCCTTTAGCCATGTTTTTATAAGTTTTTTTCTACTGCTACTGCTAACTGCTTCTGCGCATTCTTCATTCCACCATCCATGTCCTTTGTACTTCTTATCATTATAGCATTTACGCTTGGGCATTGATTTTTCAGTAACGTACAAAACAGCTTTTCTGAAGTTCTCATAAAATATATCAGTGTCTTCATGTTCCATCGAATTACGATCTATTGACAATAGAGAGTTGACTCATAGAGGTTCCAGTCAGCGCTATTATATAAAAATTCAGGAGTCATGTCTTCAACTTCTTCCTCATCTTGAATCTTTTCATTTAGTGTAAGAACAATAGGAAAATGATCACTTTCTAATGTGTCTTCCTCTGTTATTCAACTAGCATTCAGTGATATATCAGGAGATACCAACGTTAAGTCATATAGAGGTTGACCTATGATTTGAAACATCAGGAACTCTTGTTATGCTTCCATCGTTCAATAAAACTAATTTGAAATCCACATTTTCAACAAAGCGATTACATGTTGCGACAGAGCAATCTGGTTCCCAAAATGGAGAATGGGCATTGAAATCCCCCAATATGATCCATTTTTTTTTCTGAAGAAGGAAGGTGTCTTAACCAGTCTGAATTATCTGTGTTTGGGCCGGTTGGATAATATACAGAAAGTATATTTATACTAGAATCTTTGCGCATTTTTAATAATAGTCCAGTAATAAAAAAAATTCTTCTTTATCTTTAGCTGTTGAATTGAAGTCTAACTTCAGAGATCTATAATTAAGATCTGATCTAACATATATTGCAGTCTGAACCCTTTTAGTTGATGTACTACAGTTATATACAGGAGGGTAGTAGAATCCCTTGAATTGAGGTAATTTACTTGGTTCTACATATAGAGACTGCAAAGCCAAAATACAAAAGCTGTTGGAATAAACGTAGGCCTAGTTCTCAAAATGAGTAGATTTTTAACGATGAATCTACAGTTCCATTGTAGAACAGTAATACAATTGTCAACATGTTTCATAATAATTGGTAACATAAAACATTATAAACAGACGTTGAGCAAGTCAATACGGTTGAAAGATGGCGGACCCAAGGTTGTCGAGAGCACCAGGGGACAGGCACTCTGGGGATGCGCGCAGGCCTGTAGCCGTTTGCTGGATGGTCCCCGATGACCACTGAAACCATGTCCACCGACAGGGTATTGGGAGCGCCTCCTGTGTGGCCGTTCC
>JADBJO010000058.1:1155000-1167500 GCA_016801955.1 Conus betulinus
CTTAAAGTTTTTTCGTCGAAAGATGTGTATTTCTCTCTCTGTGTTTGTCTGTCTGTCTGTCTCTGTCCCCCGTCTGTCTGTCTGTCTGTCCGTCCGTCCGTCTGTTCTCTGGTCTGTCTGTCCGTCCGTTGCCGTCCGTCTGTCTGTCTGTTTATCTCAAACTAAGTATTTTATAATGATCCCAACTTATTCCGATAAATAATAATTTGGAAATATTAAGTTGTATGAGATAAATCTCTTTATATCTCTCTCTCTCCTCCCTCCATCTCCCCACTCATCGCTCCTCCTGCCCTCTCTCTCCCCTTGCCTCTCTCCTCATCCTCTCTCTCTCGCTCTCGCTCTACTCTCTCTCTCTCTCTCCCTCTCTCTCCCCCCCTACTCTCATGAAAAATCCTACTGACTTTATAATGATTCCAAAACTTATGATGAAATAATTAATAATTAATTGGAAAACAGTAAGTTCTATAGGGCTGATAGACCTCTCTCCGTCCTCTTCCTCGCTGTCTTTTTCCCCCTCCCCTTCCTTCCGTTCGTTCCTTTCCGTTTCCTCCCTCCCTTCCCCTCCCTCCCTCTCTCCCTGTGTGTGTGTGTGTGTGTGTGTGTGTTGGTGTGTTGTGTGTGTGTGTGTGTGTGTGTGTGTGTGCACTTGCGTACATGCGTGTGAATAAATGGTTCTATTTGGGAAAAGCCCAACGAAATGGTCAAAGTATGGTCCATCGATCGTCTTTTCCAGTTCACAAGAACGGTGATGTAAATAGCGTAGATAACTACCCTGGAATAGCGTAGTGTTTAATTAGTATTGTTTGTACTGTGGGTACAACCCAGTTTAACTACCCGGAAAAGTTGTTAACTAGTATTTTCTTGTAAAACGTGCCAATATGCTTTCAATACAAAACTTAACAAATGGAAAGGAAAGAAAAAAAGTCACGAACACCAAACAGGGTTCAGAGCTGGTTTATAGAGTTACTCTTCATGTTTTAACATTATATGCTATTGTGGAGAGATTTTTGCGTAAACATACCAAACTGTATTTTGCCTCTGTTGACATTGCAAGAGCCTTCGATTCAGACTGGAGAATACAAAACGCACAGTGGAAAGTCTTGATGAAAAGAGGTGTACAACGGCAAATTATTGAATGCATCTAGAGGTGTTTATAACTCTAGATTGGCTTTCGTCGAAAAAGGTGCTGTTATTTGGATTGTTTGAAATGCTTGAGGTTGGAGAAGGTTGAACTGGCTGAAGCCTATCTCTTTCTCTCTCTCTCTTTGTCTCTGTCTCTGTCTGTCTGTCCTCCTGTCTCTCCCCTTTCCTCTCTTCTTTCTCTCTCTCTCTCTCTCGGGTCTCTCTCCTGTCTCTCTCTCCTCTCTCTCCTCTCCTCTCTCTCCTCTCTCCCTCTCCTCCTCTCCTCGTCTCCTCCTCCCCCCATCTCCTCCCCTCTTCTCTCCGCCTCACCTCTCTCTAAATCGCTCTCTCTTCTTTTGGGAACGAGCTTGCCACGTGATTTGTCAAGAGGAAGTAAACATGGTATTCACGTGATTCTGTATGGAAGAAAGATATTATTTACTGTTATAAGCTGCTGATAGATGTCACTCTACTCGCGCATGTCTTCTCATCTTTGGTGTCTGTCCAGAATCAGATTCCCTGGGTCGACAAATCCGCTCATCGGGGACAAGATGGAGACACCGCCATCACAGCCTCCCACCGCCGCCCGCCACCGCCGCCATCACCACCAGTAGCGACACGTCAAATCTGTCGTTGCTGACAACTGTCCAAATCCACACTCCACCTTCTCCATAACCCCCCCCCCCCCCCACCCACCACCACCACCACCACCACCACACCCATACCCTTCGTCTTGCCGTGGTTGTCTTATGTGGGACGTCCATCCTTATCGGAGGGAAAAAGTTTGTGTTGAGTGATGTCGTCAGCTAGAACTGTGATGCTTTTACATACTGTTTTCGCTTGACTTTGTCACACAGTCTCATTCTGTCTTTCTGTGCCGATCAAAAACTTTTTTCCAACCTTTTTCTTTTCTTTTCTTTTCTATGAGTCTGTTTCTTACTGTCCACTGACGGTTTTTAATGCACCACGGACCGGGCTGGATTGCAATGATACCACGTCAACTAATTTCGTGTGTGTGATTTTCACTGCAACATCGTTTGTTGTGGTCTGAGAGAAATGAAGAAGGTTGAACAGACCGAAGCTTTTTGTCTCGCGACGCTATGTCGATGTCTTTTGGGGTTTTATCGTCTTGAAAGCATGAGGAATTATGGGATCGTTTGTATCGCTTACGTCGAAAGAACTAACGGATACAACACTTGCCTGTCCACACTAAACACATTTTCTTTGCCCTTTTTTGTGACTATTCACTCCCTTCTTACAGTATCCCCTGGGGAACATCCCCTCTTCCCCCATCCTCCCCCCCCCCCCTTTCACCCCCCGACCAGCACCATAACCATGGGCGGGCAGCATTCCAACTGCGCGCACCCCAAGTCCAAGTGCTACCACGCCGGAAGCCCCAAGGCACAGGTGGTGAGAGGCGCCCCCTGAGCTGACGTCCAAGCAGAAGCAGCAGCTGCGGACAGCCTGGGATCAGCTGGAGAGAGACATCGCCGACGTCGGCATCATCACCTTTCTGGGGTGAGCCCACAGAACATGTGTTTCAACACACACACACACACACACACACACACACACACACACACACACACACACACACACACACACACGCACGCACACACACACACAGAGGCACACACACACAATATATATGTATGTATATATATAATATTATATATATATATATATATAATATAGATATAATAGTAGTATATGTGAGTGTGTGAGAGAGAGAGAGAGAGAGAGAGAGAGAGAGAGACAGACAGAGAGAGAAAGAGAGAGAGAGAGACAGAGAGAGAGAGAGAGAGACAGATAGACAGACAGACAGACAGACAATAATGATTCTGTTA
Source organism: Conus betulinus (assembly GCA_016801955.1). Taxonomy (NCBI): domain Eukaryota; kingdom Metazoa; phylum Mollusca; class Gastropoda; order Neogastropoda; family Conidae; genus Conus; species Conus betulinus. Next base: position 1,157,970 of record JADBJO010000058.1, read on the forward strand.
AAGGCCAAGCCCCCTTTTTGAAGGAGTTTTTTTACAAAATACAATGTATGTAATGAAAAAATGCAATATTAATCATGAAAGAGAGAGGGGGAGAGAGGGGCAGGGGACAGATAGACATGCAGATAGACAGACAGACAAACGGACAGAATATTTATACTGTTAAAGACCAAAACCCCAGAGTGAAAGGAATGTTACATAATACAGTGTTTATAATGAAAAACAAAACAGCATCAACCATGAGAGAGACAGACAGAGACAACTTAAACAGCATGCAAACATGACTATAGAAGTATACTGGCTTCAAACAGTCAGAACTGCAGTGTTCACCCCATTTTTTTCGCGTGTGCAAATGGTAATTTTTTCCTTAGAATCACGCGGTAAAACATCATCAACACACAACAACAACCGGCTTTAGCTAACCAGACCGGAGAGCCGTGGGCTCTTTAACCTAAGAAGTTGAGGTCCCTTCTTCTCCTTTCTTCCCGCCCTTCGTGTGGAAAGTCATTGAGGTACTACCGGGCGGGCCAAGCAGACAGCCTGGCTCACCCTTACTTCTTCTGCGTACGCAGGCTCATTACGCCTGCTGATACCCCATACATGGACAGGCGAGTATTAATCCCATCTGCCCAACAAAGGAAGTGGAGTTTTTTTTTGTGTGCATGACCGTTTTTCTTCTTATACCGTCATTAAGACAGCCATACTCCATCTTCGGGGAATGTGCATGCTATGTTTAAACGTGTCATCCATACCAACGGCCAGACTAGCCTTCTCTTCCGAAAGTTGGTGATGGGATTTTACGTGTGTGCAAGATGTTATGCGTGCGTTCACACACGGAACCTTGGTTTATAGTCTCATTGGAAGGACTGAATGGGGAAATAGAGTCAGAACTAATGTTAACTCCGAGGGAAATATCCACCTGTACCGAAACGACCCGGCGGAGATTCAAACCCGCAGCTCTTGGATTACGAGTCCGGCCCTCTACCAACTGAGCTATTCCAGCCCCTCGCGCTCAACCTTGCAGTTTCAGTGTCATGAATTAGGCGCCAGTCTGCGAACTTGCCCCCCCCCCCCCCCCCCCCCCCCCCACTTCACCATACCTTACTGGCCGTGCACAGGGGCTATACAGCAGGGTAAACAAACAGGTGACTAAACAGGTGAGAGGAGGTCGGGGAGAAGGGGTCACGGATGAGACATGCCAGATGCTCTGAAGACCTACGTCTGAACCAAGCGCACTGGTCTGGCATTTAGCATACCTGACAAATTTGATCTGCGTCATTGGTGCAAAGGTGTGTGTGTGTGTGTGTGTGTGTGTGTGTGTGTGTGTGTGTGTGTGTGTGTGTGTGCGTACGTGTTTGGGTGTGCGTGTGTGTGCGTGAGGGCGTACGTGCGTGTGTGTGTGTGTGTGTGTGTGTGCGTGTGTGTGTGTGTGTGTGTGTGTGTGTGTGTGTGCGCGCGTGCGTGCGCATGCGCATGCCTGTGCATGCCCCATGTACACGCACGTGTGTGCTAGCATGCTTGCGCGAATACGTGTGCTTGCATATATGTGTGCATGTGCATATACATTTCAGATACAGCTAAACGTACGCATTGTTTTGTGTGGTAGTAAGTTTAAGAAACTTGCGAGGCGAGGGCAAGCAAGGGCACGTCAAGGCACTCCCTCCCCCTCTCCACCCCCTCCCCGCTCCCGCAACCTCCATCGTTCGCCCCTTTCCTCCCTCCCTCCCCACCCTTTGACCCTGTTTCACAAAAACTAGCTTTTAGGCCTCTCCCGGAAGATAAACATGGCGTCTTCACGCATAAAACACGCGTGTATAAATCTATCCTGTTGAATCACAACTTGGAGCCGAGGGCGGACAGGGTTATATCAATGCACTCAGGAACCCCCAAGTCACACCTCTCCCCTTTCCCCTCCCCTCCATTCCCCCCGCCCCTCCCCCAACCCCACCCCCTGCTTTTTGAGCCTGCTTTAAGGTGCGTCTTGACCGTGGGCCATCTGCTTCGACTTGATACTGTGATTCCCTTTGAAACCTAGAAGGCAGCAAGCCATGTTTGGAGTCTCTCTCCTAGGTCATAGCTGTACACAGCAAGCTTTTTACGTTATGTCGGAGAGAGGGAGAACCGGTCAATGACATGGAGGCTGACCAAGGGAGGAAGGTGCGTGTGTGTGGGGGGGGGGGGGGGGGGGGGGGGGGGGGGGGGGGGGGGGGGGGGGGGGGGGGCTTCTTCTTATTCTTCTGCGTACGCAGGCTGATACTCCTGCAGACACTCCCCATATGAACAGGCAAGTATTAATCCTATCTACCCTACAAAGGGAGTGGAGTTTTGTGTGCGTTGCCGTTTTCTTTATCCCGCCATTAAGGCAGCCATACCCCATCTCGGGGAATGTGCATGCTATGTGTAACGTGTCATCCATACCGACGGCCAAACTGGCCTTCTGTTCCGAAAGTTGGTGATGGGATTTCACGTGTGTGCAAGACGTTATGCGTGCGTTCACAGGCGGAACCTCGGTTTATAGTCTCATTGGAAGGACTGCATGGGAAATGGAGTCAGAACTAATGTTAACTCCGAGGGAAAAATCCGCTTGTACGGAAACGGCCCGGCGGAGATTCGAACCTGCAATCCTTGGATTACGAATCCGGCGCTCTCTACCAACTGAACTATTCCGGCCCCGGGGCGGCGGCTAAACTAGGTCTTCACCCGAATCTTTCGGTGGCTGCTGCTGTTGTGACAGGTACTGCCAGGTAAAAGCTTGAAAAGCTCTATCTGTCCAGCGAGGCAAGGGTTTGTCGAGACCACCCACTGGAAAAGCCAAGGCGGGGGGAGGGGGTGGTGAGGTGGGGATGGAGAGGGGGGAGGTGGAGGAGGGGAAGGGGAGGGCAGGGGGTATGAGGAGTGAAAAGACAGTTTCGCTTCCCTCAAGATATAACCACCTCACTCCTGACCGCTGACAGGTCAGTTTCTCTTGGTGACTGACGCGAGACGATTTCAGAAGTGTAAAAAAGAAAGAATGGACCACAAACTGCTTGGTCGTCTCCCCTGCTTAAATTTTTCCCCCCCTCCGATACACACACACACACACACACACACACACACACACACACACACACACACTCACTCACTCACTCACTCATTCAGACTGTTCCGTATCTTTTGATCTCGCTTGCAACCCCCCCCCCCCCCCCCCCCCCCCCCCCCCCCCCCCCCCCCCCCCCCCCCCCCCACACACACACACACACACACACGCGCCGCGCGAAATATAAAAGCCACGATTTTGAAATTGGGAACAGATTTAATTCATTATCTTGTTCCAACGTACATTGAATTTCATTGGGATCGAATGAACGGTTTTTGATTTACAGACAATTAAACAGAGGATGGGTCGAAATCAAAGTTCGCAAAATCTGTTCAGTTCACAAAATCATTTCAATAGTGGGTGTGGCCACCGCCATTGGCGAGACATTCCACGCAGCGACTCCTCATCGAGTTGACCAGTGTTCTGATGACCCTCTGAGGGATTCTCTGCCATTCCAGTTGCAGCATTTGGAAGAGATCCTGGCGGTCTCTGGGAGGTGGACTTCTCCTTCACACGTCTCCCCAACTCATCCCACATATGCTCGATGGGATTGAGGTCGGGACTATACGCCGGGAAGATCATCCTGTTGATGCCGGCCTGCACAATGAAGTTTTTCGGCCACCCGGGCCCTATGTGGCCGAGCATTGTCGTCTTGGAAGACTGCCATGGGTCCTATCCGTTGCATGGTCGGAACAACGAAAGGCGCCAGGATTTCATCCCGATAGCGGATGCCTGTGAGGTTTCCATCAATATGGTAGAGTGGTGTCTTGTGGTGGAGGCTGAAGGCACCCCATACCATAACAGATCCTCCCCCAAAGGCCCTGGTCTGGCGAACAGCTGCATCAATGTAACGTTCACCAACACACGCCTCCCAAACTCTAGTTCGGCCGTCATTGTGTTCAAGACTAAACCGCGACTCATCTGAAAAGAGGACCTGGGACCACTGTTGTTGGTTCCATCTCACATGACGATGGCAGAAAGCTCGGCGAGCCAGCCTATGGGCTGCTAGCAGTCGTGGTCGAACAGCTGGGCGACGTGATCTGAGGCCGAAGTGGTGAAGACGGTTTCGTATGGCTTTGACGGCTGAGGATGGTGTTATTTGCCATACGAAGCTGCCTTTGGATGCTGGTGGAAGTGGTATCCCGCTGCAAATAGGCCTGCCTCTCGATGAAACGATCTTCTCTGGGAGTAGTCTGCCTAGGCCGACCTGACCGTGGCCTCTCTTCAACGCTGTTGGTCGCCCTAAAACGCTGATTCAGTCGAACAATAACTGAATGATGCACACCAAGTCGTCGCGCCACTTCAGCCTTTGCAATGCCATCTTGTATCCACGCAATCGCCCTGGTTTTGTCAAAGGTGCTAAGTTTTCTTCGTGGTGGCATGGTGAGAAAAGGGCTGACAGTAACCAACCCCGCGCTTAAACAGCCAAAAGAAGGGGCATAAAACTCACTTGAGAGACTGCTCTTGCACGGGAAAAAAAGAATTTTTCATTTTACACATCTTGTGTCGCCAGCAAGCTTGATGCAAAACAGGCACAGTTAACGCAACTTTGCACTTTTTCTCCCGCGCGGTAACGAGGTCACCAAGACCCCCGTGCGCACTACCAGTTTGACACAGGCTGGATTACACACTGCTGTGTGAGATTCCATCATTGGTTGCCGCATAACAAAAAAAAACAATGTTTTTTGAAGGGATGAATCACCCCCTGTGTGCAAAGGCCTGTGCTAACTTTATGTGACTAGTATATATAAGTATATGTATCCGTGCTTCTGCAGAATGTTTGAGACTCACCCACAAGTGCAGGACATCTTCATGCCCTTCGTGGGACTGGCCAAGACGGACGAACACCACAGCAAGACACTCCGGCAGCACGCGCTTAGGGTCATGGCCACTGTGGAGAAATGCATCCACCGATTGGACGAGCCGGAGCGCATGCGCACGGTGCTGGAAGCTTTAGGCGCTCTCGGCACATCAACTACAACGCGAAGATCGAATATGTGGATGTGAGGATGTGTGTGTGTGTGTGTGTGTGTGTGGTGTTTTGTTATGCTGTGATATATTAGCGTCATGCGGGCATGTGTGTGTGTATGTTTTCGATTGTGTTGGTATATACTTTACCATGTTGTGAGGGCTCTCTGTCTGTCTGTCTGTCTGTCTCACTCACACACACACACACACACACACACACACACACACACACACACACACACACACACTCGCATGCACACGTAGGAACTCACGCACGAATACGTGGGCGCGGCGCGCGCGCGCACACACACACACATCTACACATATACAGCTGTATGCCCTTCACACTCACAAACACAAAAAACACACATGATGAAAAGAACAAACGTCTTCTATCTCTCCCTCTCTGTCTCCGTCTCTTACTTCTCTCTCACACACACACACACACACACACACACACACACACACACACACACACACACACACACACACTTAGGTCATTTTCCATCTCCCCCCCCCCCCCCCCCTCCCCCCCCCACCCTCCCTTTTCTCTCTTTGTCTCTGTCTGTCTTTCTCTCTAACTCTCGCTCTCCCTCTCTCACTGCATTTGAAAATGATTCCAACAATAGTGTTATTAGTATTTTCATATGTGGTACATGAGTTGTGTATTTGTATGGTAGAAATTGGGTGCTTTTGAAAATGTTGTTTGTTATTGTGTTTATGTGCAGTATTTGTTTCTTCTCTTTTTTATGAGAGCAGGATGTAAAAAAAAAAAAAAAAAATGAAAAGCTTATTATCGAACCCTCAATAAAGATAATTTTTCACTTGACTTGACACACACCACCACCACCACCACCACACCACCACCCACCACCACCACAACAACAACAACAGCAGCAACAACAAAACAACAACAGTGCCAAATTTCCGTTGCCATGCCCACACTCCCGTCATACCACTCGCTTGTCGCATATTGACCAGGTCCTGGGCTCTCAATTCGTCAAAGCGGTGAAGCAGAATTCGGCCGTGTGGAACGACGACCTGGAGAACGCCTGGCTAAGCTTGGTACGCATCCTCACCTTCTACGTCAAGCATGGCTGGATGGACAAACAGAAACAGCAGGTGAGCTCTCTGAATCCACTGTGTGCGTGCTAGGTGAATCGCGAGAGTACCGCCGAGTAGCTGGGTTTTTTGTTTGTTTTTGTTTGTTTGTTTCTTATACATTGCGGTGCATGCTCACTGTCCACGTCAAGCATGGCTGGATGGACAAACAGAAACAGCAGGTGAGCTCTCCAGATCCATTCTGTATGTGTTAGGTGAATCACGAGTGTACCGCAAGTAGCGTGTTTGTTTGTTTTATTTTTTATACATTGCGGTGCATGATCACCTTCTGCGTCAAGCATGGCTGGATGGATGAACAGAAACAGCAGGTGAGCTCTCGAAATCCACTGTGTGTATGCTAGGTGAGTCACGAGAGTACCGCAAGTAGCTTTTTTTTTTTTTTTTTTTTTTTTAAATGATGGCGCATTATCACCTTCTTCGTAAAGCATGGCTGGATGGATAAACAGAAACTGAAGGTGAGCTCCACCGCGCGCGCGCGCGTGTATGTGTGTGTGTGTGTGTGTGTGTGTGTGTGTGTGTGTGTGTGTGTGTGTGTGAAGTAAATTACGAATGTGTCGCAATTAGGTGTTTTTTTTTTTTTTTTTTTTTTTAACCACGCACACGCACGCATGTACACGAGCATGCACGCACATATACATACGTACGTCTCTCTCTCTCTCTCTCTCTCTCTCTCTCTCTCTCTCTCTCTCTCTCTCTCCCGCCACCATCACCACCACCACCACACCAACCTACATCCCAGCTCACTGTGTGTGTGTGTGTGTGTGTGTGTGTGTGTGTGTGTGTGTGTGTGTGATTCTCCACACAGGTCACCCGAGAAGTGGTATGGAAGGAGTACCTCGCCAAGAAGCCCCCCGCAAGAGCTGACCCCGCCGTCCCTGAGGTCCCCAACCCACCGGCCAAGCAAGCCAACGGCGGACCTGCGGACCACTTCAGCGACGCCGTGTCTCCCGCCACCTCCAACAGGGCCTCCACAGGATTGAACCCAGTGGTGGGAGACGACGGGGAGACACAAGCACACACCACCCGTCCCCAATTCGTCGATGGCCACGGTGATCTTGACAGCGTCCACTCGGGATACGGTTCATGCCTCAAACGACGACCAGAAAGAGCACAGCCAGGGATAGACAGCGCGCAAGATCCGTTTATGCCCGTGGCGAGCAGGATTCTCTGGCCATTCGTTGATTGGGAGGAGAAAGGTCGCCAAGATTTGTGGACTGCGTGAGATGTAGAACGTGATAAACGCACCTTTTTTCTCTCTCTCTTTTATAAGAACGCGTTCCATTGTCAATACGAATCGCGTGTTGCCGTTGATAGTAATGGGGCTTCGCAGACGTGAATAGAATCAACACTGTTGAGCCAGTATTGCAGACGTTGCCAGTTTCCCACCGTCCACACACACACACACACACACACACACACACACACGTTCTTTGGAATACCAGTTCAAGCGCATTCCTCTAGTCGGTTGATTGTTGTATGCCGTCAAGCATGTTTCCGCTTTGCTCAATCTTGTGTGCAAATGGTGAACCATTTCTTCGTGGTGCCGCCATGACACCCAACAGAGTTTAGGGAGAAGAAGTTAAGAAGTGCAGTTCATAGTGCGAGTTGCTGTGAGTGTCTTGAATCGTAGATGCTCAGTGTGATGGAATTTATAATTGAATCGCATCAGCGAAAATAGACGCCATTTCGGAAGGGCAGTGAGACACCAACGGTGCGCTGAAAGCAATATTGAGAGGGCTAGTAGATCGACAGGGAAAAAAGATCATAGTAGTTCTAATCTGTCAACTCCCTGCTCTCAACGTTGACCAACATTCTGTGAAAATGGCTGACGCTGTAAAGCGTCAAAAGTGACTAGTGTGGGGACACTATAAACACACTGTGCACATAAACTCTCTGTCACCGAATTGAGATTTCACGGCGATATGTACTTCTCCCAGGGAAACTGCATGTTACTAAAAGAAACATCGATTCCCAAAGGACATTTGATGTTCCCAGTAGGCCATCCACAAAAAAATTTCAGATGTATGCTTCTTTCTCTGTTATATAGGCCTACACAATTTCCTCCGCTGTGTCAAGTCTTTCAAGGGAGATGGATTGGTCGTCCACTTCGTCGACTGTTGAATGATTCAGTTTATAAACTGGTCAACGGCAGAGGATTGCTTTTCTTTCTTGTAGATCTAAACGTTGGAATCACCATTTGGATTGGAAACTCAGTGAAACAAAACAACTCATCGCGATCAATTACATTTCGACCGTAATCCGCCTTCTTGACTTCTTTTCCTTGAAAGTAGGCATAAATGTTTAATCGTCTCCATACACACTTAAAATTCTAGAAAATTTTAGATTAAGTTTTTAAAATCCTTTTGTTGTATGCTACAAATGTTGAAAACGTTTTAGATCTAGTTTTAAATCGTTTTATTACATATGGTAGACATGTTGAAACTTTTATTCAGACATTGAAACTTTCAGATATTGAAACTTTTAATCAGACATCTACTTCTTGATGACTGTTTGAATCTAAGTGGCCCAATTATTTCAACCGAGTTCGCTAAAGAGAGCTAAAGGTATGAAATACGTGTCCAGATAATGCTAAAACGATGGTTCCCTTCAGGTTGATAGTGTTAATGCACCTTGGCGTTTACTCCCAGGCTTGGCTGTAACGGTTTTTTTTTCCTCCCAGGAAAGGAGCAGGATTTTCTTCAAGAGGAACTGCGTAGTACCTGTTGAAGTTTCTGGCTCCAAAGAAAACAGTTTCCTGGTAGGCTGTCCAAAAAGGTTAGATCTGCTTTCTTTTTCTCTTTATGCCTAATTTCTTGATTTCAGCTTCTTTTCATTGAAAATCCATTCAATCTTAAATCACGAAAGCTATATGGGTCCCTCGATTACACGCTACTCCCACTCCCAAAACACAAGAGAGATAATTTGTCTTATTTTCGAACATAGATGCTTTCTTTATTTACAGCATTAATGCACTGTTATTGACGTGATTGGCACATAATACGTGCATGCGCGTCCCCTGACAAACGATCAGGTCAGTACTTGCCGCATGTGCCCGTGGTGTTCAACAGATGTGGATGCAGGGATGTCTGGAACAGCTGTGTTGCGGTGAACCAGGGACGAGCGTTGTCGCCTTGATGTGGTGAACAGCACTGACGCTGCGAATCGTCACACAGCTTCGATGCTGTGATTTGTTACAGAGCTATGTTGCCTTCCTCCGTTACTGTCGATGCCTTGATCTGTTGATGCAGCTTCAGTGCATGCTGCAAACCATCCCAGTCCACAGCCTCAGAGGTGTGAATTGTTAGCAACGCGTTCTGAAGTTGTGTGTTCTGGAACGACTTTAATGTCGTGAACTACGGCTGTTAATT
>JADBJO010000058.1:1172500-1182500 GCA_016801955.1 Conus betulinus
CCCTCTCTCTCTCCCTCTCTCTCTCTCTCTCTCTCCCCTCCCTCTCTCTCTCTCTCTCTCTCTCTCCTCTCTCTTCCCTCCTCTCTTCTCTTCTTCCTCTCTCTCTCTTTCCCTCTCTCTCTCTCTCTCTCCTCCTCTCTCCCCTCTCTCTCTTCCCCCTCTCTCCTCCCCCCTCTCTCTCTCCCCCCCCCCTCTCTCTCCCTACAGCTGGTGTTTCTTTCCCTTCTTCCCCCCCCCCCCCCCCCCCCCCCCCCCCCCCCCCCCCCCCCTTTCAGTTTTTTCGTTTTTTTTTCTCTCCTGTACAAGCTTCTGTACAAAAACAGTCTTTTTTTTTTCTTTTCTTTTTCTTTTGCTATTGTTGATGTTGCTGCTGCTGTTGTCATTTCCACGTTACTGTCGTCACAAAACACACTTCGTCATTTTCGCGTTGTTGATTTAATAATGAAAATTGTAAACTAACTACTGTCATTGTTCGCTGTTTTCATGATCAAAAATGATTTTTGGTCATTCACACACATACCATGGTCATGAAATATTTTCTTACTTGTATGTTCTTGTGACGATTAGAGAGGCTTGTCGTTCGCACAAGAAAAGGCTTTTTGCCTAGTTTTGCATGGTTGTAGATGATAAGAAAGAGTACTCTTTTTATAATATGTTCTCATGATACAAAAATAATTGTTTGCCGTGTACTTGTCGTCGTATTGATCAAAGAAAAAAAATGTGAGTCGGTTCCCCATTACTTACTTCATAATCAATGAGACTTCACTACTTCAACATTGTCATTATGATCATATGACTACTTTTGATCATTCTCCTCATTATTCTACTGATGATGCCTTTGTCGCTTTATTACAAAGGCCACACGCGGACTTTTGATGCATTGTTTTTATACGGGTGTCATATATCGGGTGAGAATTTTCGTGGTCGTTCATCTTGATATGACTTGCTGTGCTTCAGCCAATCATCGAAGTGTGAGGGATTTTTTCTTCTTTTCATCTAAAAAAAAAAAAAAAAAAAGAAAAAAAAAACTGACCATGCCTTAGTCGCGCAGTATTGTATTGTTGATCTTGATGCGTGTAGCCTATCATACTGGTTCCATATGGATAAATCTCTGCATAACCACCCTGCAAATAAAGACCCCAGCTCTCTCAGTGCTGGGAGTGTCTGGTCTTGGTTCCCTCTCCCCCCTCTCCCCCCCCCCCCCCCCCCCCCCTCCACCTCCCGCGCGCTCCTCCACATCATTTTGTATATTTGATAGAGTGGACAGTTTTATAACTGCGGTAGTTCGAGATCTTTTTCTTTTCTTTTTTTTTTTTTTTTTTTTTTTTTTTTTTTTTGCTTTGTTTCGTTTTCTTTTGGTTCATGTACTTTCTGATACATGTTCTGCCTTAGCTTACTAACTACTGATCAGTCCAGGTTGTTGTTGTTGTTGTTGTTTTTTTGTTTGTTTGTTTGTTTGTGTGTTTGTTTGTGTTTGTCTCTTTGTTTTATTGTCTTCTTCACACACCCTAAAAATAAAACTTCTTGAATCTCGAGAAAGCCTATGTTTACTGTTACCGCCACAGTGTGTCTTGCAAACAAACGAACGGTGTGCCTACATTTCTCAGGGACAGAAAACCAACATGCAGTAAAGAAAACGGACAAAAAATGACCCCCCCAAAAAAAAAAAAACATAGTCTGCAAACGTCATATGATAACTAAGACGTTAACGTTTGCAACAGTCCAGGAAAAAGGTAACAATTATCGCTGCAAGTATGAGAATGAGTGCGTCCGTTTAGGACGAAAGGTTTTGTTACACTCTCTTATTTATATAAAAGGTATCTTTTTCGAAGACACATCAGAAATGTTCCGCCTGACGCGATCTTTGAGTTCTTGAAAGAGGTTAACATTTTTCATCGGATCTGAGATTTTACAGTGGAAAGATTTTTAACAAAGTTTTGGATGAGATTTTAGACGATGTCTTTTAAAGAATTGTGTGGATGAATGACCTGTGAGTTGATTTTAACGTGGTGACAGCCCTGATATGGCCCTTTGCGGTCGGCTGGGCTATAAGCAACATTATCTTATCGAAGACACAAAATCTGTACGTAGCTTTTCTAACTTCGAAAGTTCAAACTTTGAGAAAAAATTAAACATGAGAGTCTTGCGCGTTCTGTTTTATTTTATTTTGTTTTTATTTTTGTCATCGACGGATAACCTTTGGAAGCAGATATGTATTTTCATTTCGAAACTTTCTGAAAAAAATCCTTTTTGGTGAATAAAACGAACTGGAAAGCGAATCGAGTTTTTTAATTCCTTTTATGCTAGTCAACTTGCTGTTGCCTTGGCAAGAGAGGAAACGTGTTAAAGACTAGAAAAACATTCGTCCCCCCCCCCCCCCCCCCCCCCCCCCGTCAACTGCTGCTCTCATGTAATTTATTGCACAACATTGTATCATTATTCTGCACTGTAGGCCTATTTGGTGTGTTGTTCTGTAATATACCAATGTGTCTCAGTAGTACGGTGTGTGTGTGTGTGTGTGTGTGTGTGTGTGTGTGTGTGTGTGTTGTGTGTGACTGAAAACAAAGACTTGTTGCAACATATTTTTTCTGTGTTCCATGTGCTGCCCACCTATGTGTGGAAAAAAAAAAACCCACGTCGACTCAGCGCAGCGCCTCCAGTATATTTCTGTCACTCACCATCGGCCATTGGTTTGATGGCTACTCCTCGTCTGTTGTGTGTCCTTTAAATCTTTACATGTTTTTGTCCAGGACCATCCCCTTGTTTTGAAGATGTATGTATCCCATGAAAGAAATGAAGAAGAAAAAAAAAAAAAACCCATAAAACATGAGGATGGGAGGTCGGGGGTGGAGACGGGGAAGGAGGTGGGGGTGGGGAGGGGGTTGCCTCCATATTTGCAACTAAATCTTCCGAACTTTTCGGTCGTAGGCACTGAGCAGCCATATTTTACCAGCCATATTTCCACAGTCTTCTACACATTACCAGTCACATTCCAAAGCCTTTTTAACGTTTACCAATCGTATTTCTTCTCTTCTTCGTTAGTCTTCTGTTCTCAATATTTACCAGTCACATTTCTAAAGTCTTCGGTTCTCACTATTTACCAGTCTGCCTTGGCTTAAGGCTGTGTCAGACCAATTGATATAGGCTAGAACACCAAGGCTACAAAGGAATGTTGTTATGCTCAGCATAGTTATGCGGGTATTGTCTTCAGTTGTGACAAGCTCCTATCATAACATTATCAGTGTCCGAAATCCCCCGAAGTCGGAGTGTGGCTGCCCGTGTGGCGGGGTAATCAAAAACGGTCACACGCATAATGTTCTCATCCCCAGCTGATGCATTTTTTTATCATAGTTTTCAAGTACTTCGCTGTTTGGATGATCCCTGGAGTCTTTTAGCCAGGGTACGACAACAACAACAACACTATTTACCAGTCACGTTTCTAAAGTCTTCTGTTCTCAGAATTTACTAGTCACATTTCTAAAGTCTTATGTTCTCAATATTTACCAATCATATTTCTAAAGTGTTTTGTTCTTAACATTTACCAGTCACATTTCTTAGTCACATTTCTAAAGTGTTCTGTTCTTAGTATTTACAAATCATATTTCTAAAGTGTTTTGTTCTTAACATTTACCAGTCACATTTCTAAAGTCTTCTTAACATTTACCAGTCACATTTCTAAAGTCTTCTGTTCTCAATATTTACCAATCATATTTCTAAAGTCTTCTGTTCTCAATTTACCAATCTATTTCTAAAGTCTTCTGTTCTCATATTTACCAATCATATTTCCAAAGTCTTCTGAACATTTACCAGCCACATTTCTAAAGTCCTCTTAACATTTACCAGTTACTTTTCTAAAGTCTTCTGTTTTAGACATGTATCAGTTATATTTCCAAAGTCTTATGTTCTTTTTACTCTTTTCAGGCAAATTTCTGAAATCTTGTTTTAGACACTATTCAGTTACATTTCTTAACTCGTGCCTATAAACACTGCCCATTTCTATTTCAAAAGTCTTGTTTTCCAAGACTCGTTGCAGTCACATTTCCAAAGTCTTTTGTTCTAAACACTGCCCACTCACATTTTCAAAATCTTGAGTTTCTAAACACTGTCCACTCACGTTTCCAAAATCTTGAGTTCTAGATACCGTCCACTCAGATTTCCAAAATATTTTTCTAATATTTCCATTCACATTTCCAAAATCCTGAGTTCTAAACACTGTCCACTCACATTTCCAAAAGATGGAGTTCTAAACAATGTCTACTGACATTTCCAAAATCTTAAGTTCTAAACGCTGTCCGCTCACATTTCCAAAATCTTAAGTTCTAAACATTGTCCAGTCACATTTTTAAAGTTTTGTGCTGTAGACACTATTCATTCACATTTTCAAAGCCTAGAGTTACAAACGCTGTCCATTCACATTTTTAAATATTGTGCGCTAGACACTATTCAGTCACATTCCAAAGTCGTGTGTTCTAGACATGTCCACTCACATTTCCAAAGTTTTGTGGTCCAGACAGTGTCTGGTCACGATTCTGAAGTCTTGTGTTCTAGACACTCTTCACTCACATTTCCAAAGTTTTGTGTTGTGGATAACGACCAGTCATATTCCCAAAGTCTTGTATTCTGTACACTGTGTCTGCTCATCTATCCAGAATCTTGTGTTTTACATATTGTCCGGTCATATATACCCAAGTCTTGTATTCTATACACTGTGTCTGCTCACATATCCCAGTCTTGTGTTCTACATACTGTCCGGTCATATTCCCAGTATTGTTTCCTAGACCCTGTCCAGTAATTTCCAAAGTCTCGTGTTCTGGATACTGTCCGGTCATATTCCCAAAGTCTTGTTTCCTAGACCCTGTCCAGTAATTTCCCAAAGTCTCGTGTTCTACATACTGTCCGGTCATCCCAAAGTCTTGTTTCCTAGACCCTGTCCAGTAATTTCCAAAGTCTCGTGTTCTGGATACTGTCCGGTCAATTCCCAAAGTCTTGTTTCCTAGACCCTGTCCAGTAATTTCCAAAGTCTCGTGTTCTACATACTGTCCGGTCATATTCCCAAAGTCTTGTTTCCTAGACCCTGTCCAGTAATTTCCAAAGTCTCGTGTTCTGGATACTGTCAAGTCACTTTTCAAAATTTTTGTTCTACACGCTGACCACACACATTTACAAAGCCTCATATTCTTGTCACTGACCGACGTGTTTCTTCTTCAGTCTCCTTTTCTAAACAATGACCAATCACATGTCCAAAGACTTGTGTTCTCGACACTGTCCAGTCACATGTCCAAAGTTTTGTGTTCTGAACTATTGCCAGATTCACATTTCCAAAGTTTCAGATTCTTATCACTGACCAGCACATATTCCTCAGTTTTCTTTTCTCTAAACAATGACCAGTCACAGTCTCAATTTTTTTTTTGGTCTAAACAATGACTACGCACATTCCCAAAGTCTTCTTTTCCAATCAATGGCCAGTCACGCGATCAAATTCTTCTAATCTACATAACGACCGGTTACACTTCCAAGTCTTCTTTTCTGAACAATTAGCGGTCACTTTTCCAAAGTCTTCTGTTCTACACAATGAACAGTCACCTTACCAAAGTCTTCTGCTCTACACAATGAACAGTCACCTTTCCAAAGTCTTCTGCTCTACACAAAGAACAGTCACCTTTCCAAAAGTCTTCTGCTCTACTCAAAGAACAGTCACCTGTCCAAGGTCTTCTGCTCTACACAAAGAACAGTCACCTTTCCAAAGTCTTCCGTCTTCTACAATGAACGGTCACCTTTCCAGTCTTCTTCTGATCTACACAAAAAAGAACAAAGTCTTCTGTTCGATCAACACGTTTCCAAAGTCTTCTGCTCTCACAATGAACAATCGCCTTTCCAAGTTTTCTGCTCTACACAAAGAACAGTCACCCTTTCCAAAGTCTCCTGCTGTACACAAAGAACAGTCACCTTTCCAAAGTCTTCTGCTCTGCACGATGAACAGTCTGCTGTACACAAAGAACATTCAGCTTTCCAAGGTCTTCTGCTCTACACACAAAGAACATTCACTTTTCCAAAGTCTTCTGCTCGCACAAGGAACAGTCACCTTTCCAAAGTCTTCCGATCGACACAAAGAACAGTCATCTTTCCAAGGTTTTCTGCTCTACACAAAGAATAGTCACCTTTCAAAGGTCTTCTGCTCGACACAAAGAACAGTCGCCTTTCCAAGGTTTTCTGCTCTATACAAAGTACAGTCGCCTTTCCAAAGTCTTGTGCTCTACACAAAGAACAGTCACCTTTCCAAAGTCTTGACTTTACACAAAGAACAGTCACCTTTCCAGAGTCTTGTGCTCTACACAAAGAACAGTCACTTTTCCACAGTCTTGACTTTACACAAAGAAAAGTCACCTCTCCAAAGTCTTGTGCTCTACACAAAGAACAGTCACCTTTCCAAAGTTTTGACTTTACACAAAGAACAGTCACCTTTCCAAAGTTTTGACTTTACACAATGAACAGTCACCTTTCCAAAGTCCTCTGCTTGGTTGATCGCTTCTTGCCAAACTCTCCCCTCTCCTCTCTGCCACCCCTCTCCCTCCTCTCACTTCCCGCGTGCCCCCACCATAATCTCCACCCCCTTTTCTCTTTTTCCAGTCATCCTCACTAAAAAAAAACAACACAACACACACACACACACACACACACACACACACACACACAAATTCTACTGTAGACATATTGTTTTTTTTTTTCTTTTAAAGGGGACAGGGCTGTTTGTTTTTCGTTCATTGCGTTTAGTTCTTTTTTCTTTCTTTTTATTTCACAATTGTTATCTTTTTTTCATTGGTTAGTTTCATGTTTTTATGTTTGTTTCATTTCCTTTACCTTTTTTCTGTCTTTTTTTTATTTATTAGTAAAACCAGTCTCGTCTGTTTTCTTTCTTTCTTCTTTTTTTTTTTTTTTTTTTTTTTTTAACAGTAATGATTCAATATCAACTGCACAGATCAACAGACGATATAGAAATCAACCGACCCAATAACCGGGTTTTTCTCCCGTCGATAGACTTACTACCTGTGGTGTCGGTTAGGCAAAACGCTTCTGTCACTAACGAATACAAAACGTTTCACCGCACGAACCCGGTATCAAATTTAATGAGGAATTAATTTAGACCTAATCAGCGCGTCTCTCCCCCCCCCCCCCCCCCCCCCCCCCCTTTTTTTTTTTTTTTTCAACTGTGTATGAAATTCGATATAAATGCTATACGACAGCACAGAATACAAAAACGTTTATAAGATTAAAAGTTTAAACCAAGGCTTCGAACACAAAATGCAAATTGTAAGCGCGAAACTACGTTGGTAAAGACTAATTAAAAAAAAAAAGGAAAAAAAAAGAAGAGAAAAAGAACAAAAAAAGAAAGAAAAGGAAAATTTGTTTAAAAACAAAAAAAAAAAAAAATGTAAAAGAAAGAAAAAAAAAGGAAAAAGAAAGAAAGAAAGGATAGTCGAGCGAGATGTATGAGTGAAATATTTGATGAAACATGGAGAAAATCGACTGTAGGTGCTAAATCGTACCTGTACAATGCCTCGTGTTCAGTTTTTATAAACCACGTATTGTTACCTACCTGAAAATGGATTCCACTTCATCGTAGGGCAGTAAAATTGCACACCAGAAATTAATGCGCCAAGACCTTGCTTAAAAGGAGTCGGGGTACTTATAGACTAGCGCAATCAGGGTATGTTATGAATTTTTATCATGTCTGAAAATTGATTCTCGTCATTTTCTTTCATATGTCCATCAAGTTATAAACCAGGTGGTTCCTTGCAGACAGATTAAAGTCCATGGGACTATTTGGACGCTCCCAGCTGGCGCAAAGACAGGGTCACGGGTGAGTGTAAAGGCCTGAAATATGACGTCAACTGAGAGGAAGGTCATGCATGTATTAGAAGACTGTTTGTAATTTCATCGGTGTAAATCCCCCCAAACAAGGGAAATAATCGGTGGGGAGCTGTTGTCTTGATCAATTATCAGTTTAATATTAAATGCTGCTCAAATTTCTGGTATGCTTTAAAACAATTACTTCGACTAGCAAAATTCTAATTGTGGTGTAGCAAAATTCTAATTGTGGTGTGTGACCTTCATTACACTGTAAAAGTTGCTTTTCAAAACGTAGTGACTGAGGGCGGAAAATGAAGCAAGATTTAGAAAGAAGGGGGTTAGTTACCGCCAAGGACATAGACAAACAAAGTACAGTGTCTTGCCCTGTACTTTGTTTGTCTATGTCCTTGACAGTAACTAACCCCCTTCTTTCTCAATTTTGTAAAAGCTGCTGTTTATGACGTCGACATCATTATACATCGTGCAAAATTGTTGGATGAGGCACTGGCCAATCAAAACGGAGGACACTGATTGTCTAGTTTCGTCCACGGGCTTACAACAAAATTGCAGACGACAAGAAATTGCGTTGCTCCGCCATTTAATTCTTTGTAGAACTTAAAAACTTTTTTGGCCGATGTACGGGCAGGAGGTTTTGTGAGGGGGCAAGTAAAAACACTGCCCGCCAGCCCATCGGGCACGTCAACATAAACATTCTTCCCTGTTGCTGCTGCTGGTGGGAGATGAAGGCGACCTTGACCTTGCTGTGGAATCTGGCTTGTGACCTGCGGTGCGTTTGTTAACGCTGCGACACACTACACTCTCCAGCACTGGAATGCGGTTGTTTGGCATGGCAGTGACGGTCCTCATGGTTTGTTGACGGAAATCTAAACAATATCCCCCACCCCCACCCCCTTAGCTGGCTTTTCCCTGTCCAGTCGGCAAACGTCTGAACAGCCACTGGACAGGCTGCGACGCTCAGTACTATCTGAATATGGACTCGATGAAGAAGATGATTTGCTTTGCGTTACTTTTAATTAGTAGTAGTAGCAGAAGAAGAATAAGAAGAAGGAAATATATAATTGTTGTAGTTGGTTGTACAAATAGAATTAAA
This sequence comes from Conus betulinus, assembly GCA_016801955.1. Classification (NCBI taxonomy): domain Eukaryota; kingdom Metazoa; phylum Mollusca; class Gastropoda; order Neogastropoda; family Conidae; genus Conus; species Conus betulinus. The sequence goes on from JADBJO010000058.1 coordinate 1,181,460, forward strand.
AGAGAAAATATTGCTGTTGATTCAAACAGTTCTAATACTTAGTAAACGTGTGTGTGTGTGTGTGTGTGTGTGTGTGTGTGTGTACGCGCGTGCGCGTGTGTGGTATTTACCTTTGTTCGTTTCATTTATTGTTTTGATTGTACAATGGTTTCTTTGTGGTGGTTAGAAGTAGTTTCGTACACATAAGTGCATAATGAAAACAGAAGCACTTGCTTTTCAATAAATACCACCAAACATACCCTTTTCAATTCATTATCCCTTTCTTTTGTATATGATTGATATAGCAGCATGTAACAAATCGGAAACAATCAAAAGCAGGAAAAAAAAGGAGCATGTAGTAGTTGTAATGGTAGTAGTAGTAGTACTGAAAAATATTGATGGTGTTAACAATTGTAATTGTGATGGTGTTACAATTGTAATATAAACTAAGCATATTTCTGGTTTTTTTTTTTTTTTCGTTTTATTTCTTGTTTTAATCATCAATCGACTTCTTTGTGATGACAAACAGTACTTTTGTAGACGTAGAATGCATAATAAAAGCAGTAGGAAACAGTGTTCAATAAATATAACCGAACATACCCTTTTTATTGTTCATTACCAATTACTTTTGTATATGACAGATACGAGTAACAAGTAATAAATTAGAAGCAATCAAATGCAACAACTATTTACGATCAGTTTGCCTTCCAACAAGCATTGAAGTAGGATTGAATCTTAATGCCACCCAACACAAGCTCCAACAGGTCGTGCGACGATCGCGCGTGCCGCCAGAGAAGAGCACATGGCGGACGTGCGCTATTCGTACTAAACACATGGCTGACTGACATGGGCCACAAGGCCCTTCAGCATTGTGTGCCGCGGCCTTTACTAACACTTTATATTGACTTCAAGCAGGAAAGGGATTGTGTGTGTGTGTGTGTGTGTGTGTGTGTGGTTCCAATTCTTATTTTCCTGAGTTCTTCGGCTTGTTTCCAGTTCATCAACGCATTTCGGATAGCGCATCTGTAACCACTATGACGTTTTTCGTTGGTATACACGTAG
>JADBJO010000058.1:1187500-1195000 GCA_016801955.1 Conus betulinus
AGAATATGCACGGCTTGTGGACTTCATGTGTTTCTACGCCATTAGTACAGCACAAGGATTTTGGAGCGAAAAGTCTAGCAGAGGACAGAAAAATGAAAGGCCATGGAGACCATGCTGTAATATGAAAAAAAAAAAAAAAAAGCGGACATTGGATCTGTCTCTTGTCCTTTAGGGCTTCCTACCAATAGCACATAAATCGCACCTTCGGATCTGTCTCCGAGTCAGGTACAATGCGATGAATATGTTTCGGTAATGGCTAATCTTCTGACAAAAAAAAGCCACCAGGCGCAGCTTGGAGTGTAGTGGAGAATATACAACGCTTTAGGGACCAACTTGTAACTGTGGACTCGGACCTTCTTTTTTGAACGCTTTCCGACGATCCAGGTAACCAAGACCGGCCTGGGTTATCTCCCTTCCCAAAGTGGGTGAATGGCTAGTGAAAGCCGCGTCCTCCTCAGCCCTCCGTCTCTGTGAGTCATGTCAAAGTCGATGGAGCCAGCCAGCTCAGCGGGGTCGGAATGGTTACATCGTTTCTGGCGTTTTCAGTCAGTTAAGTATAGGGTGGGGGGTGGAGGAGGAGAGAGGGGTGGGGTGGGAGGGAGGATGGTGGAAGAAAAAACACGAAACATGTAAACGCACGATCCTGCGCGCTTAGTGTTTGACACATGGAAAGAGAATGCTGTCATCTCTCTGTCTCTATCTCTGTCTCTGTCTATGTTACTCTCTCTCTCTCTCTCTCTCTCTCTCACACACACACACACACACACACACACACACACACACACACACACACACACAAGCACTGGTGCACAGACCTGTACGTGCACTTGCGCGCGCGCGTGCAACCACACAAATACACACACACACACACACACACACACACACACACACACACACACACACACACACACACACACACACGCCACACACAAACGCGCGTGCGCGTACACATATGTACGCTCACGCACGTACACCCGCAAATCTCTCTCTCTCTCTCTCTCTCATGAAAAACACACACATAACCGCACTCTCGTGAGTGTACACACACACACACACACACACACACACACACACACACACACACACACACACACACACACACACACACACACACACACACACACACACACACACACACACACACACACACGCACACACACACACACACACACACACACACACACACACACACACACACACACACACACACACACACACACACACACACACAATAGTGCGACCATTATTATTCATATAAGCACTCATATAAGCACACACATATGCACACCCACACATACCCAAACACAATCGCATATGTATACACACACACACGCACACGCACATGCACACATACGTGTGCGTGCACAAGCATAAGCACAAACGTAAGAACTTGTAAATACTTTTATTCCAGTTTTGTTGCAAAATAACTCACACATTATATTCATTCACCAGCTTAACCTAAGACTTTTTTTGTAAGTTTAGATGATATCAGTCCAATTGGTCAGTACAGTATCTGAATTATTTTTGTTTTTCTTAATATAAAAGTGATGGTGGGGGGAGGGAGGGATGGGGAGGGGATTGAGAGTGAAGGAAAGGAAGGGGGTGGGTGGGGTGGGGGGTGGGGGGTGTTCACTGATTTTGTTGTTGTTGTATATATGTTTTTGTCTGTTGTTTGTTTGTTTTGTTTTGTTTTGTTACTATTTCTAATAGTGTACTTATATACTTATTTCTTTAATCAGAGATATATTTTAAATAACCGCCTAAGCACCACATGTGTACACACATTCACACACATACATGCTCAATAACTCAATAACTTTCAGTCATGCACTTGTCTTATTCTCTTACACACTCGTGTTTTTTTTTTTTTTTTTTCCGTCTAATATCACGATTAGTGGAAAGACGTTAAATGAATGACACACACACACACACACACACACACACACACACACACACACACACACACACACACACACACACATACTCACTGAGACAAACACACTCGCATCAATATTACATACACACACAGGCGCGCGCGAGAGAGAGAGAGAGGAGAGAGAGAGAGAGAGAGAGAGAGAGAGAGAGAGAGAGAGAGAGAGAGAGAGAGAGAGAGAGAGAGAGAGAGAGACAGACAGACAGACAGACAGAGACAGAGACAGAGAGAGAGACAGAGAACGTTTCATCCTCATTTTCAAGCTGTTGTCTTCAACGCCTCCTCCGCAACATCACCCTCAGATGATTAGCTTCCCGTCTGCACGAAACCTTCACACACACACACACACACACACACACACACACACACGCGCGCGCGCGCGCGCGCGCACGCGCGCATATATATCTCTATATATCATTTCTAAAGGTATATCTAAATCTATCTATATGTATATCTATATCTGTCTGTCTATTCATCTATCAATCTCTCCGGAGACTGAGATGGAGGAAGGGGAGACGAGTGGAGGGAGGGGGGACGGTGGGGGAGAGGGCTAGGTCCTGATCCCCTCTGATCCCTACTCCGTTGTCCGCCCCCTGTGTTGGAAGCAGGATCCAAGCTGATTACGTTTATTGTTTCCATGTCAACGTCAAAGTTTGTGTTCTCAGGAGCGAATGGAAACTGACCACACAGACCCAGCTTTTTTACCCGGTGTTGCAGTTTCTTGGTGTGATGTGTACTTAGAAATGTGAACTTGGGGAAATGCTCTCCATGCTAATGTGTTGCTGAGAAATATTTTTCCCCACCAATCTGAAACAGTAGAAAATAACGCAAAACAAGCGCGGAAATTAACTAACTTAATTAACACGAAGTGGTCGTGTCACTAAACACACACACTCGCCTGCACACACACACACACACACACACACACACACACACACACACACACACACACACACACACACACAACACACACACACACACACACACACACACACACACACACACACACACACACACATTTGTCTGTACATTGAGGGAAAACTATCATGCAAATTACATTGTCATTTGACCCAAACTGAAATCCCGAACACGTCTTAGTACGTTTAATGAAACAAAGAAAATTGATTATCCTCTCTCTCTCTCTCTCTCTCTCTCTCTCTCTCTCTCTCTCTCTCTATATATATATATATATATATATATATATATGTGTGTGTGTGTGTGTGCATATACATACATACGTACATACATAGATAGATACATAGATAGATACATAGATACACAGATACATAGATAGATAGATGTAGAGAAACTACTGTCGTCAGCGAGAGTCATAGTAAACTGGCAGAGCTTAGCGTAAGTTTTGTTGAGAACAGGCGACACTGAACGTGACCGGGAGTGTCTGAGTCAGTGAGTGGCGGGGCAGAGAGAGAGAGAGAGAGAGAGAGAGAGACTTGACACTTGACGCGCGTTAACGCCGCGCCATTTATTGTGGGGGCCAAAGGTCCATTCACAAAGAGTTTGCAGCGTTTTCAGCTTATATCCTGTTCCTTTTTAATCTACCTTACTCTTTAGTACCCCTAGCGTTAAACATAACTATTATTCATACATATTCAAACATGTGCTTGGATGTCTTATTGTTATTAAAACATTTCCATCGAAATCATCTTAGTTTATATCTCAACCATGCTTGTACTGTCCTCAGCTTTCATCCTTTGTTCTTTATGTTATACTGCATATCCCAAGTTATCAGATTTTACTTTCAGTTCATACGCAAATCCTGAATTCAAATCATGCACATATAATCATGCACACGTACACGCATATAAAGTCAAATCATGCAAACATTACTCACACTACATAACCAGTCTTCACAATTTAATATTGGTAATATAGTATCTTCTTCATAGCATGATAACATCATCGTGTTATGCACTGCATGTAAATTCTTGATGAAATCCTGTACCTACTTTGTACATTCCATTTCTCTGCGCATGCGCCTTTTATTTTAATGCGCCCTGTTGACCTGTGTGACCCCCATATCATAGGCCTAGTTAAGCAAGCGTCGTTTGCATTTTCCAGTTGCAAGATGACGTGTTTCCTTGCTGAAGTATTCGTTCATTATTTATATATTTACAAGTTTGGAGTTCATGCATATTCGAGGTTCACTGGATTTACTTATATACATGATCTGATTTGGATTTCTCTGTCATCTTGAAACAGGTTGGTACATTTTCTATTTTCCGTTTGCTCGTGTGATGTTAGTTAATATTTGTTGTTACGTTCCACATTGAACTTACTCGTCTTCTTCATTATGTAGTAGGTTACGTTAGGACAGACAGGATTTTACCTCTACTATCGAGCGACAGCAAGTGAAACTTCCATGAAAGCTGTTTCAACCTCAAAACAATAATCGGATTCATTTTTGCGTGATAATAATATTTCTACTTGGGGAGAGAGAGAGAGAGAGAGAGAGAGAGAGAGAGAGAGAGTGTGTGTGTGTGTGTGTGTGTGTGTTGTTGTTGTTGTTGTTGTTGTTGTTGTCGTACTCTGGAGAAAAGACTGCAGGGATCATCCAAACAGCTGACGCATTTGAACACTATGGTACAACTGCATCAACTGGGGATGAGAGCATTACGGTTGTGACCGTTTTTGATTACCCCGCCACACGGGCAGTCACACTCTGACTTCGGGGGATTTTGGAGACTGATAATGTTATGCTAGGAGCTTGTCACGACTGAAGACAATCCCCGCTTAACTATGCAGAGCATAACAACATTTTGATGTAGCCTTGGTGTTCTAGCCTATGTCAAACTGGCCTGACACAGTCTTAAGCCAAGGGTGGTGTGTGTGTGTGTGTGTGTGTGTGTGGCTATAGAGCTGGGATGAGCCGGTCTGGGAGTAACGCCCTAGGTGGGAACGTTGGGTGTAGAAAATGGGACTTTAAAAAAAAAAAAAAAAAAAAAAAGGAAATGAAGCTACTACTTTCACCGCCACCGCTAAAAAGAATGTTCTGTGCTGACAACAACGTTCGCTACTCAGACCGCAGAAAACATGCCGTCAGTCACGTGCACACGTGCAACAGGCGTTTTTTTTTTTTCTTTCTTTCTTTTTTTAAAACTGACGTCAACAAGAGCGTCTTGTTCAAAGGCTTATTACCGTTCTGTGCGTCTTAGCTGGCGGTGGGAAAGGAAAGGGGCTAGTCTAAAGGGAGGGAGGACTTGGGGGATGGGGCGGAGGGTGGAGGGGGGGGGGGGGGGGAGGGGGGTCGAGTCGTGGACGGGGGGGCGGGAGAGAGCTGCTGATGAGAGGGAGAAGCGAAGCGCAAGAGAAACAAGTAGCAGTCTCTCTCTCTCTGTCTGTCTGTCTCTCTGTCTGTCTGTCTGTCTGTCTCTCTCTCTCTCTCTCTCTCTCTCTCTCTCTCTCTCTCTCTCTCTCATTAAATATAGTCGATTCACGGAGAAAGTATTGAACGGTCTACTGCTGAGATCAAAGCGAGGATGACAGAGACGGAGGGGGTCCAAGCTGCTTGGTGTTGGTTTAGCAACCTCCCCGCCCCTCGTCCTCCCCTCTCAGTTTTTTTTTTTATAATGAAAAAAAACACACCAGATTTACTCAGTAATTGGTGTCCGCTCCCCTGCCCTCCCTTCGTTAATGAAGTCGGCCATTCCCCTAAAACTTATCGAAAGAAAACACACGGTTGCTGTATAATCATACATACAAAGGTCACTTTTTTTTTTTTTTTTGCTGAATCATTTGTATGACGTGGAGAAAGATGTGACGTCAGTAATGGTGGCCTTCATTAAAAGATTGGAAAAAAAAAATATATCTTTCCATGATCACGCAGGTAGACCCTAGATATGATCGCAGCAAATTCCAGGCAAGTTGTGCTGTTTGCAAGTGTTTCAGATGAGAAGGGCTTATCAGGGCTCGACGAAAGATAACGGGAGGGGGGAGGGGGTGGGTAGGGTAAGATGTTCCAGAGGTTCAGACTCATATACCCCCCTCCCCCCTCCCCCAAACACACACACACACACAGTGAAAAACGGGACAAGCCCGAGAAAGATGGCTGTGTGGCAGAAGTCTTATTTGGAATCTTCCTGGGATGTTGATTTTCAGAGCTCTGCATGTGAAATTTGTTTGAAGTACTTTGGTAAGTAAAGCAGGTCACTAGACTAGGCTGCTGTACTTGGCCTAACTAGATTCACTGGGCTACGAGGGTTTAGTGATAACACTTTTCAAATCATTTAAAAAAGAAAAAAAAAAAAAAAAAAAAAAACACTCGAGGGAAATGCTCAACAGGACACATTTTGAACTAACACCGGTTTACTTATCCACTCGTGTGATGCCTGCTTACAAAGTTCAGGTTGTGTGAAAAGTGAATGAAGGGACGAGCATTTGGTCGAAAGACAGACGGACTGATCAAAGGCAATCGAGGTTTGGAGATGTCGGTATCTGAACTAGCGTAAAAAAGCAAATAAATAATAAATAAATAAATAAATAAAATAAAATAAAAATAGGAGGAAGAAGAAAAGAAGAAAGAAAGAAAAGAAAAAACAAAAAAAAAAAAACCGCTGTTAAATATTTAATGATAAAGATGGTAATGAGAAGCCCGTTCTAGGGGTAAGTATCTACGAGAACTAAACTGATCCTACTTTGACTTTCGCCTAATGGAGGAAGCAATTATTCCTAGAGAAAAAGCTGAAGGTAACTAACGACATCAAAGAACTTCCTCTGTGGTCAGTCTTCACTACTCGTTATTTCCCCGGCCGCCAGTGAAGGTAAAGGTCATGACCTCCAGTGTCCTTTCCCGTGAGATTAGTCGCCAGCAATGAACAGTATAGTTGTAACTCCATACATGAACTACGAGATGAAATTATGAATAAGTGAATAAGGAACATGTAGGGAGGTAACTCTTGCTCCTGTGATGAAATAAATACACGCCCATAACTCCAAACACACGCCGTGGCTAATGGTTGTGTCAGACCAATTGACATGGGCTGGAACACCAAGGCTTCATCAAAATGTTGTTACGCTCTGCATAGTTAGGCGGGGGTTGTCTTCAGTTGTGACTAGCTCCTAGCATAACACCATCAGTCTCCAAAATCCCCCGAAGTCGGAGTGTGGCTGCCCATGTGGCGGGGTAATCAAAAACGGTCACACACGTAATGTTCTCAACCCCAGCAGATGCATTTGTACCATAGTGTTCAAGTAATTCAGCTGTTTGGATGATCCCTGGAGTCTTTTAGCCAGGGTACGACAACAACAACAGCAACAATAACTCCAAACAAATGTTTGTCTCCGACACCGAATCACCTAGCAGAAATGACAACACAGAGCACACAGAATAAACAAGACAACATCCGGATCTCTGTGTTGTCATTTCTGCTAGCTGAGTCGGTGTCGCCAACAGTGTCCGTTTGTAGTTACGTGTGTATTTATATCATCATGGGAGCGAGAGTTCCCCTGCATGTTTGTTCGTCACTGCTCGCTGCTCCCTGTCTCATCCAAGATTTCCTTTCGGACTAATACGTGACTGAATCCCTGTTTCTGCAGGACAGAAGAGTCTC
>JADBJO010000058.1:1215000-1227500 GCA_016801955.1 Conus betulinus
CAACAGCAACAATGAGCTGATGAAGGCAGGGCGATCCTGCCGAAATATTCTCCAAGTAAGTTTTGATTCTGAGTCCTATAACCATGTTCTAATACACCTTAATGCTTTCAAAACAGGTCTGGCATAGGACTCTTGAAGCGTGAAGATAAAGGCACCTGCAGCTGTCACATCATATACAGAATTGTATTGTCGAGTCTGGACGAAAGAACACACATCAGTTTTGGTGGCTTCTGTTGTTGGTAAGTGATAAAACTGATTGATGAGTTTCAGCATTTGGGAGCAGAGCAGCAATCATCGGAAACGTGTCTATCAAAGGTCGTATTGGAACCAATCGTGAAACGCACATGTTTGGTAGGGAAGGCACACTACATGTACATTGCAATACGTCATTCGGAAACATTTTGGTTCTGGGTAAGGAAGACAATCAGACCTTTCAGTTTCTCTGTCCATCGATTCGCTCATTTGTCTGACAATTAATTCACCTGATTAATTGTCTGGTAATTAATTCTGTCGGTCGATCCATCCACTCACTCACCGACCCATCTACTTACCTACCTGTCTGTTGACCAATACCGACGGTTTCTATTGTTCCAGGTGTATTATCGATTCAAGAATAACTGCGGCGACACATCCGGAGTATGGATACGAGATGCGATACGTTCTTCATACCCCTATGTGACCTTTCACCCGGTCAAGGACACACGCTTCATGTACGGAGGCGCCGTCCAAGCGAACGTTCAACGAGTCATCGACCTTCAAGAAAAGGTCCGCCAACTAACAGCCATGATTTTCTGCATGGATTTCTACGAACAAAGATTGGCAGAGGTGACGTGCAAGGACGGAAGCTGTGACCGGAAGGAGGACTTCTGGTGCTACTCTGAAATCCACAGAACTAACGATGCTCTTTTGAAAGATTTTCACAATATCTCGTGTTTTTTGATTCACCGAAACCATTTTCATACGTCGTTGAAGTTTGACTTGATGAAATCAGCTAAGCTGGGTGGCATTATGGAAGGAATGGAAAAAGCGTTAGGTCATCTCCATGCTTCCATGAGGGCAAGACATGGTCAGAACACGGTGCATGAAAAAAGGAGTCATCTCCCTGCTTACGTCAACGCAAGACGTGTTCAGAACCCAGTGCATAAAAAAAAGGAATCGCCCGAGTGATGCGCAGGAGTCTTTTTACCGGCAGGTGTGATACCGACAGCTGGGGTACAATAAACAGCCTTTGTGCGTGACGCCTCATCGCACGTGCGTCCTTATATTATTAGACAGTCTTTCGACGATCTGACGCTGGTAAACAAAGCATTGGATTAAGCTGAAATTAAACGGGCATGTTCTTGGTTTGTTTTCTCTTGGATTGCCAGGGTCGGATCTACGATTCCAGCAAGTATTTGAACGCGGAACACAAAGGAAAGAAATGAAACCAAGTATTTTAACAAGCCGACCCCATCCCCTTCGAAACAACAAAAAACAAACAAACAAGCAAACAAACAAGTAAACAAACAAACAAGCAAACAGAAACCTCAGACGGACACTTGGATAGCGTAGACCTCCACTACAATGAAACTGATCCTGGATCGTTTCTTTGGTCAGGATCGTCGGGCCAAACTCCATCTTTCGAAACTCACTTCGTTCAATCCAGATGTGCACTGTTAGCAGTAATCTGCAGGGCCATATGTTCCCTTCTTCCCATCTAGTTTCGTGAAACACCAGTGGCTCCTGTGCAGTCGTGCAGACAGACAGACAAACGAACTGAAGTGGTTGAACACGGTCTCACTGACGGATCTTGAAACACCTGAAATATTCGAAGTATAAGCATCACAAGATAGTATAAAGCAATGAAATTTTCGTGTTTGCATTGCAGTGTGAAAGCAGGTACTTCTGCTAATGTAAAAAAATAAATAAATAAAAGCACCGCTGAACATGCTTTTTGGCCACCCCCCCCCCCCCCCCCCCCCCCCCCCCCCTCCGGCAAGAATAATAATGATACAGTTATGAAGTTAACCGGTGATCTATGTTAGATTATATTGGAGTCTGCCAGCCTCTCCGCGCTCCCCCCCCCCCCCCCCCCCCCCCCACCTTGTTTAAAAAAATATCTTGTTAATTGTCTCCATTGGACGCCAGTTGACTGAACAATAGCTTCATAATCTGGAAACCATTGACCTGCATTTCGCTCGTCATGACGGACGAAACTTTCCTGTAGGCGTCTGTCGACCCTTTATTTCGAATAAAAAAAAAAAGACTGGTTACTTCGCTTTTCAAATCTGAAAAATAGCAATCTCTCAACACTGTCAAATTTTGCTGTGTGCGCAACCACAGCAGATAAAAGTTTGTTGCAAGATCTCGCAAATTATGTTAGTCTTTTTGCCAGTATGTGTGAAATCAAAAGAGATGCCATTCGTTTTCTTGTAGCAGCAACACACGGAGAGACCCACGTGCATGTAGCTCTCTGTTCTAATCTTTGTCCTGTATAGAAAGAGAAACAAAAGTAAAATGAATACAGTTGCCAATGAAACGTCTGGTTTTCTTTTATATTTTCAGTATCTGGTGCTACACCCATGATGATTATGAAACATTCTCGTTGATTCAACGCCTTCTTTCTTGCGCTGAACACAGAAGCGATCAAAGCTAAGTGCATTTTCGTTATTTGTTTCATGTTTGTTGCACCTGAAGAAGACCTAAGAGGTCGAAACGCGTTGTGGTTTGTCTTGTGACTCGTTTGTCCACGTTTCTCTGGGGCGGTTCGCTGACATTTATTTAAGATTTGTTTAGATTTCCGCCTGCAGTCGTTTCACTTTGCAACTAGACCTGTGTATCCCCAGCCTGACTTACCTTTGGTCACGGATACGTCAGCGTACATAACAATATCTTCTTCTGTGCCAAGGTTTTCTACTTCCATCTGAATTTTTGCGTTGGTTTTGCCTTCTGGCCATTCTCGACGTGCCTTCCAAATTCAAGAAACTCATGTCAAAAAACACCCCACATGATAGAGTCGGACTTCAAAAGACACACAGTGAACACCTACAGCATGTGTATCAATGGCAATGACTACTCTTTTCAGACTTATGTTTCTTCATCTGCTTATGACACGATACAGCAGAAATCAGCTTACCACGGGAACACAGCATAGCACAGCAGCCCAGTTAACGATGTAACTTTTTCAACCAAGCCGTGCTGGCCTGTGGCCCCCAGCTAATGCGTTTACTTTTTCCGTGCCTGTGCCAAACAGTAACATGGCTGTTCTTCTGAGGTGAGACACAGGTGGGCCCAGTGTAGCCACATTCCATTCCCACGTGTCAGCTGAGGTATAAGAAGATGGCAGGAAGAAGAGCCAGGACTTTCAGGACAGAGAATGATCCAAGAGCCGGCATACATTCAAGTGTGAGCATCTAGATGAGACCATTCAGAGAGAGAGAGAGAGAGAGAGAGAGAGAGAGAGAGAGAGAGAGAGAGAGAGAGAGAGAGCTTTTGCCAGTCACAAAAGCATGAGGGACGTACTAAATGTACATAATGATAACACTTAGCAATGATAATGGACTTCAGAAGCTCGTGTGGAAACGATCGTCTGTTTAGCTCTTTGTTCCATTACAAAGCAGCGCCATAACCCCTCTTTTTCCTGTCTCCAGAGTCGGTTTTAGAACTGCCCATCCCCCTACCCCCTCTTTTCCGTTCTCTTTCTTTTTTCTTGTTTTTCTTTCTTTCATAGACCTGGGTTTTTTTTTTCTTGAGCATGTAAAGACAAGTAAAAAAAAAAAATTAGGTTTTCTCAATGGGTGAGAATCTGCGTGTGCTGATTGACGAAACTCTCGTTTCAACAACTCTCTTCACACTTACATTCGTCGCACCTTTCACGTCGAGCGCAGAAGAATCGGTTCCTGCAGTTCCTATCTTAACGTAGAAGCTGTTTTTTTTTATGCGCCCCTTTTTCATTATGTGCCAGATAACGGGAGAGTTTTTCTTGTCCAGGGGTCTAGCTTCAATACAAACCCAGAACAGTGCTGCACGATGTGTTTTCGGATCTTTTACCACGCTTCTGTCGGCACCGTTTTCTGTTGTTCCCCTTCGCCGGTCGCACTTTGAACAAAAGGTATTTTCCTATCTCTTCTGTCGATTAAGTCGCTGGAAGACCAGGCTCCAGCGTGTCACTCTGACCCTTCAGTCCGTCCACACCTCCTCATCTTCGTTTTGGTGCTGACATCCATAATCTACACACTCCCTTCTACTAGGCCCAAAACTATACTGCTAACGTTTTTCTTTCTGATATCCACATGTACATACTTCCTTCTTTTAGGCCTAAATCCTACGGCCAACGTTTTTCCTGTCGTACTAGGGTCCCTCCATCTGTAACCCGTCCCCTTTCTCTGTTCGCCAAGCAGACCTGGCCACAAGGTTTACAGCTTTCCGGAGATTGTTTCTTCGAAGAAGCGTTCTGACCCTTAGCCATCACCATTTCATTTAGTTTACGACTTCTCTGACTGTTGGGCATGGAGTAAGTGTGTGTGTGTGTGTGTGTGTGTGTGTGTGTGTGTGTGTGTGTGTGTGTGTGTGTGTGTGTGTGTGCGTATATGCGTGTGCGCGCGCGCGCGCGTGTGTGTGTGTGTGCATTTGAAATGTATGTGCTCAGCGTCATTGTTGACACAAATTTATTAAATCGTGCTAACATGACTGTCGCGATGTAATGGGCACATGCTGGCAGCAGCAGCAATAGTAGTATAGTAGTAGCAGTAGTAGTAGTAGTAGTAGCAGCAGCAGCAGCAGCAGTAAGAGCTGTTACGAAGCACCACCATCAATAGCAGTACTAGAAATAGCAGTATTAGTTGTAAATGGGAAATAATACTGATAACTGCAATAGGTATAATGTTGTTATAGTTATTACCACTGTTGTAATTTTCAATTTTTTTTTTTTTCGTGTCACTCATTTCTGTGACTCATGGTAAAATCCACTCCCTCCACCACACCCCCCCCCCACCCCCCGTTCTTCTCCTTTATTTTACTGATCCTCACCCTCCTCCCCATCTTCCCGTTCTCTCCTTCTCCTGCCATCTTCCTCCTTTTTAATAAACCACACTACTTGGGAAACAAGTTTAGTCTGCTTGTTTGTCTTTTTCTTCTTTTCCACAAAATGTAAAGCAGGTATGGGGTATAGAACGAGTTATTCAGCAGCGTTTGCGTATGTAATCACTTTGCATTCAGTGAAGTAGTTAGGTCGATTTCACAATTGATTTGAACCATTTCAGTTCGTTTGAAGAATTTCAAATTCGATTCTGACAGGGTTTAATTTGGTCTACATTATACACACACACACACACGCGCGCGCGCGCGCGCGCGCATGCGCCGGCAGACTTCGAGACAGACTTCGAGACAGAGTCCATGAACTAGTCAAGAGCGAGCTCTATGCCTGACGCGCACATGACAGGCGTGGAGGCACGAAACGCACGTGAAATTAGCCTGTGGGTCGTGTGACTTTCCGTCGTCCAATCAGCGTTTGCGTTTATGAGCTCACGACAAAATCTCTTCAGTTCAACTCACCGGACAGCGCGCATGTTGCAAAGCTTGCGGGGCAAGGAATAGGTCGGTGAGTGAGTGATTTATTTCATCGCACTACCTGTTCATTTTTTTTTTTTTTTCTAAACCTAACTTTTAGCCACCCCACCCCCTATTCAAAACCACTTTCAAATAACTGTCCTTTGAAAGAAAACTTTTTTTCCACCCGTAAAATAAAAGGTCGGACTTGTCTCTTTAATGAGATTTCAGTGTGTTTCTAATCAGGGGAACGTCCCTTTGCACGACCCTCCTCCTACGCTCGGGCTTCATTACTTCGAGTATTTGAGGCCGTTTGTTTAAAGCTATTGCCACTGAACGTGCTCTTGTCATGCGAAAGTGTCGTAGCGTCTCAACTATTCATGTGTGCATGTGAGTGTGACTTCATAATGTTTATGGCTTTTAATAGTTTTATCAAACTTGTTTTAGTTAAGCTGCTTTTTCAGTCTTTGTGTGTGCCTGTGTCAGTTTGTGGGCATGCGCACCAATTTTCCTTTCATACCCTCTTCTCGCACAAGAGCCTGCTTTCCGTCAGAGGTCAAGCTCAGTTTTTTTTGTTTCAGGAAAAAAAAAAACCCATTTAGAATCTCCTAGAATGCAAACGGAGGGTACAGTGTTCTTAGATTTAAGTAGACCAGCTTTTAACGAAAAGAAAACTTCTCTGTGAAATCAGAGACACGAAAGGAAATCTTTCTAAGATTTTATTTTCTGTCAACCAACCTACCTACCTGCTTCCCAACCTACCTACCTATAATTGTTATAATAATAGAATCATTGTTATCTACGGATCAGTCTATATATATCTAATCTGTATCTACCTGTCTATTATTATTATTACCATCGTTATTATTATTATTAGTATTATTGCTGTTGCTTGTTTATTTATGGCTCTTTCTTCACATTTCCGGAGTCTTCCCATCACTGAGTGCCCTGGCAGGCCGTTAGGGTGTTTTTGCTTGTTTACCCGAAGGTGATTAGATGTTTTATGAGCAGACTAGCCAGAAAAAAAGGCCTGCAGTGGGTTCACCCGGGAGACGAACATCGACACCGCATAGGCGCAAGACTTGAATTTGTTCACAGCTAGACGTCGATGATCCCCAATGGCTGTTGGTTAAGTTTCTGTTTTTAAAAGAGTTTAACGCACTCTGTCCCCCCCGCCCCCCCCCCCCCCCCCCCCCCCCCCCCCCCCCACACACACACACACTCTCTCTCTCTCTCTCTCTCTCTCTCCCCTCACTTTTTTCAAAGAGGTTGCGAAGTTTTTATTATGATGATAGGATTGCGTGCGTGCACTTTTCTCTCACTACGTATTTCATGAGTATTTTAAAAGGTTGATAGCTAGAGGGATATAGATATAAGAATAGGTCGGCTAAAACGAGGGGGAGGAGAGAGAGAGAGAGTGTAGATTGATAAATGATTCAAGAGAGACAGGAAATATGTCTATAGTTGTTAGCCAGATAATGCGCTCAGTCTCGAAACGGTTTGTGTGAAGGAAATGGGTACTGCGCCATAATTTGACGTCACAAAATCCGAAGATTTTAGAGACTCCCAGAATTTCTGGAGTTTGCGGGGCAAATAATAAGGCGATATGGGATTAGTTACTTTGAACAGAGTACATCGTTTGAGAGAATTCTTGATACGTTTTCATGTAGTAAAGATACTTTCTAAAATGTTCTCAAGGTAATTAAGAAGTGTTGGCTTTCCTTGTAAGGTTACACTGTTTTTTCTCTATTTGTATATGAAACTCCTTTTTTTTCCAAAAATCCCATATTCATGTTTTAATTCTCTCCAGTGTATTTTAAGGATTTCAAACAAATGGTGAGGGTATGTGCACAAACCAAGGAGATGAAGGGGTTTTGTCGTTGACACCAGTGACAATCATGTCTGATTTTGACGGCAAAGGACTTGCGTCGTTGGATTTCAAGTCGTACAGTGCACCCCAGAAAAAAGGAAAAAGCTTTTGTTGAAAGATTATTTCATTTCAAAAACACAATTTTGGATTTGTGATTTGAGCATTTATGGACATTTTTTTTTTTTTTTTAAAATAAATTTTTTACAATCTCGATTCGTTAAAATCCCCCCCCCCCCCCCCCTCCCTCTCTCTCTCTCTCTCTCTCTCTCTCTCTCTCTCTCTCTCTCTCTCTCTCTCTCTCTCTCTCTCTCTCAGCCTCTCCTTCCATCCCTCCCTCCCTCCCTCCTTCTCTCTCTCTCTGTCCTGTCTCTCTCACTCTCCTTTTTCTCACTCAGCTTTTGTTTCCCTTTGCAAAGATTGCACAAGGGTGTATGTTACCTTCGAGTAAAATCGCTCTCTTGAAAATGTGTATTGTGAAAAAGGCTAGTTTCAATTGGAATGTGCGTCAGCTGTTGGTCCTTAAAGCAGTATTCTGCCTCTGATGATTTAGATGTACGTTTCCCACGCTGCTGATCCTGGCCGCCACATATACACCGACTGATACACTATCTTTGTGTTGCAGTGCCTGCGGTGGCAGTCTACGCTTCCTTTCTGTGGAGTTCACCGAGGGCGTTCGATGACGCGCATCCAGTTTCGAAGGCTTGAACCAAGGGACCCACTCACATGCTGCTCCGCTTGGACAGGTGAAGACAGACTTCGGTTATTTTGAAACAGACTCTAGGTCCAAGCTCGTCAAAACCGTGAATTTTTGACAAATGTGCACCTCTGATGTTACAAATGAATAAAAACACAAAAATGCCCCTCAGTGTGTCATCTTCAGATTCATACAGAATAATGCATAAAACAGTATTGCCCGGATAGAAATTGTTTCTTACATATGTTGTTTGATGTTGTGAAAAAAACGGTCAAAAATCTAATGGTCCGTTTGCTATTGTATATCAAACGTACGTTACTTCACGCTGTATTTCTGTGTTCATTTTCTTTTGTTTACTTCATCTTGCCTAAGCAAGTAAAACTTAATTGTAATGATCTGATGTTAAAACAAAACGTGGTGTACATCAACAGGACCAAAGAACTCGTGCATCACTGGGCTGCAGAAAAATGGGAGACCAGGACAACTGAACTCGGAGGAATGCAGCTAAGTAGTCTTCTCTTTACTCTTCTTTTTCACTTTTTCATTCTTCATTTATTCCAGTGTATTGTGTCCGTTGTTTCACAGACAAATGGACTGTCGTGGGCTTATGTTGTTGTATAAGTTTAATACCTGGTATCGGTGTATTATTTCCGAATGTTTTATGATCATTATTATTACATAGTGCCTGTCATCAATTAGAAATCAAGCTCTAAGCACTATACAGTCTACACTCGCATTTACACCAGGGCTTTCTACCTAGGTGGAGCCGAATGAAGAGCCACCTGCTGATGCAGATCATTTGTTTTCCATCATTATGGTGAACGTCGGTCGCTCAGACGTTTTTTACAAGGCCGAGTCTCAATTTTTATCTTACCGAGTTTCATGTCCACTTTCTATGAGGCTTGGTGTCTGCCCTCCCTTACCTCTCCACGGGGCTTCGTGTCCTCTGTCTATAGGTCTTGGTGACTCTTTCACCACTGCTTGGTTTCGTGGCCTTTTTATTAGTGTTTTTGTTCGCTCCCTTTCCCTGCCCCTGAGGTTTGTGTCTCGGTAGAGGTATTTCTTTTTCCCCGGGCGGTTGCGACTCCCCTTTATATAAGGTTTGGTGTATCTTTACCCCGCCACATGGATTCGTGTCCTCCATTGGGGATTCGGTTTGTGTTGTCTCTTTTCGCCCATTCAGGGTTTCGTTTTTTTTTCTACAAGGTTCGGTGTCTCTCTCCCCTCACCCTACCCCACTTCTACAGGATTTTATGTCCTCTTTGTACAAGTTTCGATTTATCTTATTCCCAGCGACTTGGTTTCGTTTTCTTCAATCTATGTAGCACGATATTTCTTCCACTTCGCCTATACAGGGTTGCTTGTCTTTTCGTAAGGTTTGGTGTTGCGCCGCCTTCACTCTGACCCTCATCTCTCCGGGTTCCCTGTTTCCTGTTTCTTTCTCTAATGTTTGCTATCTCTTTTCCCACCCCAATCTCCAGTGTCTCGTGTTCTTTCTCAGTAAGGTTCGGTGTCGCTTCATACCACGCTGCTGCCCCGCCGCCGGCCCCAAGTTTCTCGTCCTCTTCAAGATTCGTTGTCTCTTTCCACACCGACAAAGTGCACGTGTGCACTTTCTACAAAATTCGTGTCTCATGTCCTCACTCCACGGTGTTTCAGGTTTTCTTTCCACAAAGGTAGTTTCAAAACACACATCCAGCCCTAGCTCCTCCGCCTCCAGTCCTCAAGGTTCTGTCTCCACTTGTTATTTGTCCTGTATCTCTTTTCTTCACACAGAACTTCCTGTCCTCTTTCAGTAAAGTTCCATGTCTCCTTCCCCCTTTCTCCAGAGTTTCGTGTCCTCTGTCTGTGCCCCCCATTTCCATGCCCCCCCCCCCCCCCCCCCCTTAAAAAGGTATTTAGTTGTCTATCTGAATACTTTTTCTATATCGTTCGGTGCCCCTTCTCCCATCACATGGTCTTGTGTCCTCTTTTGGTGTGTCTTTTATCTTTCAAAGTTTCGTTTTCTCTTTGTATAAGATCCTGTGTCTCGCCCCCTACCCCCACCTTCCAGGGTTTCTTATACTCTTTCTAGAATTTGTGTCTCTTTTGTCTACAAACGGTTTGGTGTCGTCTTTCTACAAGATTCAGTGTCTCTATTGCCCGTCACAGGTTTTCGTTTCCTGTTTCCGTTCTCTCCAACCTCCCATCCCCGCACCCCCCCCCCCCCCCCCCACCCCCCGTTCAGGGTTTTGTGTTTCTTTTGCATAAGGTTTGGTGTCTCTTTGCCCCAGAAAAGGGTTTTGTATTCGCTTTCTTAAAAGGTTCAGCGTCACCTTCACTTTCCTTACCCCCACCCTCAAAAGGGTTTTGTGCCCTCTTTCTGTAAAGTTCGGTGCCTTTACCTCTCCCATCTGGTTTTGTGTAGTCTCTTCTATGAGTAGTCTTTCTGTAGCGTTTGGTTTCTCTTCTGTCCGAACCGGGTTTCTTGTTCTCCTTCTGTGAGATACTGTGTTTCATTCCATCACATACCCCAAACCCCCCCACTCCCCACCCCACACGCCCAGTACACGCACATAGGTTCCGGGTCCTCATTGTCGATGAAATGTTTTTTGTGTCCTACTTTTAGGCTCGGTGTCTGTCCTTCCCTGCCCCCCAGGGCTTTTGTATCCTCTTTCTAAGTTTCGGGTGTCTTCCTCCCACCTTTTTTCCGGAAGGGTTGGTGTCTTCTTTGGCCCCCCCCCCGCCCCCTCACTACGCCCCCGCACCCACCTTCGTTTCGTATCGTCGTGTTAGGTTTAGTACCCCCTCCTCTCCCCCCACTGCTTTGATGTCCTTCCAAAAGGCTTAGTGTATCCCACACCCACCCCCATCCAAGGTTTTCGTCTCTAGTGTCTCCCACTTCATCCCCTATTCGTTTGTGACTTTCTGTAGAGTTTGACATCTTTGCCGCTCATGTTTTTGGGTCTTTCTATGAGGCGTAATGTCTTCTTCCCTCCCCCCGCCCCCCCCCCCCCCGTGCCTCCTGTAATGGTTAGTGTCTTTTTCCCCCATACACGCTTTCGTTTCCTTCCATTAGGCTTGGTATCTTTTCTCCTCCCAAGGGTTCTGTGTCCCCATGCTATAAGGTTCAGTGTGTTTCTTCCACCCCCACCCGCTTCCAGGGATTCGTGTCCTCTGTCAGTAAAGTTCGGTGTACCTTTGCACCCAACACGATGTCCTCTTTCTGTAAGGTTCAGTGTCTCCCCTGCTTCCACTCCCCCCCCCCCCCCCCCCCCCCCTCCGGCTATTTGTGTCCTCGTTTTGTAAGGTTCGGTGTGTCTCTTCCTCCATTTTCCAATGTTGGGTGTCCTTATTTCTGTAAGGTTAGGTGTCTCTCCACCTCCACCCTCTACAAGTTTCATTTTCTCTGTCTATGATAAGTGTCTCTCTCCCCATCCCCTTGCCCACTCTCCTTCCCTCCCCGCAGTGTTCAGTGTTTCTTTAGACACCTCGGAGTTTCTTGTACTCTTCCTGTCTTTCAATGTGTCTTTCCCTTCCCACAGGGTTTCCTGTCTTCGCAAAGATTCCCCCCTCCTCTGCGTTCCCACCAAGTTCCATGTTCCCTTGGTTTAAGGTTCGATGTATCTTCGCCCCACCCTGCCCCCATGGTTTGTCCTCCTTTCCCTTTTTGTGTCATATTTCCGTAAGATTCGGTGCCGCCCCCCACCTCCCACACCTCGCCTCATCATTACCTCTCCACACACACACGATTTCGTGTTCTCTTCTGTAAGATTCAGTGTCTGTTTTTTACCGCCACAGTGTTTCGTGTCTTCTACTTGCAAGTTCTGGTGTCTGTCTCCCCCCCCCCTCCCTTTCCCCACCCCCCGCCCCATGAAGGTTTCGGGTCCTCTATATACAAGGTTCAACCCCTCCCCCCCCATCCCCACGCACACATTGAGGACTTCGTGTTCACTTTCTGATAGGTTTGTTGTGTTTTCCTCCTCCCTCCCCCTTCCTCTACAATAGGGTTTCGTATTCTCTTTCCACAAGGTTCTGTGTCTCTTACACTCCAGAGGGGGTTTGTGTCCTATTGAAAGTTACGTGTCCCTTCCTTTTACCCATACTTTGTGTCGTTTTTTTTTTTTCTCGGAATCGATGCCTGTTTTTATCCCAGATAGTTTCGTGTCCCCATTCCGTAAGATTTGGTGTCTGTTCCCTGCCACAGGGTTTCGTGCCTGCCTTTTATAAAGTTAGATGACCCCTCCCCCCCCCCCCCCCCTCTCTTGTGTCCTCATGGAATAAGCTTCGCTTTCTGATTTCCGCCTCCCCAAACACCCCTCCCCAAGGTTTAGGCTCGTATTTTTCACACACACACACACACACACACACACACACAGAGGATTTCTTGTTCTTTTTCCTTCAGCGTTTTGTGTCATCTTGATGTAAGAT
>JADBJO010000058.1:1237500-1257500 GCA_016801955.1 Conus betulinus
CTCTCTCTTACACACACCTCTCTCTCTCACACACTCGCACATGCACTTGAACGCATGCACTCTCTCTCACACATGCACGCGCGCGTGTGCATACACACACACACACACACACACACACACACACACTATATTGTGATTGAGTGTCATTGTTGTCACAGTGCTACAGTCCCCAGGCACTTGCCGACACTGACATGTACAGCTCGGGCTCAGCACATGGAGAGGGAACTGGAACTCGGGCCATTCTGAGAGCAGGGCACGAAAGGTCTCATAATTTTACGTTTTTGGTAGTGATTATGTAGATGGTGATCTTATTTAGCTCTATTCTAATCTGTTTTGTTGAAAGCAGCCCTATTTTCTTATGGTGTTTAAAATGGAAAACGTGTACGTTTTGATAGGGAAGTTTGTGAAATACTTTTAATGTTCTTCACATGATATATCTTGTTAACCAAAGTATTGTTTTATGGGTAGAGAACAAGAGAAGAAAAACTTACTAAAGTCGGAACAGTTTTGCTCAACTGAGTGAGTGGATAAAATTTATTTTACACAGAAAGCCAGGTGTTCTTAGGAAATTCAAACGTATCTGTCAACAGGAGCAAGAACTGCTGGTTCACTGCTGCTGCGGAGAGGGTGACCAGGACACGTGACTGCAGCGGATCACAAGCTTCACCAGCGTATCGTCCAAAGCGGTGTTCATAGCACCTGGTTCTTTGGAGGGGGTTGTCTTTTGTATATGGTTTAATCGCCCCCCCCCCCCAACCACCACCAAGGACTCCATGTCTTTTTCAGTCACAGGATTCAGTCACTTAGTTTACATATTTAGTGTCCCCTTCATTCAAAGTGTTCAGTTGTTTTTTTTCATTTTATAGGTTTTTGTGTATTCTTTCCCAAGGTTACTGTCCCCGTCATTCACAAGTGTGTGTGTCTTATTTCTCAAGGTTTAGAATTGTCCTTTTTACAGTTTTTCTTTCATATGACCAGCATGTGTGCTCTGGGTTCTAAGGTCGGTCTTCTGTGGACAAGGATACATCGCACAAGGTACCAGAGGGAGCATTTTCTGGGAGGGCGTGAAAGATCGACTCGAAGCTTTGCAGCGTGTTGTACGATTGAGTGATCTGGAGCATGGACGCGTGTTTTAGATAAACTGGGTCTGGCTGCAGTGCTGTTGAGGGATGTTTTGGTCTTCCTGAAATGTTTCCTTGTGCGCACCTGGTACCTCCTGACCTAAGTATCCATTAATCCACAGAAAATCTGACATGATCATCACGAGTCAACATGTAGATCCTTCCATAGGTCTTTCATGTCTTTCTTTTATAGTGTGTCGTCCGTCAAATAGCAGTGTTCTCCATTCATAAAATTTAGTATCATCTAGTTTAACGTTCTTTCATGGTTGTTTTTGAGGGATTAGTGTCATATGATTTTGTATCCTCAATTCACAGGCGTTAGCATTCTCTTCTGACGCGGTGTCCTGTTTAGTTTCCTTTTACAGAGTTTAATGTCCTCCTCTGTACAGTGTAGTGTCCTGTTTTCCTAGGGGTTAGTGTAATCTTCTGAAGGATCAGGTATCTTCGTACGGATTTAGTATCTATTCATATGGTATGGTGTCATCTTGTTTACAGGCCTTGGTGTGGTAGGCTTCAAGCAGAAGGGACGTCCTCGAATCAACACAGCCATGACGTCAGTGCCAGAACTGCGCAAACGCTTCGCCAGAGCATTGTCAAGACGAGGATTGCCCGACAGACAGCGCTTCGTCACGGTGGAACCACATCCGCGATGCCACCTACCAATCTGCCACGGACACCTGTGGGAAGACTGAGGAAGAATGAGGACTGGTTCGAAGCAGGAATCGTGGATAAAGAACCTGCCATTGCTGCTAAGCGAGCCGCACTCCTAGATCACAGGAGAGAGCCCTCAAAGAAGACGCAGGCCGCACTCTGAAAAGCATCGCAACAACGCCCAGCGGATCGCCCCTAAATGCGTCAGTGAGTACTAGCTGAACTTGTGTCGGGGCATCCAGATCTCCGGCGACTGCGGCAACATCCGCGTCATGTGCGAGGGCATGAAGAAAGCGTTCGGCCCTAGTGCCATCAAGATAGCTCCTCTGCAGTCTACGTCGGGGGATGTCATCACCGACTGCAGCAGACAGATGGAGAGTTGGGCGGAGCACTACCAGAAGCTGTACTCCAGGGAGAACTCGGTCACCCCCACACAGCCTTCCCCCCCCCCCCACCACCACCACCCCCACCACCTGCTACGGAGGAACTCGACGCAAGCCATCAACTCGCGCTAGTCTGTGGTAACGCTCAGAGTAGCAAATTCTGAGAGAAGTCAACAAATCCGGCAAGGAGAGTTTTCTCCTCGGTCACCTCCATGAGCGAATTGCAGTGACGGCAATAACTATCACGGAATATTCCTCCTCGGCATTGTGGGCAAAGCCTTCGCATGCGTCGTCTTCAACAAACTGCAGCTACTCGCCGAGCGAGTGTACCCAGAAGCACAGTGTGGGCTCAGAGCTTCAAGATCGGCGATCGAAATGATGTTCTCCCTTAGGCAGCTATATAGAGTAGTGCCGTGAGCAGAGACATCATTGTTCATCGCCTTCATCGACCGGACCAATGCGTTCGACTTGGTCAGTAGGTCAGGCCTCTTCACCCTACTACATCAGATTGGATGTCCACACCCCCACCCCCCCAACCCCTGAAGAAGATCACGTCATTCCAGGACAAACATAAATGGCACTGCCCAGTACGATGATTGGTTTGCGGATCCCTCCCAATCAAGAGCAGTGTCGAAACAAATGTGCGTGGTCACTCCGTCACACTGTAGGGCGTCGTCTTTTCCCAGCTGCTGCACGCCTTCAAACAGTCTGAAGACGGCATCTTCCCGACACGCTAGGAGTGACGGAAGCCTCTTCAACCTGGCACGCTTCCGAGCAAAGACGAAGAGCATCTCCTTAAAGATCACACTAACACCTAGAAAAACCGGACACTAAACTGTATAAAGGAGGACATTAAACTCTATGAAAGGGACATTAAATCCTACGAAAACGGGACACCACATCGAAAAGAAAGAAAATGAAGGGAGATGCTCTTCGCAGACGACGCCGCCCTCGCTGCCCACACGACGAAACGCTACAACAGCTCATCACTTGCTTCGCTGATACCTGCACCGAGATCGGCCTCACTATCAGCTGGAAAAAAAATAACATCATGGGCCAAGCACTTCTTGTATCTTCATCGGTGATCACACCCTCGAAGTGGTCGACGACTACCAGAGCCCCGCCATTTCCAGCAACTTCTCTCTGGACACTGAACGTGCGAATCGGCAAGACAGCAACAGCGATGGCCCGTCTAGCAAAGAGTCTGGGACAGCACCATGCTAACGTCAAACACCAAGATGAAAGTGTACCAAGCCTACGTGCTGAGCACTCTTCTCTGTGGAAGTGAAGCATGGACCCTGTACTCTCGACAAGAGCGCAGACTGAATGCCTTCCACCTGCGCTCACACAGAAGACACCTGGGCATCACTTGGCAGGACCGCAACTCATGACAAGGACGTCCTGTCCCAGGGATACTCGCTATGCTGACAGAGAGACGTCTGCCTGGCTTTTGCCACGTCAGCCGCATAGACGACGTTCGCATCCCAAAGTATATGCTGTACGACGAGCTAGCTATGGTCTCCAAACCCACACGACGGCCCGCCCTATGCTACAAGGTACTAAGGTGCATGTTTATCGTTTGATTTGTGCAAGTCAGTATTTGATATCTCGAGCTTTGTGTTTTTTTCAATGTGCATGACTTTTATAACTCCTATTTTTACCGTTCGCTCTTTTTTGAAATGTAGAGCACTGTTGAGCATTTTTGTGGAATATGCGCTATAGAAATAAACATTATTGATATTGTTATTACAGTGATGTATGCAAGCGCGACCTGAGGGCAGGCAGCCTCGACCCAGCAGACCTGGAGACCGCAGCTTCAGACCGGGTCAGCTGGCGGTCCACCGTCAAGGCCGTCATTAAGCAAGCAAGCAAGCAGAGCAGCAGCAGAGGCCCAGTGGGAAGAACGGAGGTGTCGTAAACGGCAAAGAATTGCGTCAACACCCACACGTCACCCTTGACCGAGACTTCACCTGCAGCAACTGCCAACGACACTGCTGCTCGAGGATCGGGCTCTTCAGCCACAGCACGCGCTGCAACTCCACAGCTGACCGATCAGAGGCGTAACACGTCTCGAAAGACGGACGAATACCATCTTCATCGAGTGTGATAAGGTATGAGGCCTTCTTCTTTTTCTTTTTTTTTACAAGGATTTAAGGTCTTCTTTTATAGGATTTTTTGTGCTGTTTTAATGTGTTCCATCCATATAGCTTATAGCCACTTCTGTCATACACTTTACTTCTCTTCTTTCTTTCGTCAGGTCTAACCCCCCCCCCCCCCCCCCCCCCCCCCCCCCCCCTTTTTCGCATAGTTTAGCGTTATCTTCTTCCAGAGTGTTAGAGACCTTTTTCGCAGGGCTGATATGGCTCATCAAGGGGTTTTAGTCTTAGAGCATTTTTTCTTAAGATTAAAATCTTTCATTGGCTTGTAGTGTTGTCTTTAGTTTCGCTGTTTATGAACTAAAGGCCTTGGTGTCTTATTTGCATGACACATTTTCTTCTTTCTCATGGTTTAGTGACCTTTTTTTCAGAACTTAACCGTAAGGCTTTTCCTTCGGCAGGCCATACAAGAGTGGTCGCTGTTCGAGAGTTAGTGTCGGTCTACCAGAGAACCATTGTACTACGTCTTCCAGGACGTCTACCATCCTCACCAAGAACTTTAAAGTCTTGGAAAAAGATTCACAAGACAAAGACAGTGCTATAAAGACAACTGACGATGATGTAAGTGCAAATTCTGTACTTTTAATTAAGCAGTTAAGCTGGTGTTTAACTGGTAACTTTTGTCCTTGCAAGGCAGATGATAAAAAGACAGGCAGGTAGGTACGTGTAACTACAGTAACTTGATTTCAGGACTTTGTAGGGCTTTTACCTTTTTTTTCAAATGGATTTTTGCAGCCCCAGCTCCCCCTTTTTATGCGCTGTAGAGTTGATCTCCAACTCTTCCTCGCCCCCACTCCCTCCTCCAACCCTCCACTCTTCCTACACCACCTCTCCATGCCTTACCGCCTTTTTCCAGCCCCACGTTTACCGATTTTACCGACTGATCTGTTACAGGGAACTCAGCTGTCAGTTCTTTAGTAACTTTACGCCGAGGAAAATATTCTCACTTTTTTTCAACCCACAGAACATAATTGACCTCGAACGCATATTCCGGAACAACAGGGACAGAGACGAGGGGGACAAATTTGGGTGGCTTTCTGAAATTGATTTCAGCAACAGAGCAGAAATGAGATTTTCCTTGGGGCTGAAAGATGGAGAAATCGGGCGTGATGAAAGATCACGCTAAACCATGCGAAAGGAGGATGCTAAACCTGATGAAAGAGAGCCTATAAACATTCTTAATTAAATCTCTCTCTCTCTCTCTCTCTCTCTCTCTCTCTCTCTCACACACACACACACACACACACACACACACACATATATATATATACGGATTGGTAAATAATAATATTTCGTGGAAAGGAAAGAAGCGCACAAACTTTTTAAAGACCAATTTTTGTATTTGATAAGTACTTGCACAAATAATTCTGTTAAAATACTTTTGTTTACACCAACAGGGGCAGAGAACTCCAGCATCAACGGCTGTGGAAAAAGACCAGGACGAGTGAACTCGGGGAATCCTGCTTATTACTGCTAGGAGAGTAGGCGCGGTGGTCTCGTACTTCAGTCTGTTCCTCTTTTTTTTCTCATTCCTTCTGCTCTCTTTTCCATCCCTCCCCTTCCAGTTCTTTCATACTTTTCGTTGTGTTTTGTAGACCTAGAATCTTGTTTTTCCACCAAAAGTTCAGTACCTGGTTCGTAGGGGAGGTTCACCGTGTGTTTTCAGCTGGTTTGTCTCCCTTTTCCAGGGGATTTAATGTCTTCATTTACAGTGTTTCTTGTGTTTTTTTTTTTCCCAGTTGTTTTATCTTCTTCATTAAAAGGGCTTAGTGTCGTCTTAATGGGTTGTGTTGTCTTCTTGATCACAAAATATAGCGCTTTCTCTCCCCGGCCTTAGCGCGTCCTTCTAACGTTAGTGTCAGTCGTTCATATGCTTAATATAGTTCCTCAGATTTCTTATGTCGGTGTTCTGTGGTATAGGGACACAAAAACAGGGGGTACCAGAGGAAATATTTTCTGGAAGAGCCTGAATGGTTCACTCCGCTATGTAGCAGGTCTCCTACTTACTCAGGGATCTGGAACATGGACGCATGTTTTCAGATCGTCAGGGACTGAGCTGCAGAGCTGTTAAGGAAGTCTTTAGAGCTCTTCCAGTAATATTCCCTAGTGCGCATCTGGTACCTCCTGATCTGAGCGTCCTTTAATACACAGAACATCTGTCGGTGGCATGGTAATCACTGTGAACATGTGGATCCTTTATATGCTGTAGTGTTTTCATTCCATAGATACTATCCGAGGTTTTAGTGTTTGCCTTTTTTACAGGTGTGGACGTTTTCTATGAGTTATTGATAGGTTTAATGTCTTCCTCTCATAGGTCTTATAATTTTTGTCAAAAGAGTTGGTGTCAGCTACTTTGATAGAGAAAAATGTTACCTTTTCATATTGTTTCGTGGAATCACTTTTCAAAATGCAAGCCTTTGTTGTGTAGGTTGAGTTGTCTTTTGTATGGCTTAAGCCTCGTTCACAGCCGTCTCTTTCCCAGGTTTACAATCTTTGTTCGTAGACTTTACTGACTTCTTTATTCTCAGCGTGTATCAACGCCATTCTTAGGTGTTAGTTTCAACTTTTTTATGCTTTAGAGTATTCTTTCTCGGAGTTTAGCTGCGGCTTTTATTATGTCCTTCCTTTAGAACGACATGAAGTCATCATTCAAATAGTATTAAGTTTTTCCTTTATGGGCATTAGTATGTTCATGTTTAATGTTCTTTCATAGGGTAGAGTATCCTTTTTAAGTTGCGAGTGTTGTTCTTGAAGGCGTGGTTTCCACTGTTCACAGACTTTACTGTTCTCTTCCCCCTAAGGTTTAGTCTGCTCCCTTTAAGAGCAATCAGTAAGACTTTCTTTGACAGTGTTCATATTTTTGTAGGGTTTAGCGTCATCTTTCCGAGAGGTTTAGACGCCCTTTAATATAGATCGGTTTTTCTTAGGGCTTAGTTTCCGCTTTCCACAAGGTTTAGGGTCCTCCATTCTTGTGGTTCAGTGTCCTTTTTAAAGGATTTATTGGTTTCATTCTGCTGGGGTTTTTTTCCTGTTTAGATAAGTTTAACATCATTCCTCTATAGGGTTTACAGTCTTTTTTTTTTGTCTTAACGCTTGGTTTCCTCGTCTTTCACCTCCCATATGAAAGTTTAGTGTAAGCTTTCAGAATAGTCTTTTTTCCGAAGGTTGGTTTCTGGTTGTTATTTATGCTTCGTTCACAGCGTTCTTGTTGTTTTCCCATGATTTAGTTGTGGTGGTATCACAGGCATTAATATTTTTTGTTCCACGTTCAGTGTTTATGAACTTTTTCCGTAGGCTTTGGTGTACTTCTGGATAGGATTTAGTGTCTTCGTTCTCACGGTTGAGCGATTTCTTCTCAGTCAGAGCTTTTTTTTTAAAGCTAGATCATAAAGAGTGATCACCGTTCGGGAATCAAACCAGTCTACCTGAGGACCATTGCACTACGTCTCCCAGGACAATCACCATCCCCAGCAAGGGCATGCAAATCTAGGGTCTGGATATTACTAAGACTGTTTGTCACTGCACACAACGCAGCAGTACTAGAAACCTTTCACAGAATCTTTCCCCAGGGCGGGTGCAGGAGGCAAAGGATGCCCCACGTTATCTTCTTAGAACTTAACAAACACTGTGTTAAGGGTCTTGAACGGGACATTGGCCGAAAGATGAAAATTGTCCGTAGCCCTTCAGCCACCGCGGGCGAGTGGCGTAGAAAGCACACCATGACCAACAGGAATGCCCAAGCCATGCTGACCTCGGAGACAGTACCCGGCCAGAGGTGCGACGATGTGCCGGTGGCTCTGTGGGTGCCTTGGAATTGTCCAAAGGACGCACTAATTCCTCTGACGGGGTCCGCCAGTGAGACAGCGACCGAGAAGAATCGTCCACAGCTTCAAACCAGACTGCACCAGGTACAACACTGCCTTTAATGGTAAACTCTGTTTGAGAACAGTTGCATGGGAGAAACCGCCTCCAGTGAATGGTGAACTCTAGTTTATTTGAGAACAGCAACGTTTTCAATGAGATCAGGTTCGCAACGTTGAAATCGTTCAATTTGAAGAGCGGTGCAAGAAACAGCTTACAGATATTAACGGATGTGTAAAATGAAAATTTGTTTGGCTACAAGCTTCTCTTTCATCTTTTTTTCTGTTGACTGTCGGCATTCTGTATTCACAAAACAAACTTTTAAAGTGGTTGACAAATTCCTAGGGAACCTGATACCATACTTTCCTCTCCCCCCCCCCCCCCCCCATATCCTCCACTTGCTGCCCCCTCTCCGCGAATCTCCTCCCACCACCACCATGTGTATGCACGTACGCGCACGCACGCATACACACACACACACACACAGAGGGATGTTTCATAGTGATTACTAACTTCTACCAAAAGCGTAGGAGGTAGAGCACATGCAGAATTGCTCGGTAAGTTTGATATAAACATTGTTCTCTTCTTGTGTAAATCAACCATGACCGTAGTTTGAGACATCCCATTTAAATCCACAGCACTCTAAACTTAGGATAGTTGATAATTAAAATTTCCATCCCAGTTTACCTCTTCAGATCAAAGACATTTTTCAGTGCATTCTATAGAATTGACTGGTTTTATTCTTAAAAAGAAGGAATACGTGTTTCTTCGTCTCTGCAGATTTGAAAGAAGTACTGTATGTTTCAGGACTGCCTGACCATTTGCACATATGCCAGAAATGTCGGCGAAGGATTCGTTCAGCATTTGGACTCGATTGCATCAGTCGACCAGGTGTCTGGTCCCTTGCTGTTCATCGGTGGCCTGGGCAACCGTCACAAGTGGAGGCGAGATAGGAAAGACAGTGTTTAACACGTGAATCAGCTTTTCCCTCCCTTCCTTCCTCTGTCCCCATCCCCACCCCCCATAATACATACACTCTCTCTCTCTCTCTCTCTCTCTCTCTCTCTCTCTCTCTCTCTCTCTCCCCTCACACACACAAGTGCGCGCACACACACGCACACACACACACACACACACACACACACACACACAGACTCTGAATTCAATCAACACAACGCGGATGCATTGAAAGTGATCTGAGACAGTTGGAGAAGAGACAGAGGTTAAAGTATACTGAGATCCTGATAACAGTTGCAAGAACGATGCTCAAATAAGACTCGTGGTTAGAGGAGTAGAGGAAAAGGGGGTGGTGATAAGCTTGGAGGCGGGATGGATTTTGAATATTTTTGCGTTTCGTTTCGCATGCATGCAGTATGTGCAGGAGTCGATTCTCTCCCTTGCCTGAAAGTATTAAGAAATGTATGAATATGCCACTGAAACAGATTTCTCCAGAGAGTTGAAATGGAGGCAGCCTGTTTTTTTTTCTCTCCTGAACACACCGCAGTGTATGTGTACACACACACACACGCACGCACGCACGCACACATATTTCTTCACGGATGCAGCGTTTTTGCCCTCGTACGGCCACGCAAATGAATATCTAAATGAAAAAATGTCAACTAATGAAACAAGGGTTCTAAACGCGTTCGCATCGTACACGCGTTTGTGCACACACACACACGCGCGCGCGCGCGCGCGCGCGCACATACACACACACACACACACACACACACACACACACACACACACAAAGGTGAGAGGCTGAGAAACGTCGATTTAAAAAAAAAAAAAATTAATGAAGTCACTGGCATACCATGCGTTGCTAAATGTTCCTCCACCGAATATCCATTCGACCAGTTCATTTATAGCAATCTGTCATAAGCTATGTAAAATGAAAGTTTTGGAGGCCATAGCTGGCCGCAACCTTCAGCATCCAGAACTTTTACACTTTTTGAACTATTTACCAAGTTGAAAGTGGAGGGTTACAACATTATTCTGGCTTGGGTTCCCGATCATGTTGGCATCGGAGGGAATGAAATGGTTGATCGTTTGGCCAAGAATGCCACAAGAGAGAAACTGTCCAACATATACATCCCCTGCTCAGATCTGAACCCCAAAATTAACAATTATGTCAGAGACCTCTGGCAGGAGGATTGGAATACACAGACGAATAACAAACTCTTTCAGATCCGTCCAAACCTTAAGGAGTTCCTCTCATCTACGTCTGGTGGCCGTAGGGAGGAGACAGTTCTGTGCCGGCTGCACACCGGCCATTCGTATTTTACCCATTCCTACCTTTTAAAGAGTGAAGAAGCTCCGTGGTGCGTTCCATGTCATGTGCCACTCACAGTGAAACATGTTCTTTTGGAGTGTTTAGGACTTGCACGATGTGATACACGAACATTTTACAGCAGAGTCCATG
This sequence comes from Conus betulinus, assembly GCA_016801955.1. Lineage (NCBI taxonomy): Eukaryota > Metazoa > Mollusca > Gastropoda > Neogastropoda > Conidae > Conus > Conus betulinus. Next base: position 1,248,095 of record JADBJO010000058.1, read on the forward strand.
AAAATCCTGTTCAGAGATGTCCCACCTGACGTGATTTTTGGGGTTTTGAGAGAGATTAACATTTTTCATCTGATTTAAGATTTTACAGAAGAAAGATTTTTAAAGAAGTTTCTGGTACGTTTCTAGAAGATATCATTTAAAGAGATGTGTGAAAGTTTTTTGTTTTTGTTTTTTTTTTAAATGACTGGTGAGTTGATTTTAACGTGGTGACAGCCCTGATGTGGCCCTTTGCGGTCGCTGGGCTATAAGCAACATTATCTTATCTTATCCTGTAAAATGAAAATGAGTGTGAAAGGACACTGCACTATGTTTTCTAAGGGAAGATTGTTGAAACCTTTTATGTTGTTCATATAACATATTTATTGACCTAAATATTGTTAGATTGCAAGATAACGGAACGCGCAGATACTTTGCAAAATCAAAATTATCTTGTAGAATTCTAGTGAGTCGGAATCATTTGCGCGGAATAGTCGGTGTTCATAGAACATATCGATGTTTTTGTCAACAGGGGCAAGGCATTCATGTATCAACGACCGTGGAAAACGGGGACCAGTAAGAATCAACTTGGGGAAGATAACAGATAAGTTTTAGTGATGATCTTTAATTTACTTTTCTTCTTTCTTCTTTATCCAACACTTCAAGTGTTGTGCAGAGTTAAAATCTTTTTGCATAGTTCGTGGTCCTTTGGACGTCTTGGGCGTGCTGTTTTGAATGGTTTGCATAATTAAAATCAACAACATTGTTAATTTGATTCAACAGGGTAACAACTGCGTATTGCTTTTACATGGTTTTGCTCTCTGTGCAACTGGAAGCTTGTATCCCAAATGTTATTGCAGGCTCCAGCTTGGGGTCATTTTTGTACTTCGTATGCAGCCCCACGCGCAGTATGCAGGAAATCTTCAATCAACTTCTTTGATCTAGGATTTGATAGGGAAATCCAGATTTCCAGGTCAGCCTCCATGAACTTTTTCACACCAGTTCTACAAAATCCGCTTTGATCTTGCTGCTTTTCGCAAAGAATCACCAACCAGTCGTCTCGGGCATACAAGGCAGTTGTTTGACGATATCTGTACAAAATTCCCATCCTTTCAGAAAACATTTACTTATGGTTCAATGTCCGGAGAAGGGGTGGCTTGTGCTTGCTATTGCCCAACTGTTTGACGATATCTTTCTCAGAAAAATATTATCAAAGCATATTACCTGCATATTACCTGATATACTTCTGTTTACTCTGCCGAACTTACAGCTTTGGTTCTAGCGCTGAAGATTATTTCTCAATCTACTAACAAGAACTCCCTGATTTTTGTCTGATTCGCTGTCAGCATTGGAGGCCATAGCTGGCTGTAACTTCAATCATCCTGAACTTTTAAACTATTAAAAAAAATTTTCACCTCTTTGAAAGCGGAAGGTCACAACATTGTTCTAGCTTGGGTTCCCAGTCATGTTGGCATTCGGGGAAATAAAATGGCTGATCGTTTGGCCAGGATTGCCGCTACGAAGAAACTGTCCAACATATCTATCCCCTACTCAGATTTGAAACCGAAGGGGACTGGCAGAGACCTGGCAGGAGGACTGGAATGCACAGACGGATAATAAACTTTTCCAAATCCGTCCAAACCTAAGAGTTCCTCTCATCCACCTCTGGTGGTCGCAAAGAAGAAACGGCTTTATGCCGGCTGCACTCTGGCATTTCAAGCACTGTGGTGCATTCCATGTCATGTACCACTCGCAGTGAAACATGTTCTTTTAGAGTGTTGAAACTTGCATGATGTGAGACATAAGCACTTTACAGCAGACTTCATGAAATCCGTGTTCAGAGATGTCCCACATAATGTGATCTTTGAATGTTGAAAGAGATCAACACTTTTCATCTGATCTAAGATTTATACCAAGGAGAGTCTTTTTTTATATACAAAATTTCCGGTATGGTTTTAGGTGTATTTCAGAGAGTTGTGAATGACTTCAACGCAGTGACCGTCCTGAGATGGCCTTTGCAGTCGGCTGGATTATAGCAACATTAGCTTACTTTTCAAATGGTTTGGTATTTTTTTTGTTTGTGTTTTTTTTTCCCCTAAGAACTCGGGGTCTTTTCATTCACAGGTTCAGTCTTTTCTTCAAGGTTCGGTGACTTCTACATAAACATGCTTTAATGTCATCTTTATCTAGGTATCGTGTTTTCTTCCTTCACAGGTTTTAGAGTATTCTTTCCTTGCTTCATTGTCTCCTTCATTCACAGATTTATTTGGCTTCGCTCTTGGGGGTTAGAGTCTTCTTTCGTAGGATTCAGTGTCTGTTTTTCATATGGCCAAGAAGATAACACGGTTTCCTACGTCGGTGTTCTGTGGAATAAGGATACAAAACGGGGAGTACCAGAGGGAGTATTTTCGGAAAGGTATGAAAGGCTGACTCGAGCTCTGGAGCAGGTCTCGTGAATCAAGGGGTCTGGAACATGGACGCATGCTTTCAGATCATTTTGGTTTGAGCTGCAGAGCTCTTGAAGTCTTTTATCCTCTTCCTGAAATATTCCCTTGTGCGCACCTGGTACTCCAGATCTGAGTATCTTTTATCCACAGAATGCCTGATATGGTAATCAGTCAGCATGTGAACCCTTCCATAGGTTTCAGTGTTCTTCTCTTATAGGAGCTGGTGGGTCACCTTTCAGATAAAGCTAGTGTGCCCGACGTCCTGTGATAGCATTTAGTGTCTTCTCCTTTTGTGTTCTTTCATGGGGTGTAGTGTCACTTTTAAGTGGCCAGTGTGATAGTTCTAGGTGGTGGTTTCCCTTTTTAGAGGTTGCAGTGTTTTCACTACACAGATAGAGCATCTTCCTTTCGAAGGTTTTAGTGTTCTCCTTTCTTACAGTACGGACTTCTTCTCTCGGTTTGTTGTCTTGTTTTGATAGGTTTGAGTGCCTTCCTCCTTTAGGGCTTACTGGACTAACTGCTGAGTGCCACAAAACTATCAGAGAGAGAGATCCGAGTGACTTCTCGTACAGTTGAGTACGTGCAAGGGAGTCATTAGATGCCCGGGCCTTGGGGGCGTCTCGGAGACTGCGATAAAAACTGAACTGGTATCCCACGGTGTAATTGATGTGCATAGGGTCACAGTTCGTAAAGGAACGGAAAGAGTGCCCACAGCACCTTTTTCTGACATCATTGCCTCAAGTAATCAAAGCGAGATATTTGAATGTGCGCATTCAACTTTACATTCCGTCTTCGATACGGTGTTTCAAGTGCCAGAACTTTGGGCACGTCAAAGATCGCTGTGTTTTCCTGGGCGGAGGTGTGTGGTGTTTGCTGCAAAGCAACCCATGATAAGCCGTGTAAAGATCCGGCCCATTGTGCAAACTGCGATGGCGACCACCGCTCCGCTTCACGCAGCTGCCCACTTCCTTTTCAGGAAGCTAACATTCGAAAATTTTAAACGGAAAATAAAACTAAATTCTTCAAGACGCGCAAGCGGGTCATGGCAATCGGTTGACTTAAGTTCCTTCATACATATCAACTGTGAAAAAAGTTTCTACACGTACTGTTTGCTGTCAAACGGATGCCGTTATATTTTTCTAGAACATTGCAAGAAAAAGTGTCGGGCCCCGTTGGAGCTAGATCCACCACCTCCCGACCCAGAGTGGTCCATGGCAGAGGGCACTAAATCCGCCACTTTGCAGACTGCCCAGCAGTCGAACCCATCTGCTGCTGTTTAGACTAAAAGAACCACCTCGCGAGCAGTGCCTGTGCGGGCAAGGGAGTCTAGCTAAGTCTGGAGATGGTGGGAGATTAAAAAGGCGACCTCCACCTTCTCCAGAACCTAAGCTGTCTCCGCCTGCAGCAAGTCTCCCAGCGGGTCCTTCGTCAGAACAAAGTTGCTCCATTAAACACGGACGACTCAGAAATGAACGGACTTCTTTTGTTCGTCATCTGCACCAGGAACAGTACATTAATCCATTGGAATATCCGTGGTGTCAGCTCTAACTTTGAGGAGCTGCAGCTTTTGCGTCATACACTTTTAACTCAGATAAGTATCCCTTCAGGAAATTAGAAATTCAAAGCCAGAAGACATTCGCTCTTTGTGGCGTAAATATTCTTTCGAAACTTGCATAAACTTTCACGATGAGATCAACGGTCGGCGTTGCCTTTCTTATCCACGAAGCTTTGCTGCGTAGTCCTGTTGCTCTTGCTACCTGTCTTCAGGCAGTAGCTGCGAGAGTTGCTTTCCATACAACTGTTACAGTTTGGTCGCTACATCTACCATCTTCTGTCTCGGTTTGTCGTCAGGACCCTGTCAGTCTGACTGAAGAACTTTCTGACCTTCCTTTGCTGTTGGGTGACTTAAATGGCCGTAATCCGCTTTGGGCAGTGTGTCTTCATCCAGAGGTCTGCTTCTTTAAGATGTCTTTTCACAGCTGGACATATGTCGTCTGAATGATGGGTCTCCAACTTAACTTCCATTCTTCCACAGGTAACACTTTCATGTGTACATTTGTCAGTATTGCGGCCGTTTGCGGTCGGCTGGGCTGAAGGCAACATTACCTTACTATAGGACTAAAAATCCTTACGAGTCAGAAGGGTTGTTGTCCGCTTCTTTTACAGGGTAAAATGTTACCCTTTTGCATTGTGTAGTGTAATCTTCGTTCAAAATATCTTTTTGTAGGTTGATCTGTCTTTTCTATGGTTTAAGCCTCATTTACAGCGTTCTGTTTCCCAGATTTAGCATCATCTTTTTTCATGCACTTTACTGTCTTTATTCTCAGCGTGTATGAATGTCATTCTAAGGTGTATGTTTCTACAGCTCATGCTTTAGTGTATTGTTTGTGATGGGTTTAGCGGCGAATTCTTGGTCAGAATTTAATCCGCGGCTTCGTTTGTGGCAGATCATGAGGGATGGTCTGTCTATGAGAATCACAGCCAGTCAACCACGAGATTTGGCACTTACATCTTCCACAACCACCTCCATCCTCGCCAAGGGCAAGCGTCTCCAGGGACGGGATACTACCAATATCGTAATCGAGTTCACAGCATTGCTACAGGCTTCATGAGAATCCGTTCCCGGGGAATGCAGGAAGAAATGCGACTTCTGCTGGACCATCCCACTGCAGGGAATTCAGGATGCATTCACAACCCACAACCGCAAGAGACAGACAAGACCAGGAGCCTTGATCAGAGAACTGAAGAGTTTGAAAAAGTCGAAACGTTCTTGCTTTTATTAGCATTTTACGTGCGTGTGTAGTGTGAGTGCGCGCGCGCGCGCGCGCGTGTTGTGTGTGTGTGTGCGTGTGTGTGTGTGTGACATTTGTGTTAAGTAGATCCTGTATCAAATGAGGTTTGAAGGGAGGTCCGTAGAATTAGATGTAGGCTACATTCTGACGGGTATGAATTGCCTTCTCACTGTTTGTTCCGTACGATCCTAAGCAATGTTTTTTTTTTTTTTTTTTTATTGTGACAGCTTTGAAAATTTCAGAACGGTTGACAGAAAAGGTCGTTTCAAATGAGGTCAAGAAAATTGAATATGACAAGTTTCCGTATGATTGATATGAAAAACAAAGCAGGTTGGGGTGTTGACCTATATTCTTACAAGCTTCTATGTGATTCATGTTAAGTGAAATTTAAATGAGTTCAGGGGAAAATGAGTAGTGACTATGTTCTGGCTTTTGAAATGCAGTGTTGAGAATTCCGACTACTGTCAGCACGTTTAGCTATAAAATGAAATTGAGGTCAAGAAAATTTGGCAAGTGTTAACACTTAAAGTGGAGTCAATAAGGAATATAACTCGGAAGAGAGAGGTCAGGCGATTAGTAACAACCAATCAGGCGGTGTGACATGCTCTGCAGTATTTAAAAAAAAAAGGCACTAAACGTCAGAAAGTCTTGTGCCACTCCTTTTACACCCACTCATCTTTTAAAAGTGAAGAATCTCTGTGATGCATTCCATGTCATACCACCCACGGTGAAACGCATTCTTTTAGACTGTTGGGGCTTGCACGATACAAGATATAAACGCTTTGCAGCAGACTACGTGACAACCTTGTTCAGAGATGTCCCACCTGATGTGATCTTTGAATTTCGGAGAGGGGGTTAAGATTTTTCATTCGATTTACGGAAGATTGGTTTTTAGACGAAGTTTCCTGTATGTTTTCAGAAGGCGTATTTTAAAGGGTTGTGTAATGGGGAGGAGGAAGCGTGTATGCAGGGGTGGCGGGGTTGGAAATGGAGCACGAATACATGTGACATGGATGGACGAACGGAGGGGAGGTGGGAGGACGGGCACGTACGCACGCAGCACGCGTTTTGTATAGGCAAACGTGGGAGGGGGGTGTGGAGGAGCGACTGCAGGGTCTGGCATGTGGGAGTAGTACGAGGGACGTCACCATCTGCATTCATGGCAGGGTATGCCATGGGTACGGCGTCATGAATGCAGATAGTGACGTGGACGCGGGGTAAAGAGGATCACGGATGCAGTGTATGACATGGTGACGGGAATGGAGGACGCGGATACAGCGTATGACATTGGTGGTGGTACAGCGGTCGCCAGCGAAAGCGTGGCATAGGTGGGGGGAGGGGTGCAAATACGGGGCATGACATGAATGGGGGGGGATCGTGGATGCAGGGTGTAAAATAGGTGGGAGTGCAGGTGGCGTGAATATGCATGGTGTGAAATTGGTGGGAGAATGGGGACTGCAGATTTTGGGACTTGGCTCGGATGGGAGTAGGGGGGCACGGATTTCAGATCACAGTGTCGGCTGGGGTTCGGGGAAAGGGGGTAGGAGGGTGCTTCAGTTTCAGGGTGTGACGTGAGCGACACTATAGAGGTGGTAGGATTTTCGGCACATTATACAGATAGGGTAGCGGCAGGGTGGGGGAGGCTGCAGGCGTGGCATGGATTTGTGTACAGTGGTGTAGAGTTTAGAGCATAACATAGATGGGCTAGGATAGGAATGATGCAGTGTGTGAAATGGGGGGGGGGGGGGGGGGTGCGTACAGGACGCCTAATTCCAGGACCTGACACTGGTTAGGGTATAAGACACGACATGAGTGAGGGAACAGGAAGTGAAGTTTTCAGGGCCTGCGTAGTCGTATGAAGGGTGTAGAGCAGGCAGCGCAGGCTGTGACACGGGTGGACGTACTTCGGAAGAGGGGATGTGATGATGGGCGTGACATGGTGGGCGTATTGGTGCAGATGAAAGGCGTGACGTTGGTGGACGCCTTGGTGCGGGGGAGGGGGGGGGGAGATGAAAGGTGTGAAGGTGGTGGGGGGGGGGGGGGGGGGCTGGGATCAAAGGCGTGACGTTGGTGTGTGTGTGTGTGTGGGGGGGTCAGATGAAAGACGTGACGTTGGTGAGTGTATTGGGCAGAGGGGATGCAGATGAATGGCGTGCTTGGGTGTTTGGTGGGCATGTTGGGGCGGAGGGAGCGTGGATGAAGGGCGTGACATGGTGGGCATGTTGGGGCGAAGGGAGCGTGGATGAAGGGCGTGACATGGTGGGCATGTTGGGGCGAAGGGAGCGTGGATGAAGGGCGTGACATGGTGGGCATGTTGGGGCGAAGGGAGCGTGGATGAAGGGCGTGACATGGTGGGCATGTTGGGGCGAAGGGAGCGTGGATGAAGGGCGTGACATGGTGGGCATGTTGGGGCGGAGGGAGCGTGGATGAGGGACGTGACATGGTGGGCATATGCTGCAGCAGAGGGGACGCAGATGAAAGGTGTGACGTTGGTGAGTGTAATGGGCAGAGGGAATTCAGATGAATGGCGTGACTTTGGTGGGCATGTTGGGGCAGAGGGAGCGTGGATGAAGGACGTGAGACGGTGGGCATGTTGGGGCGGAGGGAACGTGAAGGACGTGACACAGGGGCATGTTGGGGCAGAGGGAGCGTGGATGAAGGGCGTGACATGGTGGGCATGTTGGGGCGGAGGGAGCGTGGATGAAGGGCGTGACACGGTGGGCATATGCTGCAGAGGGGACGCAGATGAAGGGCGTGACATGGTGGGCATGTTGGGGCGGAGGGAGCGTGGATGAAGGGCGTGACATGGTGGGCATGTTGGGGCGGAGGGAGCGTGGATGAAGGCGTGTGACACGGGGGCATGTTGGGGCGGAGGGAGCGAGGATGAAGGGCGTGACTTTAGTGTGGGCATTTGGGGCGGAGGGAGCGTGGATGTAGGGCGTGACATGGTGGGCATGTTGGGGCGGAGGGAGCGTGGATGAAGGGCGTGACACGGGGGCATGTTGGGGCGGAGGGAGAGCGAGGATGAAGGGCGTGACTTTAGTGTGGGCATTTGGGGCGGAGGGGAGCGTGGATGTAGGGCGTGACACGGTGGGCATGTTAGGGCAGAGGGAGCGTGCATGAAAGGCGGACACGGTGGGCATATGCTGCAGAGGGAGCGTGGATGAAGGGCGTGACACGGTGGGCATGTTGGGGCGGAGGGAGCGTGGATGAAAGGTCTGACGTGAGCAGGCGTATTCGGGGAGAGGGGGTGCGGCGGATGAAGGGCGTGATATGGATGTGCACGCTGGGGTGGAGAGGTCGCGGATAAGGGGCGTGACATGGTGGGTGTTAAGCGTCGGAGGGGGTGCCGGGATGAAGGGCAAGACGTGGTTGGGCGTATTGAGGTGGGGGGGGGGGGGGGGGGGGATGAAGAGCGTAACGTGGGCGTCTTGGGGCAGAAGGGACACGGATGAAGGACGTTACATGGTGGGCGTAGTGGGGGCGTGGTCGAGGGGCGTGAGGTACTGGGCATACAGGGGCAGAGGGAGCGTTGATGAAGTGTGTGCTCCTATCGGCCGGAGGCCCTTAAAACTCTCCTCAGTTCTTTCCCTTGAATTTCGATCACTGGTGATCGACCGTTTTCTTCTCGGAATTACGATATTTAAAACATTTTTATCTGAAGCAATATCGCCCCAAAAAAAAAACCGAAGTAGACACATTCATGACAAAAATATTATTTTAGAAAATAATGCGCAGAATGTTACGAAAAAAATTCCGTCGTGCAAAATGCAGAATCTCGAAAACTGTTGAGACTAAAGGAAAATTATACTCCAGACGTTGGTCAGCATTTTTGTGGCAACTGCTGTCGCTGGCAGTAGTGGGAGGGTTTCAGTGAGGGTCGTCGCATTCTTGTCTCTGAGCTCGTGTTCTTCTTGAACGTTGGTTCAATTTTGGTCGTGTTCTTCTTGAATGTTGGTTCAAGTTTGGTCGTGTTGCTCTTGAACGTTCGTTCAATACTGGTTGTGGTCGACTGACGATGGGCATCGGTATGTGTTGCCTGCTGTCCACCAAACATCAGGCTGTCTTCAGGACCACCAGGCGGCCTTCTTCATGCTCGGGTGGCGATGGTCCTGTGCCGCGTGAGGCCACCTCAAGGAGGGAGCAGGACGAAAAGTCGCAGGATCGCTGCACGGGCCTCTAATATTCGGC
>JADBJO010000058.1:1260000-1265000 GCA_016801955.1 Conus betulinus
GTTTTTTGCATGCTGTCTAATTCTGTGCTATACAACTCGGAGACCTTGTTTCGAAGTGGGGGCTGAGCTTGGTCTGCGCATGGTGTTGTTGTCTTGATGGTCTGTCTCTGGATGTTTGTAAGTCATTCCAAAGAAAAAACATAGCGATTGCTTCTACTGTGAATAAAACGAAGGCACACTTTCCCTGGCTCATTTTCACTTGTGGGAAGAGTGGTACATGATTTTTTGTCATTTTTCTTTTAATTTTCTGTCCACCTGCGAATACATGTATTTGTCTCCCTTTAAAAACATATGGGCGCAGTACGCGCGTGTGCTTGCACTTCCATCTGCATTGAGGCGCGCGCGCGCGTGCACACGCACACCACTTACACACACACACAAGATTCAAGATTTAATTAGATTCTGTCACCCCTTTGGGGGTATGGAGGACATAAAAGAAAAAAAAAAAAACGATGTAATCCACTTCAACATGACACAAAATGACTAAGCAAAATGCAGGAAGCGTTTTATGAGTGTATTAAAGGCGTAATGGCATAATCACTAAAAACAGAGCAGGCGGCTGGTCATCATAAACTTACACCATTTTGCTGAATTTTAAATATTTACTCTCAATTTACAGAACATTCTTGCCAGCTGAGAATAGTCTGCACAGGGTTGTAAACAGATTTCACACTCGTATACTTTCTGGGAAATAAAACGTACTCGTAACTCTTCATACTTTGGGCATTCCATAATGAAATGAAATTCGTCTCCATCTTGTGTTTACAATTTTTACAAAAGCGTTCCTCGCAGGCAAGACCAGGTCTTCTTCCTACTTCAATCATGAGTTTGTGATTACTACATCGGAATTTAATTAAGGGAAAATATATATAGATCAGGTAATTGTTCAATGTAATTTTCACGTTTGAAATCCGTTTTATAATTTCTATAGAATAGGCATTTATTACTTGAATGTAACACCCTATTCCACGAACGTACATAGTTACCTTTCAAAGATAAAGAAATGTTTCTACATAACGATCTTTTCGTTAGAAAACTGCTGTGTTTCCCAATACAATCATAGCCTGTTTCTACAAAAATGCTTTGTATACACTTTATCCACCCAGACATATAAATACGATTTTATAAAGTCATATAAAACACAATATATTTTACTCGAATATTTATCCGTTTGAGTTGCTAGTGAGATCCAGAATCGGATCATTCGGGTTTTATTTGCACAGACAACGGATAAATCCCAAGTTCCCCATATAATAACTCTGTTTTTCCCCATATAATAACACACACGCGCTCGCTCGCGCAGAGAGAGACGGACAGACCGAGGGAGAGGAGAACATTTCTAGTTGAAATATCTAATATCTCTCATCATCTCTCCTCTCCTGTGTGTGTGTGTGCGTGTGCATCTGTGTGAAGCCTCTATCATTGTACCCTGACCCGAGGGAAGCTGTCAAAATCTGGCAAGATGACACAGATCTTGGCAACCAACTGAAGCAGTTGTCAAGATCCCGGCACAAAGCGTGACTCGCCCAGGATAAAAACGAGGGTAGCTGAAGGAGAATGCAGCGTAAGCGTGACTCGCACAGGATGATAAGGCTGATGGCTGAAGGAGAATGCAGCGTAAGCGTGACTCGCACAGGATGATAAGGCTGATGGCTGAAGGAGAATGCAGCGTAAGCGTGACTCGCACAGGATGATAAGGCTGATGGCTGAAGGAGAATGCAGCGTAAGCGTGACTCGCACAGGATGATAAGGCTGATGGCTGAAGGAGAATGCAGCGTAAGCGTGACTCGCACAGGATGATAAGGCTGATGGCTGAAGGAGAATGCAGTGTAAGCGTGACTCACACAGGATGATAAGGCTGATGGCCTGAAGGAGAATGCAGTGTAAAGCGTGACTCACACAGGATGATAAGGCTGATGGCTGAAGGAGAATGCAGTGGTAAGCGCGTGACTCGCACAGGATGATAAGGCTGATGGCTGAAGGAGGAATGCAGTGTAAGCGTGACTCACACAGGATGATAAGGCTGATGGCTGAAGGAGAATGCAGTGTGTAAGCGTGACTCGCACAGGATGATAAGGCTGATGGCTGACTCTGAAGGAGAATGCAGTGTAAGCATGACTCGCACAGGATAAACAATGAGGGAAGTTGAATGAGGACACATTCTGAGGCAGCCGCTATGCCTTTCACCTCTTGAATTTCGCTGCACAGGTTCGTGCCTGCGCACGCACGCAACGCACACACACACACACGCACATACACACACACACGCACACACACACACACACAACACACACACACACCACACACACACACACCACACATACACACACACACAGAGTTTGACAGCCCAGAACATGCTGTGTTTGATCCTCCGGGCCTCTTACGAAAAAAAAAAAATCTAAAATTCTTATGTTCCAACAGACAGTGACGATAAAATCGCCTCCCCCCTTCCCACTCCCGCCCTTCCCGCCCTCCCCCCTCCCCCTCCACCCTCTCTGTACACGGTATTTCGCATCCACACCTAGGGGGGGGGGGGGGGGGGGCGTTGGGGTACACGGTATTTCGCAAGGGGGGGGGGGGGGGGGGGGGGGGAGGGGGCGGGGGGGGGGGGGAGGGGGCGGGGGGGGGGGAAACAGCAGAAAAGAACGGAGAATCCTGAGTGACATGTGAAAAGAAGTTCCAGGGCTCAGACTCCTCTTTTTCTTCCCTTCTGATGTGAACATTTCAGTACTCCCACGACGACGATCGCGACGACTGACCTGCGCTTGTTGATGCTCGTCTATTTCTTTGTATCTTAGCATCACGAGGCAAAAAGAAAAAAAAAAGAACCAGTTTCCACCAGAACAGTTTCCACCAGACTGTGGGAAAATGAGACGTGGCCCAAGGAAGACTGCACTGAATTTTGGTGTGAATATACTGAATTTTGATGTGAATGTACTGAACTTTGGTGTGAGTGTACTGAATGTTGGTGTGAATGCACTGAATTTGGTGCGGATCTTAGTGCGCATCCAGATCAAAGAGCATATCCAATACCCATTCGTAGCATTATGCGCACGTGCACACGCATACAGACAGACAGACACGCATACGCATACACACACATTCACTCTCTCTCTCTCTCTCTCTCTCTCTCTCTCTCTCTCTCTCTCACACACACACACACACACACACACACACACACACACACACACACACACACACACACTAATGAACCGATTTAAACAAAACAGTTAAGATAGAAGGTAGCCTAAGGGCTGATCCATGAGGTGTTGTTGGGGCGGGAATAGCTCGGTTAGTACAGCGGTCACTTCGTAAATCTGGTGACCTTGAGGTGGCGAGTTTGAATCTCCATGGGGCTGTTTCCTTTTACAGGGGAAATTTGCCATCGCAATTAATTTTGGTTCTGGCCCTAAAATGGTCTTCGAATGAAATTTTAAACGGAGGTTCTGTGTATGAACACACGCATGAATAATGGACGCAGAATTCAAAAAACAAAATAGAAAAAGAAAACTAGAGCCACACATTGACGGAAACAAGCATTCAGAGAGAGAGAGAGAGTGTGTGCGCGCGCGCGCACGCTTGTTGAGTATCTGTATTCATGTAGGCGTCCTAAAATAAATTATCACGAAAAGAAAATGAACAGAAAGAGAAAGAGATCACCAGAAAGATTTATGTGAGAGCAATTGTGAGGAAGAGAGAGACAGCGCCCGAAGACAAATCCCCGAATTAAGTTTGACTGATGACGATGGGGAAGAAGAGAATGCAGAACTCCATTGCACAATAATTGGTAGTGATCAGTCTGACGACCAGTACGACTTGAGCAACCAACGACCACAATTAGTTTGACGCCAACAGACGCCGCAGACAAGACAAAGTTGGACACCCACCCGCTGTGGTTGTGTGGTTACCATTGAGGGTTTTTCGAGCTTGCAGATTGAGAGTTCGAGTCCCGTAGCGAATGTCTCTTCGTCGTCCACGACCAAATTATCTTTTACTAACGTCATATTTTTGTTGTTTGTTGTTGTTGTTGTTGTTGTTTTGCTCGGCTTTTTGCTCCTTCCATCTTTTTGTCTTTCTTTTTCTTTTTCTTTTTTTTGGCATGGAGGTCTTTGATTTTACATTTTCAGAACGTGTCAGGTACCCGGGGTTCGCTGTCATGAATGTGAAAGGCCTCGTTCCATGGCTTCTAAAAGAGCTTAGCCGGTGCCTGAAAATCTTTGACCTCTCCAAGGGACGGGCGACTTAAGAAGCCCTGGACGCCAGTGCTTGTTTCGATCTGAAAGTCTACAGGCTATCCTACCATACGGCTGTTACATTTATTGATGGCAACAACAGACTATCCTACCATACGGCTGTTACATTTATTGATGGCAACAACAGACTATCCTACCATATAGCTGTTACATTCATTGATGGCAACAACAGACTATCCTACCCTACGGCTGTTACATTCATTGATGGCAACAACAGACTATCCTACCATACGGCTGTTACATTCATTGATGGCAACAACAGACTACCCTACCATACGGCTGTTACATTCATTGATAACAACAACAGACTATCCTATCATACAGCTATTACATTCATTGATACTAACAACAGACTACCCTACCATACAGCTATTACATTTATGATAACAACAACAGACTATCATACCATACAGCTATTACATTCATTGATAGCAACAACAGACTATCCTACCATACAGCTATTACATTAATCGATCACACAACAGGCTATCCTACCATACATCTATTACATTCATTGACAGCAAACAAAAGCAGCTACTGGACGTGTTGGAAGCTTGAGAGCCACACAACACAACACACGGATCTATATAATTTTTTTGGCACAACTTGCCTAATCAAAGAAGAAGACAGAATACGTCAGACTGGTTCAGAAACACAACACCAACCGGCACTGTCGCACGCGCTGCAGCTGATGAGTGTACGTCTGACCAATTAGCAGACGAGTTGTAAATTTAAATTAACCACCAT
>JADBJO010000059.1:0-2500 GCA_016801955.1 Conus betulinus
AAACTACTCGCTGGTCATTATTTGTATTCAGGGAAAACTCCACTAATGATGTCTACTGACTTTTTGAAGCGCACCTGGGGGGGCAACGAACCTCCTTCACACAAACGATCTTTCTGTCCTTTGATCAGTCATTCTTCGTAAAATGTCATTGACTGTTCGTGAACCCCATTCCAACTGTTCCTGTCAGTTTCCTTAAAAATCGAGAATGAGTTCCGTTTTTGCGTAACGTTTACTGACAGACCGAGAATGCTGATACATAGAAGAAGACGACAGACAAACAGACAGACAGACAAGGAAAGCTCACAGATGAAGTACATTTCCGGGCAGAGTGTGCCGGGCAGTCAAGACAGATAGAAAAGAGTTACGGTTGTCCCATGTGCCAGGAGTCACTACTCTGCAACTCATTTTTGCCTAACGTGACCACCCATGGTCTCTACTTTGTTAGTATCGGTTGCTCCTGGTTTGAGTTTAGTTCACACAGACAGAGCGAAGGGGGCTGGGGGTGGAACCACCCTGAGGGCAGAGAGGACAGGAGGGAGGCAACGAAGCGGAGAGAGAGAGAGAGAGTGAGACAGACAGACAGACGGATAGACAACCAGACAGACAAACAAGTAGGCAGATAGATAATAAGAGACAGAGACAGAGGGAGATAAGGGGAGGTCAGGAGAAAAATTGCTTTCAATGAAAAGATTTGCGAACACTCACTCTTGTGGACTCTCTCTCTCTCTCTCTCTCTTTCTCTCTCTTTCTCTTCTCTCTCTCTCTCTCTCTTCTCTCTCTCTCTCTCTCCTCCTCATCTCTCTCTCCTCGCACACACACACCCACACACACACACACAACACACACACACACACACCCAACACACACGCACACGGTTTCAGTTTCATCAAGGGGCGTCGTACTGTCGTGCGGACCAAGTCCATATACGCTACACCACATCCTCCGCTAAATTTTGCGACCACACCTGCGCAAGATATTTAACTGATGGATATAAATCAATTCATAACTAAAATGCAGGACAATTTAAGAACATGGTCTCGTGGCCACGACTTCACACACACCACACACACACAAACACCACACACACACACACACACACACACACACACACACACCACAACAACACACAGTAGCGCGTGTTTTGTGCGCACGCACACACACATGAACATGCACGCATACAAGTAATGCACAACGACAGAGAGAGAGAAAGAGAGAGACAGACAGTCTGACGGATAGACAGAGACAGAGAGACAGACGGACGGACAGATAGACAGATAGAAGATAGAGAGAGGGGAAGAAGTGAGCTATATATCTATCTGTCTATTTACATATATATATATTGTATATATATATATATATATATATGTTTGTGTGTGTGTGTGTGTGTTGTGTGTTTGTGTGTGAGAAAGATAGATAGATATGTTTGCATGTGCGTGTGTGTGCGCGCGCATGTGTGTGTGTGTGTGTGTGTGTGTGTGGTGTGTGTGTGTGTGTGTGTGTGTGTTGTGTGGTGTCCTGTTTTTGTCTGTTAAGTCATTTTCATAATGACAGAGGATTGGTTTTTCCTGAAAGTGTGATTCGCATCTGCTCAGCTGTTTGGGAACTGCAAGTCTTCCGAGGTTTTACGTTATTCGTAGACAATTGTTAGCGCTGATATCATTGACAATATTTCAGCTACTTAAACTGTGAGCCGACCCCTTAGGTTGTTCGCCACATTTGTATCCCTTTTTTTCCTGCCTACTAAGTATGGACTCCTCATTTTTTTTCTTTTTAATTCATTGATTATTCTTTCTTCGGTTACTTCATTTGCTAAGGAAATACATTCTCTTCCCATTGAACTGCTTTGCCTTTCGCTGACCACAATGGAGGCTGTTGGGTCGTGATTTTTTTTTCTCCAAGGTGAGGAACCAGCCATAGGCTAGTAATGGTACGATTTTCGCTAGGGATGAACTAATAAGAACAAACGTCATTGATCTATTGACGAATCTTTAAGCAGGAGACCAAGTCAAGTCCAGACATGCACTATACCCATGCAATGACTCACTTCATGAGACAAAATTCGGGCGGTTCATACCTGCTGTCTACGTCTGTGAAGAGTGTTAGTGTTTTCACTTTAAGCCCACTACCTTATTCCCTAGCCCGCTCTCATGTCCCTTCCTCCCCTCCACCCTTCCTGCTCTCTTTCCCCATCCATGCCCTTTATGTGTATGATTGGTGTGTCATGGTCATAGTGGCGGAGGAACCGTTAACCAGTGGATGTTTAAACGCCCCCCCCCCCCCCCCCCCACTTTCGTCTTCCGCGCATACGCTACTCACTCCGTACTCACATCAACTCCACTATCACCACCAACACTATCAACAATACCCAGGACGAAGGAAAAAACGAAAACGTGCTGAGCCTATGAAAAGCGTCAGCTAAAATAAAACAAAAAAAATAAAATTAAATAAAAAATACATACATAAAACCCCCCTAAAACAAATAAATAATAAATAAAATAAC
>JADBJO010000059.1:22500-25000 GCA_016801955.1 Conus betulinus
TTCGCTCTGTGTTTAGTGTGTTGATTTGTATTTTGGCTCAACAAAAAAAAAGGCAAAACAAACAAAATGCGTTGTTTTTTTTTTTAAATAGGCATTATTTCGCGCTGTGTTTAGTGTAGTTATTTGTATTTTGGCTCAACAACAAAGGCAAAACAAAGAAAATGTGTTGTCTTTTTAAACAGGCATTATTTTGGCGCTGTGTTTAGTGTAGTTATTTGTATTTTGGGCTCAACAAAAAGACAAACCCAAATGTGTTGTCTTTTTTTTTAAGTAGGCATTATTGCGCTCTGTGTTTGGCATGTTTATTTGTATTTTGGCTCAACAAAAAGACAAACCAAACAAAATGTGTTGTCTTTTTAAGTAGGCATTGTTTCGCTCTGTGTTTAGCGTGTTTATTTGTCTTTTGGCTCAAGTAACAGACACAACAGACAAACAAACAAACAAACGCATGATTTTATAAGCAAACGGTTAAACACAAAATCACCATGGCGGACAATACCTGCTAGAAGAACCAAGGAAATGAAACAAACGATGAGACCCCCTTTTCTCCCCAGTTCCGCAGTCGATGGAGAGCAGAGCTGATTCGCTCAATATTCATACCAGAAAGAAAGAAAAACAAAACAGCCGTTGGCAAGCAATCTGATCTGTCACTTTAGGCAGGGAAAGTGTTTTTTGTTTGTGTGTTTTGTTTGATTGTTTTGTTTTGTTTTGCTTCGTTTTGTTTTTGTGGTCGTGTGCGTGTGTGTGTGTGTGTGTGTGTGTGTGTGTGTGTGTGTGTGTGTGTGTGTGTGTGTGTGTGTGTGTGTGTTCAAACCGATCTGTCACCTTATGTAGGAAAATGGTTTTTGTTTTGTTCTGCTTTGTTGTTGTGTGTGTGTGTGTGTGTGTGTGTGTGTGTGTGTGTGTGTGTGTGTGTGTGTGTGTGTGTGTCTATGTGTGTGTGTGTGTGTCTGTGTGTGTGTGTGTGTGTGTGTGTGTGTGTGTGTGTGTGTGTGTGTGTGTGTGTGTGTGTTGTGTAACAGCTAGCACGAAGATCAGGGTCGAGTGTGAGACTCCAATATGTGACTGATTTTGAATTCATATTCTGACAAATGATTGATTTTAATATTCGACTCGTCTCCACATATGAATAGTATTTGAATCCGAAATGGGACTGACCTTCACCCACGGAAAAAAAAAAATCTTATTTGTGAATTAAAACAGGAAAAGAGAGGACGAACAAACAGGAATAGTCGCCATGCCGCAGAGGTTAGAATCACGAGTAGTGATCTGAGAAATGATTGGTTCAAATCCCAACGGAGGCGTTATCTTTGCGGAATTTTAAGATCGCAGCTGGTGTCTATCAAGAGTTGTTGAACGTGCAACATCTCCAACGCACCAGGTGTCTGTATCTCTCGGGTAAAGTTGATATCGGCATATGTGATCCAAGAATGTTTTGATCATAGCTAGGCCATCTAGAGTCACATTAAAAGAGAACTACACAGCATCACTTCACATGTCATCATCATCACGGATCATCATTTACAATGGAGCTTCATCCTTTTAGTCCCTTTTCATGCTGTGCTCTTGTTGTAATCTTACTTTGGATTTCCTCTTCATCATCGATGCTGATATAGAGTCTCTGTCAAATGTGTCTGTATCAGCAGCTCAAAGAAGACACTCTCGCTGCGGCGGGTTTCGCTACACAGAGAGTGGCCTTCGTATGTTGGCTCAGAGCAAGCACTGCCAAACTCCACCGAAGTGATTCAACAGCGATGCAGTATGCCCGCTGGTGAGTTGCCTCATAACCACCGGATCTTGATAGTTCCATGTGGAATGCTGTGTTAGGACTGCGGCAGGATTCTCAAAGAGGTGACTGCGGGTTTGGGGAAAGCAGATGTGAGCAACATGGACGGAACGCTGTTAAGGGCAGGGAAGATAAAAACCAAAATTAAAAAGAAAACATAAATAGGAGAGAGCTCAGGGGAACGGAGACTTCCGTCAGTACCAAACGGATTCTGGACACGCCCATGATCCGGATCCATATTACGGATCCCCACATATCCGCACCAAAATAAAATCGATTTGATGGTAAGTCATATCCATCTTCGCACTAGGATTCGTTAAAATCGGTTGTGTATTTTGGGGCGTAATATTGTTGAACGGTTTCTGGTTGTCGAATGTGATACAAATCCTCGCCACAGTTCCACACTTTCTAATTAGTGGGACCATCTAGGCCCATAGTCCATCTTTATACCAAATGTAATTAAAATCGGTTCATTAGTTCGTCAGAGTGTACATTCGCTAACAGACAGAAAAATCGACCGACGATGATGAAAATAGCACTGAGTGTCAGGCAAGGCATAGATATTAATTGACTGAAGTGGTATCAGTGATTAATTAGTGAGCAGGATCAGGATAAGTGAATGCACCTGGAATAACTGACTATTTGCACGAACTCTGTGTCAAGGTCGTGGAGAGCAAAGCCAGTCCTGTGACCGTGAATCATAGGTATAGCGAT
>JADBJO010000059.1:37500-40000 GCA_016801955.1 Conus betulinus
GGATTGTTCAAATGCGTTTTGCATCATTTTAACTGGGATTCATTAGGGGCGACCAGGGAGTTGAAAAGATGTCATAATTGTCAAGATGCTTTAAACCGAGGGGTTTTATATTGCAGGGGGTAGAACTGGCTTGACCACGTATACAGCAGTGATGTTTTGCTCAGGACATACCCTTTGAGACGAGGCGTTTATCATCTATATTCTGGCCTCTCGTTAAATATGCATAAGCTTTGAAAGCCCACGTCTTAGCACTTGAGTATAATCAGTAGTTTATGAAAGCATCAAACTGATTGAGAGGGCCAGCTCAACAGCTTGGTTCCAAAGATGAATTGACAAGAAAGACTCGTAGATTAAAATGAAGCGTTTCTTAAAGAGATTTGGCTTCGGAACAGCAGTTAGAAAGCATCTGTCAAACAGCTGCTAATTGACCTGTTGCTGAGTCTTCAATGGCGGCTAATTAGCTTCGTTCCCGGCCAGTCGATGTCTTGCATACTCACTAGTGAGAAAGGAATCGAAATCGACCGTGGCCGAAAAAGCGCAAGAAAACAACAGCAACACAAAAAAACGCTTTGGGGAAAAGGACCATTCAATCCAAATGAAACTAAATGGCCAGCGAGGAGCGTGACGGTGAAGAGCGAAGTTAAAGTTGTTGATGCTGAGCTCCACCCCCACCCCCCCCCCGCCCCCCTCCACCCTCCAATCACTACCGGTCATCCCTCAAGCACAGCACAGCGACCGTGATATGGCAATCATGACCACAACGGTGAAAAGGGAAGAGCAAATGGAATTTGATAATGGCATGGACTAACAAGTTTTGACTGCATTGATTGTGAACTGTCAGCGGAATTTGTGGACTCTGTGCTGATTGACCAGCGTGACAGTCATTTCGGGGAAGGCAGAGAGATTTTGATGTGCTGGAGGCAGACTATCTTCCACCAAAGAGACGAGAGCTGGACTGGCTTCAGAGTTTCTGCTTTAGAGTGTTTTTACCAGTGAAACTATTAAAACAAATGTCAAGCACTTTACGAAGCACATTGGACATTTCAACATGTAGTTTTTTTTTTAACTGGAAGGCACCAGACTTACGAAGGTAAACTTCAAGGCAACATAAACATAATGGGGTCTGTCAACAGTTTCAGTCGATCACAAGCAGTAGATTTTCAGACATCAACAGAGTGTTGCTTTCTCCACTCGTACAACCTTTAAACTCAGCAGGAATGCTTTGCTTGCACAGCCACATGCACAAAGGATTGGGTTTAACGTTTTGTGCTTACTGCTAACTATGCAACCGTGTTGTTGATCTAGCGTTTTCTCAGTCTGAATTCACTATTTTCATGGTAAATCTTGAGTCTGTGTTATGGATAGGATATACAACAGTGTGTGTGTGTGTGTGTGTGTGTGTGTGTGTGTGTGTGTGTGTGTGTGTGTGTGTGTGTGAATGAGACTGACATGTCAGATATTTGGAATTTTATGTACACATCAAGGAGAACGGGTGTTTAAAACATCTTGTCCAAACATTAGGGTCAGACCGTGTCCAAGTATACACTACGTCTTGGTACAAAATCGGGTGGTAAAACTGATCAGAGTAGCTCTAACCTTAGTGACCGGACTGATCTCATGAAAATCCCTTCTCTGTCTTTTTTGTGTGTCTGTCTGTCAACAGTCTGTTGGTCTGTCTTTCGATCTGTCTGTCTGTCTGTCTTTATCAACGTGTATGCTGTTAAATGGTCTTAGTGTGTTTCTTCAGCTTCTCCATTCTATTGGTCTGTTCTGTTGCAGTCTTCTGTCTTTTACACTAGTTCTTCTTTTTACTATGATGATGAACATACTAATTTTGATAGGCCTACGTGCATTTAAACTGTCAAAAAAAATCTTACAATAACTGGAACTGAAATTTGATTTGAACCGACATGGGTGTGAGAATGTGTATACATGTATTTTTTTTTAGTTCCAGTAAGCTGTCTGCAACATCATCACTTTTTTCTTCAATAACCCATATTTATCAGTCACTTGTTTTTTTTTCTCTTTTTTTTTTGGCTAAAAAAATAGAATGGTGGAAAACCTTGATTGTAACAAATCAAAAGCATTGTAAAGTATTGCCCCCAACCACGTCAGTTTCGCACTTTCCTTTACCTCAGGATCTGTTCATCATGGTTTTTCTTTTCCGATAGCCTACCTATTATTCCATCTCATCTTTCCATGGTCACATATACTGAACATTGCCAAATATTGCATTAATACAAGACCATTCAATACGGGGTCTCAGATTTAATCTGAACAAAGTGTGTGTGTGTGGTGTGTGTGTGTGTGTGTATGAGACTGTGTCTTTTCCGTGCATGCTCGCGTGCGTGCGTGCATACGTGTTTGTGTACGCGTGCATGCATGTTTATGCATTTGGCTTCTCTCTTCCTCTGTGTGTGTGGGGGGAGAGGGATGATTCCGCTACCATTTGAGATATTGATTTAGTGAGAGGGGGGGGGAGAGAGAGAGAGAGAGAGAG
>JADBJO010000059.1:47500-52500 GCA_016801955.1 Conus betulinus
GTGTGTGTGTGTGTGTGTGTGTGTGTGTGTAAATGTGCGATTGACACTCAGTCTGTCTGTCTCTCAGTAAATCTTCCTGTCTTCTTGTCTGTCTGTCCGACTGTTGTGAAGGAAGAAGCGTAATGTGTGCCAGTCAGTCCAGTGGTACCCGATAAGCATGGAACAGTGCTGTCCTAAACCAGTATTTCTACCTTGCAAAGTAGTCATTGTCACAGACATTTTATCGATCCCCCCCCCCCCCCCCCCCCTCTCTCTCTCTCTGTCTGTCTCTCTCTCTCTCTCTCTCTCTCTCTCTCTCGTCTCTCTCTCTCGTAGTTCTTGGTGAACATTATATTGTCCTTATGTCGGAGAAGAACACATTACAGAAGGGCATTACTTCTCCGCAGTTTCCATTTCGCTTCCACCATATTTGTGCACTTTGTCCTTAAGAGGAACACCTTTCCATGACAGGGGGATTGGGCTTGACATTCAAACAATGTACGCCATCACTTCCAATGCACATTCTGATATGTTCTTTTTTCAGTCGTTAGATTCTTTATTCTTGTGCGTATTATTTCTGCGCAATTCGTTCCTTCTCTTGGTTTTGTCCTGTCTTACGAAAATAAAAAAAAGTTATCTGGTTTTTGTAACGACGGTAAGGATCGCCACATTCCCTTTTCCATTGAACGTGCTCGGACCAGATACTGGAGACTTTTTTTTTAAGAAATCATGATTTTTTTAAAAACTTTTGTTTTTCTTTCCTCTGATATGTCCTTCAGTCTTCCACGCCCGTTTCAAAGCCAGAACATCCTTCAGTCGCTCTTGATATATATTTTCACGAGTATTACATTTACTGACCTTTGTCACGATCGTGGACAAAAGCAGTTCTTCCGACATTGGACAAAGAGTTGCCGTTATAGGAGAGAGTGGAATGGTCCGCCCGTTGGATTCGAATGCTGCGGTTGTGTCCTTTGTGCCCTGCGTTCACTGTCGCTTTGTTCTGTCTGGTCCTCCTCAGGCCGGCCATCTGGGCTTAGAGAGTTGTGGCACGTCTGAGTACCTAATTCGTGTATCTTGGGTCCAAAGATCTGCTGTGTTTGCATGTAACTCGTCAACACATTGTTTAGCTCTAATCTTGATCACTTTTTGTTTATCTAAAGAGCATGCCTCTGGTCCCAAGAACGATCTGCCCCACCCATGCGTACCTGGTTAACATGCATGGCCCCGAGCTCTGCTCACGTCTGCTGACTTTGTCAGCATGTCTTGGTAGGTAGTTCTGCTCCACATCTGCATACCTGGTTAACTGGCATGGGCCCCGAGCTCTGCTCTACGTCTGCTCACTTTGTCAGCATGTCTTGGATAGGTAGTTCTGCTCCATATCTGCATACCTGGTTAGTGTGTCGTGGATCCACAGTTTTGCTCCTCTTTCGCATATCTTGTTAACATGTCTTGGATCCAAATGTCCTCACAACATATGCGTACCTCGTTCACATGTCTAGGATCCAAATGTCCTTTTAGTTTACATCTGCATGCCTCGTTAACATGTTCTGGGTCCACGTGTCCTGTTTACATATGCATACACGTTATCGTTTTTTTTTTTTTTGTTTTTTTTAAAATATTTTCTTTGACCCGTTGTAGAGACTTTTTTTCGCATCACAAATATTTTTTTAACAATGCAATACAATACAATTAGTACAAACAATGCAATGCAGTACAAAACAATCAAATACAGCACAGCGTAATACAGTATGATATGATACAATACAACGTAGAACACATATACTTGTAGAATTAATGACACACAAGTGTGTTCTGCATTATACAATATAGGACAGCTACAAATGTAGATATTTGTGTGTGTGTGTGTGTGTGTGTGTGTGTGTGTGTGTGTGTGTGCAGTCGATACCAATGAGGTTAGATTTCACCCATCTCCCCCCCCCCCCCCCCCCCCCCCCCCCCCCTCCTCCAGCAGATGATCCGTACATCCCCACACAGTTGTCCATGTACTGAAAGGCGAGGGAAAAAAAAAAAAAGGCAAGCGCGCTGCAGGGAGTGCACACACCGAGAAAGGGAGAAAAGAATGGGGAGGATTGGGGAAGGGGAAGGGGGGGGGGGGGCAGGGCGGAATGGGGGGGGGGGGGGGGGAGAGAATTTTAAGTAGTCTCACGAGTAGCCTCTTCCCTACAAAGACGCCCCTGTAGAGAAAAAAAAGGGGTCTACAAGGAAGTCATGAGGACCAAAAGCAAGACAACAAAAGCATCAATGTGTGCGTTCGCGCGCGGGTATGTGTAAATGAGCTAACGTAAGTGCTTGTGCGCCCGCAGAGTGTGGGAGGGGGTGAGGCTATGAATGAATCTCCCCCATACACGTTATCGTGTCTTAGGCCCAGAGTGTTGCATCACATCTGCATACTTTGTAAACACGTCTTGTGTCCTGACCTCATGTCTTCGCCATGGTCTGATACTACGCCAACAAACACCTCTGATCACACGGGAATAGGAGCATTCTATAATTGATGCAGCGGTTTTCCCACCATGAAGTCAGCTCTTCAACGGGCGCGCTGTTTCTTTTCTGCGAATGTCTTACCACGGAATCTATTCACCATGAAGTCGAATGAGTGTTTCGGTAGACAGGATTCGTACGTTGACCCTAATGCAAGCATTTCTGCTGACGCGGCCGCTGGGATGGCGAAGAGATGGCTGACAGTGCCTTGCTCTGTATTGTCTGCCCGGTCTCCTGTCTCCTCACCCTGTCTCCTTCATTCAGGGCTGGGGATTGGGATTTCTTATACAAGTCAATCGGGCTAGTGGATCAAAATTGTTCTGGCCCGCCAAAGTTTTTCATGAATCCAATATTTCATCGAAAGTCGGGTTTTCCTTTCAACGGATGGTAACCATTAGAATCGAAAGCAAATCTGAGTTCAACAGATTAGTTTGAAATTCCCGCCAAGAGGCATTGTTAGAAATTCCCACCAAGAGGCATTGTTTTCCCATCACGTACTGCTGTTGCTGAAATAATAACAGAACAGTAATGCAGACCACAACATCCTGGGTTCGTTTCTTGACAGGTAAATCCCAGCAACTCAATCCACGTTTGCTTACTGAAATTATTGAAATTATTTGTTGAGACTGCATAGATGTTTTCGAACTGGACTTACTATTGCGGAGTGGAGACTTCAGTGGCAAAGAGAAAAATATGGCAACGGCGTACCAGCTGAGCTTACAGGCGAATGAGAGCCTACCAGAGAACATCGCTTTGAGACTACTAGACTCCACCGTACGTCTGAAAAGAACCGTGCGGAACCAGTTAAAGTTTCAAAAAGGCTCAGCGAGTTCAGTGTAAAAGACATCGAATTTCCAAATCATGGGACTGGTTGCATACATTTAACATTTCCTCGCCCACCTGCCATTTCATTTTCCTGCGGCGATCGGGCGATTGAGTTTGTCCAGCTAAGTCACTGACCACTTCCTGAGAAATCCGTCCTCCATCTGTCGCTGTTCTCTGCGTCCTGTAGAGAGCTTGCGAATGCACGACAGTGCAGGTAGTGATAAAGGTGCGGCTCCGACCTCCCTCACCTGGAAACTGCATATTCATGTTTTTCGAAGGAACTGAACTGTCTGCTTTTTATTTCCCTTTCAGACGAGTAGATGATTATATTTTACGAAGACTAAAAGATATTTCCCCGAATATTTCATGAATACCAGCGACGTGATTGTGCATCGATAGAAAGTTTTTTTCCCCCGGCGGGGTACAAAATAGATATTGTCCAGAGATGCTCTCCACACACACACACACACACACACACACACACACACACACACACACACACACACACACACGCGCGCGCGCGCGCGCGCGCACAGAGAGAGAGAGAGAGAGGGGGGGGGGGGCGACAATAGAGTTATGAGCAATAGACGGACGAATTTTGAATGTTTTGTGCAAACAAACAGCATTATTTTTACGCACAGATGACATACGTAATGTTAGTCAGAATAGCGAATGCTGCATCGGGATCAGAGAGAGAGAGAGAGAGAGAGAGAGAGAGAGAGAGAGAGAGAGAGAGAGAGAGAGAGTTTCCAGTTAGGCTTCTGTCACATTGAGCAAAGTTTACGGCAGGGGAGAGAGGTGGTGCGGGAGGTGGGAGGGAGGAAGGAGAGGGGAGGGAGAAATGCAGCACCACGCATTGAGAATCGACAGTTCACGCTCCATATGAATGAATCAACGATGGGGAAAAACCAGTCATACACACGCAGCACAATGCGCTCATTCGACGTATCTGCATCTTTTGCTCTTTTCATGTAAGATTTTGTCATACATCAGAACAAATGCTTACACACCACCTGTTGCCTGTGTGTTTGTTACCAGGTGAAGGTTGTCGCTAAAGCGACATTGTAAAAGAAAAAGATAAACGTTAACCACACATCTTCACCAAAAAATGAGTTCAGTTTAGATTGAAAAAAACAGACTCACCAGAAGAAATAACCCCACCCCACCCCTCTCCCTAATCTTCTTCACGGTGTAAACAAAATGAACATTATAAAATGTATAAAATGGCTCAAGGAAAAATATGAGAGGAGGGTGGCCTTAGGAGAGTGTTGCGATGCTCATGTAAAATTGATCTTAAAAGTTCAGAAATATTCGTATCGACCATTTTGTGCTGTGTTGCTGCATGCAAGAAGCTGGCTGGAAGGCCAGTAACACGTGTTATATGGTGTAAGTGTTTATGTATGTAATATCTTGCCTCAGCGCGCGCGCGCGCGTGTGTGTGTGTGTGTGTGTGTGTGTGTGTGTGTGTGTGTGTGTGTGTGTGCGTGCGTGCGTGCGTGCGTGCGTGCGTGCGTGCGTGCGTGCGTGCGTGCATGTGTGTGCGTAAGTGTGTGTGTGTGTGTGTGTGTGTGTGTGTGTGTGTGTGTGTGCATTCATATGTTTATGACTCGTGAACGCAGAATTGTGTGTGTGTGTGTGTGTGTGTGTGTGTGTGTGTGTGTGTGTGTGTGTGTGTGTGTGTGTCCTGCGTATAT
>JADBJO010000059.1:57500-65000 GCA_016801955.1 Conus betulinus
TTGTCCGCACTTCATTATAAGCTGTACAGTGGAACAGAAAGTGTTCTTCGTCATCAATAATATGTCTACAGCAGGAGAAGGAGATTCTGTGGATGTTTCACATTCAAACCATCTTTTGTTCGCATTAAAACCTAAAGTTTTCAACCTAAATCTTGCGTGATTTACTCTGTGCCATCTATCTGTTATGACATTGAGAAACTTTTCAGGATGGAACACATTCTTAATTGAAAAAAACCAGCGATATTTTTCTTTACTTTCCACATCTGAGTGCCAATTCTGTTTAAAAGAACAAATAAGCCTGTCTTTAAATTTCGCAATGAACTGTTGCTCATTTCCTACTTCCTGGGTCATCCACACTATTCCAAAACCCTGTTCTGAAAGGACTTTCTTTACTTTATAAGCCCAGTTTTCTTTACTTTTTTCCATTTCTAAAAGCATCATATTTCTAAAAAACATCATTTTTGTTGTTGTTGTGTTGTTGTTTTTTTGTTTTTGTTTTTAACTTTATTGCATTACTCCTGTGCGTGAGGTGAGGACATAACGAAATGTTACGAATTTATTTGTTTTTGTTAACTTTGGATTGATACACACTAGGAATGAAAGTGTACTATTTGTTTGCAGGAAAGGAAGAGGGAAATGTTTTTGTTCTGTTACCTCTCCTCTCTCTCTCTCTGTCTCTCTCTCTCTCTCTCTCTCTCTCTCTCTCTCTCTCTCTCTCCTGCGCGCGCGCGCTCGCGCGCGTGTGTGTGTGTGTGTGTGTGTGTGTGTGTGTGTGTGTGTGGTCAGTACAACACTATCCCATGCTTGCTCCTTGAAGTTAGACCTGTAAGACATCAACAGACAGGAATAGGCATTAAGTAAATTGACAAAGCAACCTTTAGTCCGTCTAGCGAGGTGGTGCTCCGCTACGCTGTAAGTGACACTGTCGTCCTCCATTCCGAAGTCACTGTGGTTTTTGTGGTTCGGCTGTACCACAAAACGCAAGTGCATAAAGCTGAGCCCCAGACACTGTAATGCTGATTGGTGGAGTTTGGGCGCGCCTAATTTGTAGGAGAGGGCGGCTCTGCGCGTGATACCGGTGACTCTGTATCTCTTACAGAAGGTGCTGTTTCTTTTCCCAGTCCGCCTCTCCGTTTCTGTTTTCAACTTTGTCACGCAGTCTGTTGCCTGACTATGTCTGTGTGTCTGTCTGTCTTTCTATCTGTTTTTCTGTCTATCTTTTCTGTCCGATGTCTGTCTGTCCGTCTGTCTGTCTGTCTGTCTCTCTCTCTCTCTCTCTCTCTCTCTCTCTCTCTCTCTCTCTCTCTCTCTCTCTCTCTCTCTCTCTCTCTCCCACTCTCCTGATTGTTATCCATTTTGCCAGTTCTGTCAAAGCCCATAGAAAAGTATATAAACATGCACGTTTGCCACCGTGTTGCTGCAACAATCGACTGAATGAAAATCAATCGGGGTTCAAGAAAAAAAAACCAGCCTTTTCATGTAGAACATACAAAGCCAGTAGAATAGTGGCCGACAAGTATTCACAAATAATACCGTGGCGCAATCCATTTCGATTTGCCAAAGGCTTTTGATGTAACTGACCACAAGTTATTATGCAGGAAGCTGTCATTATATGGTTAACAGCAAAAACCGTCCAACCGATAACATTGTTCCTAAAAAAAAATCGTCAGCAGTCTGCGTTAATAGCCAGTTGTCAGAGACGTAACCTATCCGACATGGAGTACCCCAGGGGACTGCGTTGGGCCAGCGGCTGTTCTCAGTTTATCATAATGATATTTCTCATGTGATTCATGTGAACACTTTTGTGCTGATACTACAGTATACACAAGCAGGTCCATCATAGAAGCTATTGTCACTTCACTACAGAAGAACGTTTGCGTCTTTAGTGATCAGTGTGAGTTAAATCATATGTCACTGAATCTTAATGAAACAAAACTAATGCTGATAAAGCAAGACAAAAAGACAAACCATAACCGTGCAGCCCTCCGTATGCTTTTATAAGCAATCAAGAAATTGAAGTAGATAGCCATCGAGTTTTAGGTGTACATATTGATAATATTCTTTCTCGGTCTTGTCACATCAACAGTTTATGATAATCATTATCCAGACAGGTACATCAGCTGTGCAGGATCAAGCATTTCTTGGATCTTCATGCTAGGAAACTATTCCAGCACACAATACCCTCTCTTCAATCATTTATTGTTCAACGCTGGTTGCTAATGCTGTAAAACGTTTCATCAGTGTCTGCGAAAGAGATCTCATAGCAGTTATTCTAAAATCGTCAAGTTGTAGTGGGGAAGATTTTACTAAACCGGGTTCTCCCGCTCCGAGATTGGTAATTAATGTGTGCATATAGAAAAAAAATGTTTGGGATTTAGCCCGACAAACTCTTCAGTCTGAATCTAACATAAATCATAGGGATTCAGCCAAATTCCAGGTTCCCACATCTGGAATATTGAATCAAGTTTTTATGAGGATCGCACTCTGCTTTGTGATGCATCGCATGTCTAATGCCTTTAGGATGCAGAATCTGTCAAATATTGATTACACATTTCACAGCCGATCATTACTACAAAAGCTGTAACACGTGTCCTACGACAAACCTCGTGTATTCCTGCGGTCTCGAATTATTAAGCCGCTTTCAAAGTACTGATTTTATTACCACATCGTGATAAATGTCTGTTATGTTTGATATTTCTTAATGCATTGTGATCACATAATGACGAATGAGTGTTAAGTTCACTGACTTATTCATACATAGCCAGCGATTGATCACTGCTCCTGGTACTTCGGCACTGTAATCATGTCATAAAAGTAGGTCCTGTTTACTGTTGTTTTTATTGATGCCGTGTTACAGTTTAATTAAGTAAGCCTGAAAACATGCAGAATACTAATGATAATGACCAAAACTCTCTCTCTCTCTCTCTCTCTCTCTCTCTCTCTCTCTCTCTCTCTCTCTCTCTCTCTCTCTCTCTCTCTCTCTCGTGTTTACTATTGTTATTGATGTGTTGACGCTGATTAATTAACAATGCTCTGTATTGGTAGTATATCATTATTGAAGAAATTATATATTCTCTCTCTCTCTCTCTCTCTCTCTCTCTCTCTCTCTCTCTCTCTCACACACACACACACACACACACACCACACACACACACACACACAGTATGATAAAAGGAAGTTTTAAAAATCAACAGATCTGTTTCGAGCCAGCGCTCTCGTCAGGATGGTTCTGTTGATTTTTAAAACTTCCTTTTATCATACTATTTTTAACAGATGTGTTGCTCCCCAAGGGGTTGAGCACCTTAAGATTTTTATTAGGCGTTTTAGCAGTATTGAAATAGCAGTGAGTCAAATGAGGATTGGTAGGGTGTCTTTCGTGATTTGGTGACACGCAAACTTGAACTGCGCAGGGTAGTAGAGATCGATCGCGTCCACGGACTGAATGGAATGTCCTGACTCAAAATAATCGCCCAGTGTTGTTCTATGAAAACAATGTCAGGATATTCAACGTAAAAGTGAAAATTATAGGGTAGCTGAGTTTTGATTGGCGATGATTTTTCTATTCGTGTGCATAACCAAAGGTGGAGACTGTCACTTAATTAAAAGCATCCAGAAACAATGGTCAGAGATGTGTTACGATCTTCGCTTAACCTGTCATTGACGAAAAAAAACGCTTTATTCGGATGACGATGATAGACTGAAAGTGATGATGATGATGAAGACGTGATGATCATCACTACAGACTGAAAGAAGAGACGTAGGTTAGGCGGGTCCCATGCTGCACAGGGTAGAAAAGAAAAGGCGACACTGGTCGATAGGCATTTTGTGAGTCCCGATTGTATCTGTGTTGATCGATTTCTGAGTAGCTGCGCGGAGCTGTCAGAGGGTTCCTAGCACGTGAAAAAAACGAATTGACAGTTCGTACCTAGTAACCACCAAGCCTCATAGCCAATTTCTTGTTTCAGCTGATCCATGTGTCGGTGAAACGAACTTTGTAAATAAACCCTTTTTTAATATTAAATACACATGGATTGTTTGCAACACTTCGAAATCGCAATTTTCTGTCATTTATTTGCAATTTTGATTTTGTTTTTCTGATTGACATCTTCATGAAGAATATGCAGTATGCAAGGTCGGTACTTTAGTAATATCTGTATCATCAATACGCGGAGGGAAAGGCGATGCAGGAGGGGAAGGGGTGGCGGCTGAGCAATAATTATGCCTTTTAGTTTGAAAGCACTCAAACGGGGTTTTGTTTGCAACATCCATCCTCTGGTCCATTTTCTCCAACAGCTGGTTTTACTTAAATATTTGAACATCGGACAATAAAACAAAAAGGTTTGGGTTCAATTAATTCTCTATTGTCAATATAACACGCCAGACTTTGTCCGGGCGGGCTTTCATCCTGATGAACTTCGTACACTTTGTGTCTACGCCTTAGCCCCCCCCCCCCCCCCCCCACCCCCATTTCCCCCCCACCCCCCCCCCCCCCCCCCCCCCCCCCCCCCAATTCTCCCCCCCCCCCCCCCCCCCCCCCCCCTGTCCCGTTTTTCTTTCAATAACCAGAATTAGGAAGTCAGCCCCATCTCCTCGTGATTGTAGGCATCACGCGGTCCCGCTGGCCTCACGTTTCTCCTGAACATCGCTTGCCGCACGTGATCCTCGTGCCACTACGTGGGGCCCGAGACACACAGGGGTGGTACACTAAGCTTAATGACTGACATTGTGCCGCCACTTCTTTTTTATTTTTCCTTCAGTCCTTTTTTTTTTTTTTTACCTCCGTACACAGGGGAAGAATAATATGGGAAGCGTCAAAGGGAGATTAGCAGTCAGGCTGTGTGTGCGTGTTTGCGTGCGTCTGTGCGTTCGTGTGTGTGTGTGGGGTGTGGGGGGGGGGAGGGGGGGGGGGGGGTTCGTCGGTGTTTGGAAGAAATATTACGGTAAGGATCTACCTTCCCCAAACCCAATCTTTGTGTGTGTGTGTGTGTGTGTGTGTGTGTGTGTGTGTGTGTGTGTGTATGCTCGCGTGTTTTTGTGCGTGTGTGCTCTTAATGCCGGAGCACAGTCAGAAGTTTCTAGCGCGTGTTTGAAAATATATCAGTTCCTGTCTGCTAGTAAATGACTGGTTGATACTTATTGATATATGTCAACCGTTTGATTAAGACCACTTATTCATGTTTTGCAAAGGAGAGATCACTTATGTATCTTGCCATTTCTTTTTTCAATATTAGCTAGGTCCAACCCAGGTAAAGGAATATAGTTCAGCTGACGACAGCAATTAATGGACTAGGAAAACAAGTTTGTTGTTTATATATAAACATTAATCAGTAGAAGGGCACTATGGAAACCGCAGACCAAACCCTGAGAGTGAGTTGTCTCATCTTAAACACAAAACTAAACAACGAGCGAGCAAAAGCGTCATCTCTGCATGCAGAGAAGGTCTCATTGGTCATGATATAAAAGATGTAGTTATTGCCAGCCACCCTTTCAGTCGGTTCAGGACTCGTCTAAAAACACATCACGGCTGCAGGTAGTATACGTAAAAGACGTTTCGCCGCACAGCTTTTACAACCAGAAAAATGCGCAAGTTAGGCTGATCGCTAATCACGTGATCGGGGGATGGGGGGGGGGGGGGGGGGTCACTTTTACAGCTTCAGACCCGCAGATTCGGGCCAAAGTTTCACGGGTTTATACTTGGGCCACTTTCTATCCTTCCTCCAAGGTCCGTTAAAATCGGTTTGGTAGTGTTTGCGTAATCTTGCATATACAGAAAAATGAACGAAAAGAAGTGAGCGAAGTCATATCTCCTCAGCGCATGTAATGCTCGCAAAGTTAAAGCAACGTACTGGAGAACGAAGCGAACACACGAAATGTCTGCAGCGTTTTTGTAGCCATATTTGTCCTGTATATATTTACAAAAAAATAACTAACAGAATACGTTATCCAAGCTTGACCAAGATAAGAGGATAAACTGGATTTAGGATATCATCAAGCAATATTCTGCTGTGCAAGTTAAAGCACAAAAAGGAAAGAAAGTGGGTCGATAATTTTTATTTTTAATTTCTTAAGCATTGGACGATTTTCATCAGATTTAATAAGCAGACGCCATGCGGAAAGTGTGTGACCGCAGGCCTTGCGAAAGACCGTTGAGATGTGATTAAGAACGCCGCATCGATTTCTGTTCGATCTTCTTGTGTGGGCAGCATTTCTATTTGTTTGGCCGATTGGTTGCACATTTTGACCACGTTCTCAAATGTTGCGTATTGATTGAAAAGTTGTCTGAAATCAAGATGTCCTCGTGTAAGTCGAACTGTAAAGGAAGTCTGCTCGTCCCGTTTGTCTCTTAAAAATCTCAGGATGTATCTTTGCAGCAAAGTGACCATGATCAAAGTATATATATACTCCTCAGTATCATCAAAGGTCAAGATTATGGCAAAGGTGGTGATTTCTTGCAAACCCTTGGTTTTATTTGGTCCATTCAGGGCATGATGGGGACATGTGTGTTGAAAATTGGTCTGTTTATCGATCGGGATGACATCGATTCAGATTCAAGATCATGAAGTCAATTTGGGGGAAAAAAAAAAAAAAAAAATGCGTCCCATCTGACACCATTTTACCGACGTTTATAACAGATGTGTTTAATGATGTCAAGACCAAGCATGTTTTTTTTTAACGGTTTTACTTTTGTTTCTTTAAACATTGTTTTTTCCAGAACGTCTGGACTGATGTTTGTGAAACTTGAGTCAAAAAAGAGTATAAACCAAACTGGAAAGAAAGGAAACCAAGAACGAAAAAAGGTGAAAAAGCAAGGAGAAAATTGGAAGAACATGAAATACATGGCCGTAGCCGTCTGATTAGATTTTACGTCGCCGCCTTACATTCTGTGTCGTCATTATCTGGCTGACCTGCACAATGCGGCCTTGCCCCGGGCTTCAGGGACCCTAGTGAGGCTTCCAGCCGACAGTTAAGGGAAGAAACGAGACAGACCGTGGCTCCTCTTACAAGGCATTGTCTCGTCTCTACAGCAGTGTATGGTTCGGGCAGTGCCTTTTATCATTTATTTATTTATTCATTGCCTTTCTGAGGGAAAAGGCCATATTGCGAGGAACAAATGGCGTCTCAGCGAATATCTGGTGCAGTGCAGATTTTGTCTGTTTCTTTTGTTTGTTTAAGAATATGGGACTGCCATTTTTTCTTTCTTTGCTTTTCGTTTTGGTAACTGTTTTTTAACAAATCTTGTGAGTGAATGCATGTCTAGAGAAGTATGCTTGGCCACACTTGATTTTTTTTTTTTTTTCTAATCAACTGTTCTTATTGTATTTTCGCGTGAAAATAGCTTCAGGTCTGAGGATGGATATGCAGTATTTGTCGCATTATTATTTGTTTTCAGAAACACATGACCATGTCTCCTCTACAGATTCGTCTATACCGTTTCTTCACACGACAACAAACCAGTTGACCTTAACAAATTACAGATTGACTGACCTCCCCTCCCCCCCC